>JABTXL010005922.1:114816-130294 GCA_025134845.1 Neodon shergylaensis | reverse complement strand
TCCTTCCTTCCTTCCTTCCTTCCTTCCTTCCTTCCTTCCTTCCTTCCCAAAAGGACTCACTAAGTGGGCCTGACTAGCCTAGGAGTGACATCTTCCTGCCTCAGTCTCCCAAGTAGTTGGGATTGCAGGTGTGGACCACCACACTGGTCTCTTAGAATTCTGTCTGTCTGTCTGTCTGTCTGTCGTGTTCCCCTTCAGGAGATTTTCTCCCATAATCCCTATCCACTTGGTGTGTCTTTTTCTTTTAAGTTAATAAAATTGTGGAGATTTTTATTTTTCAGGTTTTAAAAACCCATACTCTGTGTGGGTTTCTGGCAGGCTAAAGGCTGTTAAAAATAAATTTACAAAAGGAAACCGGGGCTGGGGTGCCATCTGCTTGGCAGAGTGTCTGCCTAGCATGCTCCTGATCTTTGGTTCGACCCCCAGCTCTGCAGAAACCAGATATGAAAGGTGCTGGTTAGTTCTCATCCATTTGACACAGAAGTGTCATCTGGGAAGAGGGAACCTTAACTGAGGAACTGTCTCCATCGGATTGGCTTAAGGGACATTGTGTTTTTTCCTTGATTAATGACTGATGTGGAAGGGCTCAACCCACTGTGGGTGATGCCACCCCTGGGCATGTGGTCCTTGGTTGTATAAGAAGGAAGCCGAAGCCCTATGGTGGTAGCGCACGCCTTTAATCCCAGCACTCAGGAGGCACAGGCAGGAGGATCTCTGTGAGTCTGAGGCCAGCCTGGTCTACAGAGCAAGTTCCAGGACAAGATCTAAAGCTACACAAGGGAACCCTGTCTCTGGAGGAGAAAAAAAAAAAAAAGAACTGAGCAACAAATCCTGTAATGGGATGAAGGAACTATATAAAAGCCTGTATTCTCCAGAACATAAAATATGTTTGTTTGTTTGTTTTTGTTTTGTTTTTGCTTTTCAAGACAGGGTTTCTCTGTGTAACCCTGGTTGTCCTGGAACTCTGTAGACCAGGTTGGCCTAGAACTCAGGGATTGACCTGCCTCTGCCACTGGAGTGCTGGGATTAAAACTTTGTACCACCACTGCCTAGCTCACAAAATGTTTCCAAAAAGAAGAGAGCTGGAGAGCTGACTGGGCAGTTAAGAGCTTTTGTCGCTCTCACAGAGGATCCAGGTTCTCTCCCTGTATTCATGAGGCAGCTCACAACCACCTATAACTCCTGTTCTAGGGACTTCTGTGACCTCTTCGGGCCTCCTCGGACACCAACCATGCATGTGACACATATACATGTATGCAGGTAACATACACAACCGCAAAACAGAAATAAATAAATCTAGAAGCAAGAAAGCCTTGAGTAGCCCAGCTGGTGGAACAATTTTCTGGCATTCCTGAAGCCCTGGATTAGTGCTGTGGGAACTCCTTCAGCCAACAGTCTTTTAGAACCTGGCCCGTTTTGGACCAGGTCTCAGGTACTATTAAGTGCAGACGAAAAGCATGAGCGGCTCCCTTTCTTCTGCTGGATTTGGTTCCCAGTTCCCAGTGCACAGAGAGGATGATAGATCACTACCCTTACTGTGAGTTTATCCCCAAACACATAAATCTTTGCTACACTCCATTCCAGGCTATTGTGGAACTCTTTGATACACCTACAGATTATTCCTAGCACGATGTCAACTGGGCATTGTGGCCTTTGTCCATAACTTCGGTAATCATGAGGCAGAGACTGAGGGATCCAAGCACACTTGAAGCCAGCTTAGTAGACATAGTAAGGTCCAGTCCAGACCAAGTAGGGTTACACACAGAGACACTATCTCAAAACAAAAACCAGAGGTAGAGATGTAGCTCCATTGATAGAATGCTTGATTAGCTTACCTGAAGCTGGAGTTCTATCCTCAGTACTGTATAAACCAGAGGTGACCATGCACATCCTCTGTCCCCGCATTCAGGATGTAAACCCAAGGCCACCCTCAGCTGCACAGGGAGTTGAAGGATAGCCTGGGTTATGTGAGACAGGCTCCAAAGCTACAGAGAAACCCTGTCTTGAAAAACCAAAATAAATAAATAAACAAATAAAAAATGAAAAGAAAAAGAAAAGGAGCTAAAGGCAACAGTATAACCACACAGCTCCAGGAATCTCTTTATAAATAGAGACCCTGTCTCCACCTGTTGAAAAAAACCAGAGATACTAAAACACAATAACATTGTACATACTTGGTACCCAGGACCGGATTTCTAAATAGTATTCCTCACAAAAAGGAAGCAGAGTTCCTCGGAGAAATGGAGGACAGAACAGAGCAAGTGTAAAGTAAGCTGGAACATCCTGTTCGGACAGAAATTCAAGTCCCTCCTGCAAAGGACGGGAGCCTGTCAATCAGAGGGAGTTCCCTTTCCAGCAAAGCCGGACAGTCCCTTCACAGCAAGCCTTTCCTAAAAGAGAAGTAAACACGTGTGGATACAACAGAAAAAGTAATTCCCTGAGGGCACCAGCAAGTAAATACAGAAGGCTGACGGACAGTTCAACGATTAAGGGCTGCTCTTCCAGAGGATCTAAGTGTGGTTCCCTGCACCCATGTTGGGAGGTCACAACCACTGTAACTCCAGCTCTCTGAGATTGGAAGTCCTTTTCTGACTCTGAGGACACCTGCACACATGTGACACACACACACATGGACACTTTCATAAATAAAATTTTACAAGGAGGACTATACTACATGAGAGCTCTTTGGCAAGGGAAAAATACTAAATGCCCCCCCAACACACACACACACACACACATACACACCGCACTTGAAGACTGGGTCTCTAATCTAGGCTGAACTCCTGAAACTGTTGATGGTGATCTTGAACTTCTGATGAAATGGTCCACGTGAGACAGTCAGTTATTGACAAACACCCAATTAAACCAATTAAGAGTATAGAAGTCCTTTGTTTTTGTTGTTGTTTGTGTGCTTGCTTGTTTGTTTGGTTGGTTTTTTAAAGCTAGGGTTTTTCTGTGCATACCTGGCTGTCCTAGAACTCTCTCTGTAGTCCAGGCTGTCTTTTAACTCAGAGATCTGCCTGCCTCTGCCTACCAAATGCTGGAATTAAAAGCATGCGCCACCACCGTCCAGCTGACACAGGGTCTCTCTGGAACACGCTCTATAGACCAGACTGACCTCAAACTCCCAGGGATCTGCCTCACTCTACCTCCTGAGAGCTGGGATTAAAGGCCAGCTGTACGGGGCTATATAGAAATCCTTCTATTAGCTTTTTTTGCCTCGTCGGCCGTCAGTGAGGCAACATGGGTCACCAGCAGCTCTACTGGAGCCACCCGCGGAAGTTCGGCCAGGGATCCCGCTCCTGCCGCCTCTGCTCAAACCGCCACGGTCTGATCCGGAAATACGGACTGAACATGTGCCGCCAGTGTTTCCGGCAGTACGCGAAGGACATCGGCTTCATTAAGTTGGACTAAGCGACCTTGAATGGATTCTTCAAGACTCTACCCAGTGGAAAAGATGAACGCCAGTCTTTGTACATAAGAATAAAACAAAGTGAAGACCTTCAAAAAAAAAGAAAGAAATCCTTCTATTAGCCAGTAGCCAGCAACCAAGAATGGGCTTATGCCTCAGAGTCTCTTGGTTCTAAACCTCGGGAGTACAGCATTTTAAAATGAAAAAAAAAAAAAACACCACAATTACTACAGTGTTTGAGGGGGGTCAGAATGACATCTGTCTTTTGGCAGAATTCAGCAGATTTTCCAGACACCACATGACTTTAAATCCCAAAAGCTGGGATTAAAGGCCTGTACCACCACCACCCAGCTGAGGCTCCCCTCCCTTCCTACCTCCCTCTTTCTCTCCTCTCTTTCTTTCCTTCTTTCTTTTTCCTTTGTCTTTTGGGACAGGATCTCATGCATCCCAGGCTGGCCTTGGACTCACTCTGTACCTGAGCCTGGCTCCTGTCTCCACTTCCCCAAGTACTAAGACGCCACTAACTAAATCTTTTTCCACTGGAATGCCCATGTGTTTCTTTGCTCCAGGTGAATCAGTAGAAAGCCAACACAGTTATAATTGCTAGGTTGTCTCTCCAGAAACGGAGGCTGGTTTCTGACTCTCCTGAGCAAGTATTTGAGGTCTGAGGTCACAGAGGTCTCTGCATCCCTCCACCTTGTCCCTCATTCCCTCTCTAGCTTCCCCAGGCTTTTAGCAGGCCACTCCTTTAGGGCTCCCCTTTGCATAGCATTCCAATCCCTGCCAACTAAAGAATTTCCTGCCTCAAGTATCTGAGAGTCATGAGAGTTGCTGAAAATGTCATAAGCCTTAGGCTCATTCCTTGTCCGTGTAATCATTAATAGAACTAAAGGGAATTGGCCCTTAAGGCAACAAAAGCAGCCTCAAAGTGCATTTTGAAGAGGTTTTTGCTTTACCAAAGGGCCTTTATCTTAAACATTCTTGGGCTTTGAATGTAAAAGCTCTAGTGTTTTGGGGGGAAACTCAAAGTAAAATTGAAAGTGCACCTCATCTCACTGGCTTCTCATGACTTTCTGACATTCTGTTTCTTAGATCCTTGTATCTGCTATCTACTTTGTCTTGGTAGGGGAGAATGGGGAATTAATCTTTGCTTAGGTGTCTAAGCAAAATCTCAGTTTAGAGTTGATATTTTTGCCTAAGCCTCACATGGGATTGCTGACATATTTTAGGGCCACAGGCATACTCATCCGTACTTTGTTTTATTATTTATTTGTATTTGTTTGGTGGACAGTGGATCTTACTATGTAGCCCAAGCTGGCCTGGAAATTCCGGGCTCTATGATCCTCCTATCTCAGCTCCCTGCTGTCAGGAGGCTACAGGTGTCTAACAATGCACCTGCCCCAACAGCACTTCTTTACTTTTGTTTCCTGTGCTTGGGATTGAACCTCATGCATGGCAAGCATGTATTTTATCTCAGAGCTACACCCCCGGCTTCCAAAGCATTTAAAATTTGATCTTGCTGGACAATGTCGTATCTTCTGATTAATGAGTGTATCTACTTCCTAAGGTTACTGTGAGAACTAAATGAGACTGTATTTATAAAGCATTTAGAAAATCTCCTGGCTTAAAGTAGAATATTAATCATTGCACCCACCTCTCTCTACCTTGCATTTTTATTTATTTATTTTTTTAATGCTTTACAGCTCTAGTTGGCCTGGTTTTCACTAGGAGGCAATCCTCCTGCTTCAGCATCCCATTACTAGGATTATAGGTATGAGCCACTACACCCCACTTTCTCTCTTGTAAGTATTGGAACTTATTTCTCAAGGTATTTCTCAGATGGGAAGTGTATCTGCTCTGTTTTCCTATCTGTGGTACCTAATTTGTTTGGTTCACAGCAGACTTCAGCAGATATATTGCCTATGAGGTATTATCTAGCAGACAGAAGTCCCATGTCTGACCATAAAGCAAGGTGATGGGTAGAAAAGTAGATATGAATCCTTAAATATAGACACTTGGAACTGGCAAGAGACAAGATGGCCAAGGACAGAGCATGGAAGGAAAATAAACAGAACACTGGGAAAAGGTAGGGTGTCTGGTAGGCGGGAAAGGAAAAAGAATAAGAACTTAGGGCTGTGAGGAAGGCTTAGCAGGTTAAAGTGCTTTCGGGCAAGCTTGATGCCTGAGTTCAGTCCCTGGGAAATATGGAGAGAACCAACTCCCAAATTGTCCTCTGACCTCCACGCATGTGCCATGAAATGGAACGAGGGCACACAAACACACCCAATAAATAAATTAGTATTACTATTTATAAACACCTCTGCGAGGATGTACTTTCAGGGAAGCCACGAAAAGGTTCAAGGAAATAAAAGTTAGTCAGGGATAGGTTTCTTTCAGGTAGTGGAGGAAACATTTGTGTTTGTGGTTAGCAAGCAGCTGACTCTGAGGTTAGGGTTTTTTTTTTTTTTCCAAGTCTCTGAGGAAGGAAGTGACAGTCATTGTGAAATCGTTTTTTCTAACATTCGGCAGGATTTCAACTGTGGGTCCCTCTCTGCCTTGTCAGGAAAGCAAAGGAACTGGGAAATGTGGATATGGTAAAGTCAGGTCTCAGAAATGCTCCTTCTCAGGAGACCTGTGACATCTTCAATTATCATATGCAATAGAAAAATCTAAATAAAATGTACCGTGTCCATCATTTTGTTTGGGTTTGCAAAACAGATTTTGTAGTTTTTTTGGTTTTTTTTTTTTTTGGCTTTGTTTTTAATCTGAACTATCTCGTTCACGACACTTGAATTTCAATAGAGTTCCGCCACCCACGGAGACTGACTGACCAGTTCTCCGAGTTCTTCCTGCTGGGTCCGGTTATTAACACCGACTCCCTACTGCTCTCTAGTAGAGGGGAAAGGAACTCTATTACTATTTGGGAAATGAGCTTTTAAAAAAATAGTAGGTAGTATCATTCTGCATTCAAAAGATATACGAGGAACTGAAAACTCCTACGTGGCCAGATGGGTTCGCGGGAATCTACTAAGCAAGATAAAAATAGTCGTTTTCTCAACTGGGTCGTTCCTTGTCATTTGTTTTTTTTTTTTTTTTCGAGACAGGGTTTCTCTGTGGCTTTGGTGCCTGTCCTGGCACTAGCTCTTGTAGACCAGGCTGGCCTCGAACTCCCAGAGATCCGCCTGTCTCTGCCTCCCGAGTGCTGGATTAAAGGCGTGCGCCACCACTGCCCGGCGTTCCTTGTCATTTGTATAAGTGTAAACCCTAGGCAGCTAATGGAAGAATGAATCCTGTACTTAGTAAGAGGACGAGATCGGCGTAAGTTTTAAGTCGCCCTCCAATCTGGGGCTCAAATAATTTCAGGGGTGGAAGAATGGCAAAGGATGTGAGCGTGCAGAGAAGACGAACTTTGAAGCCCCCTGCAGCGCTCACATCATTCTATAAACAGTCATTTCTTTCACGCTGCTTTCAAGAAGGAGTTGTGGATCGTTTCCCTGGAAAAGAGAGATGGCAGGTAACCTTGCTCCGAGGATAATAGACACGATTCTGACAGGCTCAGAAGCCAAACACTTCAGAAAGTCACACGCCCAGCAATGACGATTCCAAACACTCCCGGTTAGAAATCACAACACCGGAACAAAGATGGCGTCAGCACGGGAAGACTCGCCCGAGCCCCCTGGACTCTGCACTGCGGCAGCCCGGCAGAGGCAGCATCCCATTGGTCAACTGCGATGAAGTCATCTTGGGGGCGGGACTCTGCGGTGGCGTGGGGGCGGAGCCTTGCTTGCGTACCTCCTCGGGACTCGGCTCTGCCGGAGCCGGGGGCTTTGCTGCGGCGGCTGCGGTCGCGGCGGCGGTGCGGGCCAGAGGTGAGTGAGGGTTGTGGAAAGAGCGCGTCCCGGAGCGGCCTTCAAGGGGACCTAGGGGTACACTCCGATACCTCGGCCGCTTGTCAGAAGAATTAGCGGGGATCTTAGGTCTCTGAGAGAAATGTGAGGGGGCTCATCCTCCTGTTCAGACACCTTCCTGTGGGCAGAGGAACTGGAGGGCCATTGCCCCGGGAGGACCCGGGAGGGGGAGGCGACAGGATAGAGGAGATCGAATAGGCAGAGGGATCCGAGGGAATTTCTTAAAGGGTTTTAGAATTTGGGGGTTTCTCCCTTACCCTGGAGACAGGTTGTGCCTGGTCCACAGAATTTCTGCTTTCTCACTGTGCTGCCCAGAAATGAGCAGGTGACCGACAAATGCCCCCTGCTAGGAAGGGGAAATTGGAAAACCCGAGCGAGATAGGGAGTCCTCCAGGGAGGACGTAGGGTTTGTTTTGGATCCCCCCTTTTGCAGAATTATTCTTTGTTCATGTTTCATCTCGCGACCCCCGGAAACCCTTTTCCAAATTCGTTTTGTGTTTGGTTTCAATGGGGGTAGAGATAGCCTTAGACAGGCCTGTAATCATGAAGGAACAGGAGGAGGGCGGCAACTGTTTGAGGCTGTCATCCCGATCAGACATGATTTCATATATTTTGAGGTTGTGGCATCTATCCTTGTTCAAGATGGCGAGGACTGGTAATAGCTCCTGTGGGTGATTCAGATATGCAGTCTTAAGTCAGCCCACACAATCTCTTGAGAAACCCTTGCTTAGTAGAGTGTGTTGTTTTGCTGTCCTTGAGAACACCAAATGCAGAAAGGATTTGTTGTTTGGGTTCCTCAAAATGTCTTCCTGCCTTCCCGAAGATCAAATCTTCTCTGAAATGTCAGTCTCACTTATCAGTCAATATGGAATATGCACGACCTTACGACGTTAAAAATACCGTAGTGTCTGATCTGCTGACAGTAGATATTGCAGACCGTGCTCTACCTGAGCTGAACGTGAGCTTATCGAGAGTAAATAATTGGAATTTCAGTACCACTGATAGCGCCAGTGGCTGCCCAGAACGGAAGTCTTCCGTGGCTCATAGGGGAGACTCGACAGATTGGAACGGCAGTCCTTTTGAGGGTGGGGATGAGAATAAGATAGCTGCCGAGGTGGAAGGCTTCTCCTCTGGCTTGTTAAAACTGCTTTGTCATTACCAACGGGTTCCTGTCACGCCTGAGTTGAAATTGAGCTGACTGCTGTGGGCTCCATTGTCTTTTTAAAATGTTGTTTACATACTGGGAAGCCTTAGAAGAGGAATTGCTGTTTGCCCAGGAGTTTGGAAGCTTGAGTCCTTTAACCTTAGCTTTAGGATAGTACTGGGGATTTTGGATGTTGGAAGTGGGCATTGTCAGTTGAGGTAGGAAAGCTAGTCACATCTTTTACATAAGAGGGTAAAGTCTCTTGTTTCTTGCTCACCAAACAAAACAAACCCAAAGTAAAACAACGAAGAGGACCCTTTTTAGCAAGAAAATTCTGTCTAGTGTGAAAAACCAAACAGTAACAACAAAAAGCTCTGGGTTTGTTGGTGTATTCCAGTATTCCCAGAACTAAGGAGGTGGAGGAGGCAGGAGTTCAAGACCAGCATAGGTTTGAGACCTGCATAGGTTATACAAACAAAATAAAAGCAAACCTCCAGGTGCTGTGAATGTCACTGTATCATATTACAGAGCTTTTTGGAGTTCCCAGCTCCTGTCCTTAATCTGCACATATTATTCCTTTGTATTGTGTTGCCCAGAGTACTGTCAGTCAATCCTGATGTCAGTTACAAAGGACCACTGCCTGGCTGTTTTTGCATCTTTCTAAGCCAGAGAGCAAGACTTCTCACAGGGCATGCAAGAAATAATACCTGGGCCGGGCGATGGTGGCGCACGCCTTTAATTCCAGCACTCGGGAGGCAGAGGCAGGCGGATCTCTGTGAGTTCGAGACCAGCCTGGTCTACAGAGTTAGTTCCAGGACAGGCTCCAAAGCCACAGAGAAGCCCGAAAAACCAAAAAAAAAAAAATACCTGGTATTGTTTGTCCTTGGTCCTAGTGGTTAATTCTCAAGCCCTGTCATTTTCTCCCTTGCCTCAGATTGGAGTGAACCACAGACACTTACCGACTACTCTCTGCCAACATGGGGGAGCTTTTCCGGAGTGAGGAGATGACGCTGGCCCAGCTGTTTCTACAGTCAGAAGCTGCTTATTGTTGTGTCAGTGAGTTAGGAGAACTCGGAAAGGTTCAGTTTCGTGATGTAAGTGGAAGCTTTTTGATCACCATCAAACTGTTTTGTTCGTTATGGTTAACTGCTTTGTCACGAGTGTTTTGCCTTTTATGTGCAAAGTAACGTCATAGCACTGGCTTAGTACTGTGTAAGCTTCGAGTTGCCTTTTGTCTTTCTAGAGGTGGAAATGGTTTCAGTGAACCATTCTTTCTTGCACAGTCATCCTTAGCTGGGCATGATGGTTTATCCCTATAATGCTAGCACATGGGAGACTGAGACAATGAGGTGATGAGCCTGAGCTACAGAGTGAGACCTTGTATAGAAGGAGGAGGAGACCACAACAACAAAAAGCTCAAAAGAAAAACAGACTGATCATGATGGATGGCAAATGGCCTGAGATGCCAGTACTTTGGAGATGCAGGAGTATTATGAATTCAAGGTCATCCTTGGCTATATAATAAGTGTGAGGCCAGCTTGAGCTATATGAGACCTTGTCTGGGGGCGGGGGGAAGAGAAAAGAAAACGATTTTAAGTGCTGTCAAGGTAGTTGTCAGGAATCCTGGCAGAGGATACCATGCTAATCTATTGCTTTTACTTTATTTGGGTCCCTTTAACATCACAACCTGATATGTAAGACAACAAAAACTGTAGTTTTTCCATGCAGTAAGATCTAAAAGAAAATTTTAAAACAAAATCAGAGACCCTTATATAAACAAAACTTATATGGTATGTAAGTAAGCATATACTGTATGTTTTGGATACTTGGAAAGGATCTCAAAACAAAAGGATAGTCTAAGTTGGTTTGTTGTTGTTGTGTTGTTTTGATTTTAAAAATATGCTCTGGGAGTTTATAATTTGAACAAGAAGATACTGTGCACACAAATGAAAGGTGTAGGTGGTCCGGAGGGTCCCTGACTCAGCTCCTGCATTCTCAAGAGTTCCAGGTACTTTTCATGGCCTTCGTAATGGTCATGATTTCACATTTATCAACGGGAACAGTGGAGTAAACTCCCTCCTCACAATGTTCTAAGCCCCACGAAGACAAGGACATTTTCTATTGTTGCTCATAATTGTGTCTTTAGTACCTGTACAAGGTTTTAAATCATGATTGGTTGGGATGAGTGGGTGAATTAAACCAGAGTGATCAGAAATGGATAGGATTAACTAATAAAGGTCCTGGAGTTGGCGGACTGTCAGGAAGTTCTCTGGCAGGTGGTTCTTCTGGCAATACTGTACACACTGTGCTCTCTGTGTATTCAATAAACTCGCCTTTAAAACAAAACAAAACAAAACGAAACAAAAGTCTGACATGATAACTCACATCTCGGTGCTTGGGAGGCACAGGCAGGAGGCTAACCATGAATTTGAAGCCCACATTATCTGCACAGTGAATTCTAGGCCAGCCAGTGCTACATAGTTATTATAACTAAGAGGTTATTGTGGTGCAGTTTAGCTGCTGTGCTCCCCACATAGCAACCTTCACTGAGTTCCTGTTTCTGAAAAGGTGGCTGTGGGGGCATATGTTTGTGGTTCCAGCACAAGGGAAACTGAGCCACATGCATCCTGGGAGTTTGCTAGCCAAGGCAATCCAGCCTCATTAGTAAGCCCTCCTGAGAGATCGTGTATCAAAAAGCAAAAACAAAACAACAACCAAACTATGGTAGGAATAACATCTAAGGTTGAGTTGTGGCACTCATGTGCACGGGTGTACTCTCTCTCTCTCTCTACCAATCACACACACACACACACACACACACACACACACACACACACAGAATATCACCAAGCATCGCATACTCATGTACATAGCATTTTAGATGTTGCCATAGAAACCCAATGGAAGCACCCATGTGTTATGCTCCCTTTGGCTTTGCCTTGTTACAATTGTATCAATAGGCCTGTGTCCAGATGTGAAGAAATAGACCAATCTTACCAGTGTAAGATGAGACCTCTTTTTTTTAAATTATTTATTTTACAAACTATCTTTTCATTTTACATGCCAAATTCAGTTCCTACTCTCTCCACTTCAATTCCTTCCATCTTCCCCCACCTTATCCCACCCCACCCCCCCATCCACTCCTCAGAGAGGGTAAGGCTTCCCATAGAGAGTCAAAGTCTAGCACATTCCTTTGAGGCAGGACCAAGGCCCTCCCCACTATATCTAGGCTGAGCAAGGTTTCCCTCCAGAGAGAATGGGTTCCAAAAAGCTAGAAAAAGCAGTAGGGATAAATCCTGGTCTCACTGCCAGTGGCCCCACAGTCTGCTGCAGCCATACAACTGTCACCCACATTCAGAGGGCCTAACAGAGACGGAGAACAAGGAAAGAGATATTTTGATTGAGGGAGCCATAACAGGGCTAGCAAGAAACCTGGCACTAGAGAGATCTTGTCTTGCATTTTCTGTGTGTCCAGTTGGTATCTGTCTGTGGGCAGGAGCTTTTCTCTTCTGTGAACCATGTGTTCCTTCATCCGCCTGTATCTGTCAGGGGAACCCCTTGACTTTTGCTTATTGACTTGTGAATTTAACAAGTTCCCCACCTATTCTAGGTGCTGTTGTTTTTTCTTTCTCTTTCTCTTCTCTCTTCCTCCTCTTACTCCCCCGCCCCCCACTTCTTTTTGTGACATGGCCTTGCTTTGTATCTTTGACTGTCCTGGAATTCACTAGTCAGACTGACCTTGAACTCACAGATATTCCTTTTGCCTCAGCCTCCCCCAGTTTGGGGATTTCAGGTGTGCCTACTATCTGTTCTTGTTCAATATTTATTTGTGTGTGTGTGTGCACATGCGCATTCGTATGTGTAATTGCTTGTGTATACTTGCATGTGCACATGTGTGTACATGTCTGTAACGGCCAGAGGTCAATATTGGATATTCCTCAGTTAGTTTCTACCTTAGTTTTTCTTTTTTTCCTTTCCTTTCCTTTCCTTTCCTTTTCTTTTCTTTTCTTTTCTTTTCTTTTCTTTTCTTTTCTTTTCTTTTCTTTTTTTTCTGAGGCAGGGTTTCACTGAAGCAGGCCGGCCGCAAACTCGTAGAGATCCACCTGCCTCTGCCTCCTGAGTGCTGGGATTAAAGGCGTGCGCCACCACTGCCCGGCTCCACCTTAGTTTTTGAGACAGGGTTTCCTCACTGAACCTGGAGCCTGTCCGACTTTCTTATGTGAGCTCTAAGGATTGAGCTCGGGTCTTCGTGTTTCCATGGCAGGCTCTTCACTGACTGAGCCGTGTCCTCAGCCTTGCTCTATTATTAAAGATGAATTTGATCCCTCAATTAAGGTATTATTTCCCAGACTTCTCTGCTGTAAAAGAATCTTATCCCCTGTATAATTAATAAGTAATCTGGGGTGATAACTTTTGAAAGCTGTGTGACTATCCTGTTTCCCAGAACTGTTTTACTCAATAGTTTTAAAAAAATATTTTTTATTATTATTATTATTTTACTTATTGACTTTTTTGAGATAGAGTCTCACTCTGTAGCTTTGACTGTCCTAGAACTCCCTATGTAGACCAGGCTGGCCTCGAATTCAGAGATTCGACTGCCTCTACCTCCTGAGTGCTGGGATTAAAGGTACTATACCCAGTTTATTTATTATTTTTTAAATATTTTAAAATTTATTTATTTATTTATTTTGACTTTTCATGATAGGATTTTTCTGTGTAACAGCCCATGTTGTCCTGGAACTCGCTGTAAACCAGGCTGACCTCAAATTTACAGAGATCCGCCTGCTTCTGCCTCTCAAGTGTTGGAATTAAAGGTGTGTGCCACCACTGCCCTGCTTAAAATCCATTTTTGATTATGTGTACTTGCATGTATTTGTATGTAGGTATGCACGTGGGAGTGCAGGTGCCTGAGGAGACCAGATTCCCTCTAGAGCTGGAGTTACAGGCAGTTGTGAGCTACCATGTATGGAGGTGCTGGGAGTGGAACTTCCGTCTTCTGGAAGAGGGAGTGTTTTTAACTGCTGAGCCTAGGATTTACAATGTAGTAAAAATATTTTTTTCCTATATAACTTGTGTGGTTTTATATTTTTTTGGTATGCATCTTCATTTCTTAAACTTTCAGTACTTTGGAGGCAAAAGCAGAAGGGTATTGAACTCAGTGATATCCTGGGCTATATAGCAAATTGTACTGTAAATCTCTTAACTGCTGTGACTGAGTGGGACAGGCTGGTGCACTCCTATAATCCTAGCACTTGGGAGGCGAAACAGGAGGATCAGGAGTTCAAGGTCATTTTTAACTACGTAGTAAGTTCTAGGCTATCTTGGCTGTATCTTAGACTTTGTCTTAAAAATTCCAACTACGGGGCGAGGAAGAGGTTAAGAGTTCTTGCTGCTCTTTGGGGACCTGAGTTAAATTTCTAGCACCCACATCCCAGTGTGGATCTCCAGCTCCTGTTACTACTTTAGAGAAAGGTACTACCATACCATTCATCTAATCCCTCATATATGAGTTTATTTAGTATGTATTTATTATTGGTGCTGGAAATTGAACCTAGGTCCTCGTGTGTACTAGGCAAGTGCTTTGCCTATGAGCTACATTCCCAGCCCTTTTTATTTTGAGACACAGTCTTACTAAATTGTCCATGCTGGTCCTAAATTTACACTGCAGCCCTGACTGGCTTTGTACCTAGAATCCTATTTCAGCTCGTGAGTAGCTGGAATTATGAGGCCTGTACCAAGTCCAGCTTTGTTAGTTGTTTGAGACAGTCTTCCGTAGCTCAAGATGATGACTAGCTTCTGATGGCGCTGAGGATAGCATTAAACTCCTAGTTCTCCCACCGCTACTTCCCAAGTCCTAGGATTATAGTTAACTACCTGATTCATACATTAGTTTTTGTTTTAAGTTTTGTGTTGGTTTTGCTGGTTTCTTTTGTTGTTGTTATTGTTTTGAGACAGGGTTTCTCTGTGTAGCCTTGGCTGTCTTGAAAGTCTCTGTAGACCAGACTGGCCTTGAATTCACAGAGATCTACCTGCCTCTGCCTCCTGAGTGCTGGAATTAGAAGTGTGCCCAGCTTGCTTTTAAGTTTTTGTGTTTTGGGATTTTTGTTTGGTTGGTTTTTTTTTTAGTTTTTCGAGACAGGGTTTCTCTGTGGCTTTGGAGCCTGTCCTGGAACTAGCTCTGTAGACCAGGCTGGTCTCGAACTCACAGAGATCCACCTGCCTCTGCCTCCCAAGTGCTGGGATTAAAGGCGTGCGCCACCATCGCCCAGCGGTTGGTTTTGGTTTTTTGAGACAGGTTTTCTTTGTAGCTTTGGAGCCTGACCTGGAACTCACTCTGTACACCAGGCTGGCCTCAAACTCCTAACGACCCACCTACTTCTGCCTACAAAGTGCTGGGATTAAAGGCGTGCGCCCCCACCATCACCTGGCTTGTTGTTTTTTTTTTTTTTTTTTTTTTTTGGTTTTTCGAGACAGGGTTTCTCTGTGGCTTTGGAACCTGTCCTGGAACTAGCTCTGTAGACCAGACTGGTCTCGAACTCACAGAGATCCGCCTGCCTCTGCCTCCCGAGTGCTGGGATTAAAGGCATGCGCTACCACCGCCTGGCTCACCTGGCTTGTTTTTAAGTTTTATTTATTATTATTATTATTGGTGGTGGTGGTGGACAGCTTTTTGGAGCTGATGCTGTCCTTCTAGCTTTATGTAGTTTCTAAGGAATGAACTCAGGTCACCAGGCTTGCACTGTCTCCAGGCAAGCTCCCTTACACCCGAGCTGTCTTGCCTACCCTGCAATAGTTGAATATTTTACTCCTGGACTGGAGAGGTGATTCAGTAGTTAAAACACTCGCTGTTCTTCCAGAGGAGCCAAGTTTGGTTCTCAGTGTCATATCGCTCCAGTTATATGAAATCAGATCATCATATCTCTGTGATGTCTGAGGGGTACCTACACACATGTGCAAACACACACACAGAGAGAGAGAGAGAGAGAGAGAGAGAGAGAGAGAGAGAGAGAGAGA
>JABTXL010005922.1:98328-114806 GCA_025134845.1 Neodon shergylaensis | reverse complement strand
AGAGAGAGAGAGAGAGAGAGAGAGAGAGAGAGAGAGAGAGAGAGAGAATAAGTATTCCTGGAGTCAGAAAGATGACTCAGAAGGTAAAGAGGCAGTTCTTAGTTCTTGTCAAGACTGATAACGTGAGTTTGATCCCTGTAACCCACATGTAGAAGGAGAGGTCAACTCCTGCAGCTAATCCTCTCCCATCCACATGTGCACTGTGGCAAGGGTGCACCCACCCATATGAATACACACTCAAGTACACACAGAGTAGGTAAGTGAATGTGGAAAGATGTATCCCTAGTAGCTCAAACTCTTTACTGTCTCGTCAAGTTGCCATTTCCTCCCTACCCCCTTCTAGCTAGAAATCTGTGCACTTTGACCTATATCTTCTACCTGCCACCCCTCCTTTCTGTCTCCCTCTCTGGTAGCCATTTGGTAGCCATCTCAATACTTCTGTAATTCAACTCTCTAAGATTCTACATGTAGAGGACTGGAGCGATGGTTCCGAGGTTAAGATCACCGACGGCTCTTCCAGAGGGCCTGGGTTTGACTCTCAGCACCCACATGGCAGCTCACAGCCATAATTCAGGTTCCAGAGGATCCGGCATCCTCTTGGCCTCTGAGGTGCACAGACATACATGTAGACACACCACCCATCTATACTCACAAAAATCTTAAAGGAAAAAATGTTAATAAATAGTAAAATGAAATTGTACATGTAGGTAAGATGCAGTGTGCCTGGTGTGTTCACTTTGTGTCTCATCCCATGTTCTCCATACATCCCTTGGTAGGTTGATTTTATATGTTAGTTACTGATTTCAGTTCTTCTGTGTACCTAGAAGTGGGGTTTCTGGACTGTATGGCAGTCCTACCTGCTCCATGCCGGGACTGCACCAAGGTGTCTGTGCATGATGGGTAAAGTAGTCTACCAGTCAGCTACATCCCCATCTCTTGGTAGTTTTTTTGTAAAGAATTTTTGTTTCTCCCCCACCCACAGGAACTACCGTTTTCCATATGACAGTATAATTCTATATTCCTGTCAACAATGCACAGAGTTCTCTTCTGTCGACATCCTCATTTTAGTTCATACCTCTCCTCTTTTCAGACAAGGGCTTGCTAGGTAGCCCAGGCTGGCCTATAACTTGCCTTGCTCTCCAGGCTGACTTTGAACTTCTCATCCCTGGGATCACTGTGTGAACCACCAAGCCTGGCTCCCATTTTTCTCATGAAAGTCGTTCTAACAGGTGTAAGGAGATACCCCTTGTGGTATGGCTTTAGTGGATGAATAAAGTCAGACTGTCGCCAGAAGGTGAGCACCTGTGACCTGGCTGCCTAAGATCCAGGTGGTGGAAAGGAAGGGCACTCATCACTTTGACTGATTCCTCTCCATCCCAGATGTGCGTAGCAGCAGCAATGAGGCTTTTAGCTTCAGCTTGTGCGGCTGGATCGGTAGACAGTTTTGACTAGAGTTGCATTGTACACTGGCACAAAATTAAGGTTCCGTTTCTGGGATGTGTCGCTTATAAAACAGGAGGTAGACTCAGTGTTTGAAGTCTGCTGTTATGTTCTTGTTTTTCAGTTAAATCCAGATGTGAATGTTTTCCAGAGGAAATTTGTGAATGAAGTCAGAAGATGTGAAGAAATGGATCGAAAGCTTCGTATGTACAGTTTGGTCCTGTGTGACATTCCTATAGTGAATCAGTGTCTTAAATTAGGGTCACTAGTCCTCTTGGCTAAGGAATAAAGCTGTACAGTAGGACAAGGGAAGAGGCCGGGGAGGTGCTCAGCAGGTGAAAGCACTTGCCATGGGTGCCTGAAGTTTGGAGTGCAGTCCTCAGAACCTATGCAAAAAGCCAGATGCGGCTGCTCGTACTCTCCAACATGTTGTTCCCGTGCAGTGTTTTTAATTAGCAACAGTAAATAAATAACCAGAACTAGATGTGGTGAACATCCGAAACTTCAGCATTCCTACAGTGAGGTGGGAGGCCAGCTACCCAGAGTACATGGGCAGCAGACGCAAGGAGCAGGGTAGAAGGCGAGAACTGCTCCCAAAAGTTGTCCTCTGACCTCCACATGAACACCTACACTCACATATGCACACACATGCACATGTACAAAGTAAACTGGTTAAAAGATTTGAAAAAAGAGAAGGAAAAAAATCTACAACCATGACATTCAGATGAACTTCTTGTATATAAATAGACTTTATGGTGTTTAAGCTAGGTGGTGCTTAAGGGAAATCTTGTTCAAAGACAAGCTGAAAACACTGTAATTATTTTTTTTTGTTAGGTTTTTTTTTTTGTAGCTTAGGCCGATCTGGAACTCTGTGTAGTGATCCTCCTGCTATGGCTTTTGGAGGACTGTATAAAGCCACTGTGCTTAGATTCTCGCAGATTTTTAACAGCAGAACCATGCTATAGAACTTTAAAAGCGAGGGCCCAGAATACTATCAAATTTAGAGTTAGCTGAGTCACCTTTTCATCAGAGCACTTTGTGAAAAACGGAACATTCACTGAGGCTTTACCGAAGGCTAGGGTGCTCATGAGCGATTAAAACCTGTATTCATGGGGGCTGGAGAGATGGCTCAGAGGTTAAGAAAACTGACTGTTGTTCCAGAGGTCCTGAGTTCAATTCCCAGCAACCACATGGTGGCTCACACCCATCTATAATGAGATCTGGTGCCCAGAACACTATGTACATAATAAATAAATTAAAAAAAAAAACCTGTATTCATTCCCTGCAATACGCCTTTGAGAAGTGGGAGCTGCACTTTAATCCCAGCACTTAGAGGCAGATGGTTCCTTTGAGTTCACACCAGCTTGGTCTGCATAGAGACTGGAAATAAATAAAAAGATAGGCGTTGCTCTCGTTAAGGGCTAAGACACCTGTGACTTCCTTGACATACCCGAGAATATAGACACTGTCAAAATAAATAAAAAGATAGGTGTTGCTCTTGTTAAGGGTTAAGACATCTGTGACTTCCTTGACATATCCGAGAATATAGACACTGTCAAAATAAATAAAAAGATAGGTGTTGCTCTCGTTAAGGGCTAAGACACCTGTAACTTCCTTGACATACCCGAGAATATAAGCAGTCATAATGGAGCCAGCCTTTGAAACTAGGCCATTCTGTTTGGCTCCATCCATGATCTTGCCACTCTACCAAGCCCCTAGATAAATTGTGTTGTATTCTAAATAAAAAAAAAAAAGCTGGTAGTTGTCATGAAAACACTCTTCTCGTTTGGTGTTTTGGGCCCTTTTATGCTTAATTTTTGACTTTTGGTATTTAAAAAATGGCCTAATTGTTTCAAATTAAATGATTCTTCCTGACTTAGAATTATGTCGCTCATGTCGTGTCAAATGCCCTGTTAATGCTGTGTTCTTCTGAAGCTTGGATTAGCCAATAATACCCACAGAGAGCCGAATAATACCCACAGAGAGCCGTCGTACCTGGAGGAAGCAGGGCACATAGGGTGGAGAGGTGAAGTGGCTGCAAGCCAATTTTAACCTCAGAGAAAGGCACACCTGCCTATGCCTATAGTTCAAGGTCATTCTCAGAACAATAACAGGCTGGGAGAGAGAAAGGAAGCAGTCCTGGGCTTGACCACTCTCCCTGGGACAGCTTTCCAGAGTGCAGAGTGCAGGAAAGTAATGTGTGGAGAGAAAAGGTTCTTTTGTTTGTCAGTTCTTCCTAGGATGAAGCTCTTTTTAACCAGGCGTTAGGGGTGTGTGTGTGTGTGTGCATGCGCGCGCGTGTACATGCATGTATGTGTGTTTTCTCAAATAATGAGAATTCCAGGCATAACCCTACAAGTGAGCACTCTGACTCTATGTTCTAGGATTTGTCGAGAAAGAGATAAGGAAAGCAAACATCCCAATTATGGACACTGGTGAAAACCCAGAGGTGCCCTTCCCCCGGGACATGATCGACTTAGAGGTAAACAGTTCTCAGATGGCTCTCCACGCAAATGCAGGGATTGCCTTCCTGAGTGGTTGGCATAGAGGAATTTGTAGAGGAATTCTTACCAACCTTGTGTATTGTCTTTCATTGTAAATGTTTTCTAGGTGGGACTGAAGTGAATTCTCTCCTTTATAATTTCAAACAGTATCTCACACAGAGATAACATATTATAATATGCCACCAGATTAATGCTTATCGGGTTACTGGTCCCTTGTTAGCCGGTGACCCTCACACACTAAATGAATAGCCAGTGAGCTTTGGATATTTTTGAGTGTCTGACTTCTCTCAGGAAACTCACTGAGAGTGTGCGGTGGGATGTGTAGACAAACAAAGGCCCACATAAGCGCTCTCTCGCTTAAAGTCCCTCTTAAAATCACAGCTTGATAGCTGTAGCTGACAGGTTACCATGGCAACAGTTCTGTGGTGCAAATTCTGTTGATGTCCTTTAGAGCAAGCACAGGGAGCTTAGTTTGAATTAACAGCTTTCTTTTTTAAACCCTAGGCCAACTTCGAGAAGATTGAAAATGAACTGAAGGAAATCAACACCAACCAGGAAGCCCTGAAGAGAAACTTCCTGGAACTGACTGAATTAAAATTTATACTTCGCAAAACTCAGCAGTTTTTTGATGAGGTCAGACTATTGTTTCTTCTAGTACTTGAGCAGCTGGTACACCTGCACAAGTGGGCCATATTTTTATTCCAATAATTATTTTAATTTGCTAGTCTGGAAGGAATGCCGCTTTTGCACCATTTCAGTTAACGAATGTCAGGGTGCGTTCCATTTTCCATGGAGCACACAGCCAGCCATGGCGCCACGTATTTTCACATCCTCTGCAAACTTCCATCTCACAGCGGGGGGAGGAAACTTAAAGTTGACACATAAGTGCAGTGAGTTGAGATGTCTCTGTGACACTTCTAGGTGTGTGTTACAAGGTAAGTATAATACATATGAAGTTGAGGAAACAGGCGTCTGATTGTGCGCAAAATTACGGTGAAGTTTCCATCTCCAGACCTTTGCTCATCAGATTCCTTTGTTCGCCCACCTTGGGGATTCTTCTCAGCCCTTAGATCTCAAGTCACACTGGTTGTCCTGAGTTTCTCTGTGTCCTATGGAAGTACTGGTTTGATGCTAGTTTGAATTTTCCCACAGACACGGTTTATTACTTATAAGGAAAAACGTTGCCAAGTTTTCCCTGGTTAAACATAAAGGTACTGAATTGCCAAATGACAGCTTGCCAGGGAGCCCCCCTTTGAAAGGAGTTAGCTCAGGTTTGTAGAATACTTCCTTCCCCTAATTAACCCTAGGGAGGATCATTCGCATCCAACCTGCGTGTGGTTTTCCTGATGGCCTAAAATATTGGTAGTGTTCTTTTAGAGGGGTAGTTACTTTTACTGTGTTCCACCCACAAAGTTGATTTCTTTTGCTTGACAAAAATCTTGACAGAGATTTTAGATATAGCCGGGCAGTGGTAGTGCATGCCTTAAATTCCAGCACTTGGGAGGCAGAGGCAGGCAGATCTTTGGTCTACAGAGCAAATTCCAAGACAGTCAGGGCTGTTACACAGAGAAAGAAACCCTGTCTCAGAAAAAAAAAAAAGATATTTAGCTATAAAGAATCTATCTCAGTATCTGTTATGGTCTCAGTTTTACTTTAATTCTGCATTGCTCAAGAAGAGACCAGTCCTCCATGCTTGTCAAGGTTCCCAACTAGTATCAACAGCCTCATCTGGAACCTTGAGAGAAATATAAATGATCAGCTCCCACCACAGAGCAGACCTCCAGAGCTGGGAACCCTGAGGGCGGGCCCAGCCAGCTGTTTTAATGTGTTTTACCTCAGGCATGCTTCTTTGAAAGCCATGGTCTAGAGAAAAAAATCTGCTAAGGAAGTGATACATTTCTTAGTAACTATGGATTTGATTCAGACAAGTCATGCTAATTCAAAGAGTCTGTGGAGACAAGGACATGAGAAAAGCCCATGTGAATTTAACTACCTAGTCTTCCCATGAGTACGAATCTGGTTATAAAATAATAGAAATTCCCTGTGAATATTTGTTTGCTCCCCAAGTTGAGACTTTTGAGCCTGATCACTTTAGAGGGCGTGAGACAACAATGAGGTCACCTTTCTGTAAGTGCTTAGGATCCTAGCCACAGGCAAAGCCACTTAAGCCATAGGATCCCACTGATGTGAGATTCCCGGTGCTCACTGCCTGCATCTCAGTGCGTTCCTAGCTGTTAATTCCTTGAGCCTGTGGTGAGCACTTACTGCTTCTGAGGTACAGGTTGTGAGTCGTTGGGTTAGATCAGGAAACCCGATTGTAGACCTGCATATGCTCACAGATTGGTACTTTCCTAAATGTGTCCGAGTGCCCTAGTGCCTGGCCTCACAGTCCAAGCTCAGCTACTTTTAGATTCATTTGGAGCTTCCTTTACCATTTATACTGCCATTATATGGGGTCAAGATCTCAATAGATAGCCTAGGCCAGCCTTGAATTTGAGATTTTTCTGATTGCCAACTCAAGGCCAACCTAAGCTATATAGTGAAACTCTCCTCTGCCTAACTTCCCCCCACCCCAAAAAAAGTCCAATCCAGTAAAAATAAGATGAACCATTTATAAAGATGATTATTACTTCAAAATTGTACATTAGGAGTTGGGCATGATGCATGCATACAATCCCAGCATTTGAGAGATGGAGACAAGAGGACCAGGGATTCAAGGCAAGCCTCAGGTCCACAGAGGGTTTGAGTTCACTGAGTTCCACTGAGCTATGTAAGACCGTGTCTCAAAAAACAGAAAGGAAAGAATTTAAATGGAATTTATTTTTGTTTTATGTTTATTAAATCTAAACGTTAAGTGCTAGTCTTGAGAAGAGACTCCAAGTCTTTCTGACCTCCATGCCCTATCCACAGTGAGTTTGTCTCTTTCCTATGCCTAGCTACCCATCCCCTCTCTCCCAGCCGCTCTGAATATAGGCCTGACTGTGAGAGCTCCTCCACTGCTCTTTCCATCAGTCCCCCTGCATCCCAAGCGCGACACAGCAGTGCACAGTCCCCTGGCCAGAACCACTGTGCTTTTCCTCACCACTGCAGTCAGCACCTGGCACATCCTCGCCGCAGTCTCAGCCAGGTCCTTTTCCATAGACCTTGCCCTCTGCTGAGTAGCGATTGCAGATGCTGCTGCTCTGAGCAGCCTCTCTGAGTGATCGCACTGGGTGTGCAGGCACACATGTAAGCACCACAGAAAGGTGAGCCAACCTGGGACCTCAGGTGTCGGAAATTCAGCTCATCAGGAGATTTCGCTTTGTGTTTGAAATTGTAACATTTGAAATGGCAGCAAACACTGCCAATCTCAAACCTCTCCTCTTTCCAGATAATTTGGTGAATAAATCAATACCTCATAGTAATCAGCCAAAAATGACTAAATCAGAAAATGCCGTTTATTGGTGATAATAATTGGCAGGGTGTGTAGAAAGGGAAGAGTAAACATGTACTGAATATTCTTATGATTTAAGATGATTGTCAATTCAACGCAGCCATTTCTTACCCAGAGCATTTAAAATGATTTATTAATGATTATCCTTTTCTAGTCTTCTTGCTTATGAAGAGCGTAAGAGCTGGAGAGGTTTCTCTGCATCTTTTACCATAAGCATCCTAGCATATGAGAGCGTAAAGAAGACTGGGAAAGTAATGGTTAATGGCATGCAGATCCCCTCCCTCCCCTCTGCGTTTTTCACCCATCCGCTTTCTTTCTCTTTCTTTTTCCATCTGCCATTTCCTCTGGGTGAACACCTCAGTAGTGACGTCATTTCTTTCTTGCTGTAGCTAGACAGTCAAAGTGTTCTTAGGAGCTGGTGTAGCTTGACTGGACGTGCTGCTCATATTGAAATGCTGCAGACAGCTGAAGTTCTGTTCAGCAATCTGTTCTTTGTAAGGTGTGGCTTTCAGTGTTCTAAACAGGGAAAGGGGCAACTTGGAGGAAATAGCAGGTGATTTAGAGAGCTTGGCAGTATTATTGTCAATAGAGAAGTGTGGTCTTGAGCTGGAGAGATGGCTCAGTGGTCAAGAGCACTGGTTACTCTTCTAGAGGATCTAGGTTCAATTCCCAGCACCCACATGGCAGCTCACAGCTGTCTGTAACTCCAGTTTTGAGGATCTGACACCCTCGCACAGACACACATGCAGGCAAAACACCAATGCACATAAAATAAATAAATCTTATGAAAACACAGAGAGAGCGAGCAAGAGAGCTGTGATCGGGTTTTTGGAAAGTCCCTTAGTCCTGGTCACCATAGTTTCCCATCAGACACAATTTTGTTTATAATTTCTTGACTTTCCTATTGAAGATTCTGTGTTCTTAAGTATAAAGTGGTGAAATTAGTATTTAGAATTTGATCTTTCTGTTTCACTTTAATCCTGCTGTTTTCTTTAAACAGCCCCAGATCTCATCTTTGGAGCAGTCCAGTCTAAGAACAGTTCACCGTTCTTGCCAGCTGTCCCTTTAAGAGCACACATGCCCGCATTGACTCGTGTTTATGGCTTAAGAACGAGGAAAGTTTTGTGGGGGAACAATCAATTTTATTCATTTTGCCAGTAGGCACCCCAAGAACCATTGGAATGTAGTAATTTGGATATCGGATCGCTTTCAGCTGGCTGATTTGTTTCTAGGTTGAAAAAAAGAATCCTTTTCCACCCGTGTGGTGGCAAGTAGCAGCCAGTGTCCCTGTTATCTCATCTTAGATGTTTCTAATCACATGACAGTATTTCTCTGCCCTGTGTGATTTTTAAAAACAAAACAAAAAACAGCCCTGGCCCTGACCTCCCAGAACAGTTGCCGTCACCTTTGGCCCTGCAGAGTGTTCTGGTTTGCACTGTTTGCACTGCCTGTTACATGTATGGTCCATGACTTCACCATTAAGGTAAACGTGTGCCTTTGTCCCCTGCATAGTTTAATGGCCAGGATTAAGGTGAAATTGAAATTTGGACTGAAATGGAAGGGAATTTCTCCTGGTGTTTTTGTTTTGCTTTTGAACAGGAAGGTTGTTCTGGCTTGTTCTAGTCTCTGGTCAAACACATAGTGTGCGGATGTTAGGTCTGGTAGATTAGGCTGATCAGAGTTCACGGTTTAGGGCCGCTTCTCCGTCTGGTGAGACCAGGTGGTAAAGGGAGAGAGGTGAGGGGCACCAGACTCTGTGAATCCTTTGCCCTCATTTCATTGTATAAACTGTCCTAGTGGAAGTCATTTTAAATCCAGCCAATTCCGCAAGGCCAGGAGCTCCAGATCGTTTAGCTATGGCCTGTTATTTACTTAATTCTTACTCTCTGCTATAAAGTCTTCACAAACTTTTCAGGACTCCTAGTCAGAAAATACTTTATAAAATGTTTATTGGATGTTTTCACCTTTTTTTTTTTTTTTTTTTTGCCTTTATGTATTCAACAAAGGACCGGGCGTTTTCCTTTTTTTTTTTTCTTTTTTTTTTTTTTTTTTTTTTGCGATGTGGGTTTTTTTTTTTTTTTTTTTTTTTCTGTGTATCTCTGGTTGTCCTGGAGTCCTGGAACTTGCATTGTAGACCAGACTGGCCTCGAACTCACAAGAGATCCACCTGCCTCTGCCTCCCTGAGTGCTGGGATTAAAGGTGTGTGCCATCACCTGGCTTTTTTTGTTTTTTTGTTTTTTGTTTGTTTGTTTGTTTGTTTTGGTTTTCCCCCCAGGACAGGAATTCTCTGTGTCGACCTGGCCGTCCTGGGATTCAGTAGACCAGGCTGACCTCAAACTCACAGAGATCTGCCTGCTTCTGTCTCCTGAGTGCTGGGATTAAAGGTGTGCACCACCACATTGCTGCACTTCTTATCCTTATGAAGAAACTCTTTAAATCCTATGTTGGGGTATTTTATGTGTGGCCATGCTGACAGCACTCCTGTTTTGGATTTACCAAAGGCTGGAGGTGCCCTTTCTAGCTCAGGTCACTTACTTGAAATAACGTCCTACCTCTCATGGGCTTGCACAGAAGCCTCGTCTTGGTGACTCTCTAGAAATGAAGTAGTCACGATATCTGCAGAGCTGTTTGGGGTTTTGTTTTTGTTTGTTTTTCTCTCAAAGAGGAGAGCTCGTCTGCTTCCTGAGCAGGTTTGTTTAGAAAAGCATGAAAGGAAAATGGCTTCCACCAAGTAGCAGGCTTATACACGTCACCAGCACTCCATGTTTCCTTCCACTCCTTAGTTCTGAAACCATCTCCCCAGATGCTCTTCTGGGGACGTTTTGCTTTCTTTAGCTCGTGTGTATTCCTTTGTTTTCTCTCTTTACTACTCTCTTTTCTTTGTGGATATGTATGCTCTATCTTTTGGTGTTTTGGGTTTGTTTTGTTTTTCCTCTTTTTCTTTTTTCTTCTCGTCTTTATTTTCTGAACCCATCTTCTGGTTCCTCCTTCCCTGCATGCCACTAACTATTTTCATTAGATATTAATTGATTTGTGAATTCAGGCTGAATTGCATCATCAGCAGATGGCGGATCCAGACCTGTTGGAAGAATCCTCGTCACTCTTGGAGCCAAACGAGATGGGAAGAGGCACTCCTTTAAGACTTGGGTAGGTAGCGCTTCAGCCTTGGTGGGTTTGTGTTCCTCTTTGCTGTTCAGATGAGCAGCGAGTGGCTCCAAATATAGTGGTGCATGTATATAAATTACCCTTCAGGAGTCAAAAGCAGAAAGAACATGCCTTTGATGCCAAACTGGGCCACAGAGTGAGGGCCTGTCTTAAACCATGTGCTGGAGACAGGTCCAGTGGTAGAATATTTGCCTGACATGTCAAGACCCCGGGTATTATCTTGGGTTGGGGGGCGTGGGGAATCATGAATCTAGGGACTAATTTGCTGTTGGAAGCCACTTTGTTCTGAGCCATTGAGCTGTTCCTAGATTTGTGTGGATCAGTTCCTGGTTTGTCTCTCAACCCTCTCTGTTGGGTCCAGAAATGAGGTCTAGAGAGTGGCCGCCAACCCTCTTGACGCCATGTGCAGTGTATAATCCTCCATATTCCCTCCCTCGCTCCTGCTTTGTCTTAAGCCTCCCAGCCTGGAGTTCCCAACCTGACTCTTCTCCCCACAGCTTTGTGGCTGGTGTGATTAACCGGGAGCGGATCCCT
This sequence comes from Neodon shergylaensis, assembly GCA_025134845.1. Taxonomy (NCBI): domain Eukaryota; kingdom Metazoa; phylum Chordata; class Mammalia; order Rodentia; family Cricetidae; genus Neodon; species Neodon shergylaensis. The sequence goes on along the minus strand of JABTXL010005922.1, from coordinate 103,729 downwards.
ACCTTTGAACGCATGCTTTGGCGAGTGTGCCGAGGGAATGTGTTCCTGAGACAGGCTGAAATCGAGAACCCGCTGGAGGATCCTGTGACTGTAAGACAAGGAAATTGTGTCTGGTGGAGTAGGTCTTGTAAAGTGAGCCCAAGCAGGAGCAGAGCATGGTGCCGTCAGAGACTCGGCTCACTCCCCTTTCTCTAACTTCTCCCTCCATGTAGACATTTTCCTCCGTGCAGACATGACATGCACATATTTTTAAACTTTACCCATGAAGGTTTTTTTTGGCACATTTTCCTCCTCAATTATTCTTAATTTTAGCTTTGTATATTTCTTGTTACTAATCTGGGCTGAAAGAAAAATAGCCTTTTATGGAAACTAACATAAAATCGAGATACATCGTTGCAAATTTGGCAGTATCATGTATAAAAAGATAGACTTCCTAAACCTTAATCTTTATAAGCTGATGAAAACTTCTCTTGGCAAGATTTTATGTCTGCCTGTATATTGGGAAGATTAGAAACTTAATTTAGCCTAGATACATGCCAGGTGAGGGTGATCTTGCCCACCCAGCTCTTGGAAAAAGTAGCACTAGTCCAATGTTTTGGCATTTGACTCAGCGAGACCAAGTTCATAGCAGCATCTGCACGAGGTGGGGTCCTGATCTCAGGGGTCTCAGCAAAGGCTGGGTGTGTCACTGAGACAGCGTGTCACTCTCACGTTAGTATTTAGAAGCCTGTAGTTAGCTTACCTTATAAATGTCTTAATGTGCTAGTTTTTGTCCTAAAAGAAATTTAACTTAGATGTTTCTCAGCTTTGGTGGGTAGCACCCTGTGGCTTTTACCCCTCACTAAGTAGAGACATGGTGACATTGTGAATGCTTTAACTCAGGGTGCAGTTTTCTCAGGCTGCTTGGGTTGTGGAAACATTGTAACCTGTAGTCATGGAACCCTTCTCTGGGGTGTCCGGTCAAGTTTCCTCTCCATAGCAGGAAGATTATTTTACCAACAAATTCAGGAAAGCAGAACATGGTATCTCCAGCAGAGCAGCTGCACCAAGAATGGGCCCAGTTTATTTAGCCAGGAGACTTAGGGATCTTGAATCCAGCTTTCTTCCCTCTTTGTCCTTCTGAAGTTGTTTTCTTCTATAAGAGCAGAATACACTCTGTATGTGAGACATTATAGGCAGCCTAAGGCATCTTGGCTAATAGCTCATAAGCATATTTTTTTCTCATTTTTTTTTCTTGCTGTCCTTGTACTCGAGGTGTGAGCTTGGTATTGTTTCTTGTTGCATATAGTCTACATTTGTGTGATTCTCAAGATTCAACACGCTGTTCTTGCTAATGACTTAGTTCCTTGTATCCAGCCAACTCTTTATCTGTTCCTCTCTGTGCCCAGGAACAGACAGGCTTCCTTCTGTCTCCTCTCCTCTGTACTTTTGTCGTCCTGGAAATACAAGAGTCCAAGTAGAACTGGAGAAACAAGCTGCACTGTGCTGAGCAGCCCCTCAGCTTCTGTCAGGCTTCCGGTTGTGTCTGAAAACAGGAAGATGTTTGTGGATCTGTGGTTATAGGGCAGATATTCTCAGTGAAGCTTAGGAGCGGGAGTAGGGTAAAGTACAGAAGGCCGTGTTCTTAAAGGAATCCTTCTGATGCCACCCAGGTTTAGTTGTTCTTGAACTGTTCAGCTAGACCTGTAAGTCCAACATTCAGGAGCCTGGGGCTAGCTAGGACTGCTAGGAGTTCGAGGCCCATCTAGGCCACACAGTCAAGACCAGGCTAGCCTGGGCTGCAGCGTAAGACTGTCTTAAAGGAAGTTCTCATCTATATTGAGAGTTCTGAACTCTTGGTTTTTCTCCTGGGGCCTAGGGCGACCACGTGCACAAGTCTGTATTCATCATTTTTTTCCAAGGCGATCAGCTGAAAAACAGGGTCAAGAAAATCTGCGAAGGGTAAGAACACACGCCTGCCTCCATCCAAGAGGCGCAGCTGTGCTGCCTGCTTACGGCTCAGAAAAGAGCCGCGCAGATCCTCGTTCTGCTTTGCACGCCAAGTGCACTGCTAACTGATGTTGGGAATGTTTTAAATCATCAGAAGTAGCTCCAGTTTTTCTTCCTTTTCTGAGTATCAGAACCACAGCTTGGGGGTTGGGGAGCTAGTTCAGAGGCTAAAGTGCTGACTCCTCAAGCATTGAGGGGTAGAGTTTAGATCCCCAGAACCCACATAAGTGCCAGGTGAGCGTGGCAGCCACCTGTAACCCCAACATTCAGAAACCAAGACAGTATCCCTGGAGTCCTCTGCTAGTTAGGCTCACTGCGTGGGTGTACTCTGGAATCAGGAGAGACTCTGCCTAAATGACTAAGGTGGAGAGAAATCCAGGAAGACTCCTGGTGTCAACCTTGGATCTCCAAGACATGCACAGACACATACATATATGCACACACACACCACACATATATACTCATACCTTCACCCAAAGAAACCAGCCAAACTCACAGTTTCATTATTCAGGGACAGTGGGTGTACATCCCGCAAGCTGAGTGCCATAGGCACTATATAAACTCTATGGGATTGTGTTATGGATAGAAATTTCGCCATGTCATATTTCTCTAATAACTTATAATAAAAATAGTTTTAAAATTAGTTTTTCAAAATTTTTGGCTAAAGATTTATTTATTTTGTGTTTTTGAGTGTTTTGCCTGTATGTATGTATATGCACACGTGCATGCCTGGTGCCCTTGGAATATACCCAGAGTATAAGAGAGTACTACAAGAGAGTGCTGAATCCCCTAGAACTGAATTACAGGCAGTGTGACCCACCACACAGGTGCTGGGAACTGAACCTGGGGCCTCTGAAAGAGAAACAGGTGCTCAAAACTACAGAGCAATCTCTCTAGTACCTTATTATTTTTTTTTATTATTTTTTTAAATCTCAAAACGATTTCATAGCTACAGAGAATGTCACGATTGTGCAGTGCTGTTGCTCTATGTGAGCTGCTGCACATAAGTGTTAGTGTTGATTGACACAGCAGCCTGACCTAATTGCGTTTGGTCCTACTGACGTATTCCTACTAAGTTAACATTACCTTCCGAGGTGATGTAGATAGACTATACTAAGAAATTTCAGTGTTCCTGAGGCTGTTCCCGTCTCTTCCAGGTTCCGAGCCTCCCTCTATCCCTGTCCTGAGACTCCACAGGAGAGGAAAGAAATGGCTTCTGGAGTCAATACCAGGATTGATGATCTCCAGATGGTACAAGGGGGCCCTGGGAATTTGACTCTGTGAACTACGGCAGTAGTGAACCACTCTGCTCCCCTGAGTCCTTGACAGTCTGTTAAAGCACTTAAAGCAGTTGAGCATACCAAAAAAAGAAGTGTGTGAGTCTCAGGGTAGGACTCTTAAAAATAGCGTTAGTCATCTTCCAGCAAGAAAGGAATCCTGTGTGTCTGGAATCCTTACTGCCTGAGAGCAGCCCATTCCCTTCTTCTGCATGACTCTGAGATGTTTGTTGTTGTTTGCAATAATTCGTTTTCCTTAAGTATGCTGAATTAAGAAAAGGAAAACTCAAACAGTCCAGAAGTATGTGTAGAGTCAATTTTTCCCTCACACACTCTCCTGGCAGCCCCTTTTAACAGCATGATACAGCTTCTGGTTATCTTTGATCTTAACCACATGGGCCAGCCAAAGAGCCCAGGGTTGACTCTTGAACCCAGAGAGAGACTGTTCGTTCGATTTTTATCAATTTACAGTGCGAAAGTCATGCACACCATGGTCCTAGCAGGGTTCTGAGAGTAGAGTCATGATGTGAGTCTTTGGAAGGAGAAGGCAGCCAGGGGAACGTCTTACTTTTTGAAAGAAAGGGTACAGAAGTTGTTTGCTGTCCTTACAATGTTAATAAACATAGCTTATCCCGAGGCCTTTCTCTATGGCAGTGATATTGTCACATACGTGATGGCTCCCATTTCAGTTCCTTTCTCATTTTCCTCGCTGAGGATGACCCACCAGCTTGAACTGTTGCTCCTTTAAGAGACTCATTTTCCTTCCTTTGTGTGTGTGTGCGTGGGGGTGGTGCTGCTAGGACTAGAACCTAAGGCCTGCATGCTGGGTAGATTCCTCTACTACTGAGCTATGTTCTTAGCTCCAAAACTCAAATTCCTTGAGCTAGAGACATAATCAGTGGTGGTGTGCTTGGAGAGCATGTATAAGCTCTTAGTCCCATCACTACCACTGTAAGAGCTCACATTTCTTATAATTTGATCAACCCCCACCATCCTAAACCCACACCCCCCCACCCCCAAATAATACATTTTGCTAGGGGAAGAATAAGACTGTTCTCTGGTAACCCTTTTTAGAAAGCGATGCCACAGCTGAGCATGGTGGTGCAGGCCTTTAATCCTGGAGGCAGAGGAAGGGGGATCTCTGTGACTTTAAGGCCAGCCTGGTCTACAGAGTGAGTTCCAGGATAGCCAGGGCTGTTACACAGAGAAACCCTGTTTTGGGAAGGAAGGAAGGAAGAAGGAAGGAAGGAAGGAAGGAAGGAAGGAAGGAAGGAAGGAAGGAAGGAAGGAAGGAAAAGCAAGCAATGTCACTTTGCCACCCTATCCTATGACGGAAGACTTGTATTCTCCCAAAAGGTTCTCAATCAAACAGAGGACCACCGCCAGAGGGTTCTGCAGGCAGCTGCTAAGAACATTCGGGTCTGGTTCATCAAGGTGCGGAAGATGAAGGCCATCTACCATACCCTGAACCTGTGCAACATAGATGTGACCCAGAAGTGCCTGATTGCAGAGGTCTGGTGCCCTGTCACTGACCTTGACTCCATCCAGTTTGCCCTTAGACGAGGAACGGTGAGTCTCCAGCTGAAATGAACTGGTGGGCAGGTGAAGAGCCTCCTGTTAATCAGCTTTGTATTTGTGACATTTTTGTTTCAGAGTTGTTTGTTTGGTTTGGTTTGGTTCTTTTCAAGACAGGGTTTCGCTATGTAACAGTCCTGGCTGTCTTGAAACTCACTTTGTAGACCAGGCTGGCCTCAAACTCATTGAGATTCACAAATGTTGGAATTAAAGGCATGAACCACCACCACCCAGTGCATTCAGAGTTCCTAGTGTGTTCTTATACCCTGAGAGCATGCTCTGACTGTTTCCTGGAGCACAGGCCTTATTGTCCAGGGCAGGAACTACAGCTCAGTATTGCGAAGGCATTTGGTCATGGTCATGACTCCTCAGGACAGACCATGCTGGAGTATTAGCTTCCTGACTCACTCTCTGATCGACAGCTTCTGCTTGGTCGTTAGAGCAGCCGCTTTCTAAGACACTGACCTAAGTCAGAGAGTGTATATGTATATGTGTGTATACATATATACAGAAAGTGTATATGTATATGTGTGTGTATACATATATACAGAGAGTGTATA
>JABTXL010005922.1:73385-98318 GCA_025134845.1 Neodon shergylaensis | reverse complement strand
ATATACAGAGAGTGTATATGTATATGTGTGTGTGTATATATACAGAGGTATACAAGCTGTACCTGCTGAAGCACCTTGCAGTTCATTAGGACTGGAATGGAGCTGAGTGGAGATGTGTGGAGGGAGGGTGGAGCTTTTCTAACTAATGTGATCAGAAAAAGCTTCAAGAAAAAAATGGAGTTTGGTGGAACGAGGGGTGTCACTCAACAGCAGAGCATTTGCTTGGCATGTGTGAGGCCCTGGGTTCAGCCCCCGGAGCTGCAAAAACATAAGCCAACAATGGAAAAGGTGACTTGTTACCAGGGACTTGAACGGGTACGATGGTTAGGTAAGCAGAAAACTGTGTGAACAGGACTAGGGAAGCAGCCGAGCTGGGAGACAGTTTGCCTTGTGTGCATGAAGCCCTGATAATTTTGTTTGTGTGTGTGGGTTTTTTTTTTTTTTTTTGAGACAAGGTTTCTTTGTGTAGCCTTTGCTGTCTTAGAACTCTAGACCAGGCTGGCCTTGAACTCAGAGTTACGCCTGCCTCTACTGTTTGAGTGCTGGGATTAAAGATGTGTGCAGATACTCTTGGCTATGAAGCCCTGGTTTAATTTCCAGATCTACATAAGCCAGATATGGTGGCATATCCTTGTTATTCCAACACTCGGGAAGTAATAGCAAGGGGATCCAGAGTTCATGGTTATATAGTAAGTTTGAGGTTCAAGGTTTGAGGTTCAAGGTTATATAGTAAGTTTGGCTATATAGTAAGCTTGAGGCCAGCCTGGGCTACATGAGACCCTTATCTCAACAAACAAGACCCCACAAAACGAAAGGAAAAGGCTACAGATAAAGGCTGGAAGTACTATGCAGGAGTGCACACATGGTGTTAAGAAATGAGGTTTATAATGGTCTGGCTGACAAGAATAGCAGTTAACGGTTCATCAAATAGATTGAAGCCGGTTATGAGTGATTTTTCAAAGGTTCCAGGATTTAAAACTTATTCCGGGAGGTTAGAGAGCAGTGTGTTGTGTAGCTGTGATTAAGGCAGGTTTGAAAACGTGCTCAGCGGACCACGAGAAGCAGAGAAATCCTGAGAGTGGGTGGCCAGCCATGAGGCTACTGTGAGCATAGAGTTGTCGTTGATGAGGGCTGCAGGCAGGACTTAAAATAGATGGCGAACCTGTGAGACACTCTGAAGGGGAAAATGAGTACATAGCCTCGTTTTTTAGTAAAGCACAGGAACAAGAATTAAAAACATTTCTGAGACAGCAGGCTGTGTGTACCTGAGGATTAGAACTCATGGAAATCAGAGCCCCCAGGAGGAACTTCTTAACCGGAAGGATGTCAGGTTGGGCTGCAGCCACACGGAGGCCCTGAACAGAAATCTATGAGGAAATAGCAAGCAGACATCGAGGCTGCAGAAATTAGAGTGTTAGTAAGGGTGGGGTTACGGAGACCTCAGAGGAGATCCTAGAGAGGAAAAGGAGTCCCTCAGAAGGAGCCCTGCGGTGCCACTGGGTAGGCAGAGGCAGAGCTGGTGTCTGGCCAGTTATGTCAGCAAACCTTATGGGTGGGGTGCAAGGTCAGAGAGCTCACTTGTCAGTCTTTCTGTGTTTATTCGGGCGCATTTCATGGCCGCGAAAAAGCCTCTTACCATCGACAGCTCTGTGGCTTTAGCGTTGGCTGATGCACAGCCAGCACCACACTCTCTGTAGAGTATTTCCAACACCTGCCAGAACTCTGACCCCAATTAAGACTTAGGAAGTATATCATTATGGTGAAAAAAAAATTTAAGCCAAGCAGTGGCATGCTTTAGGAGGCTGAGGAGGAAGGATCACTTAATTTAAGAGTTCAAGACCAGAGCTGGGCTGTGGTGCCATACATTTTTTTTTTTTTCCAAGACAGGGTTTCTCTGTAGCTTTGGAGCCTGTCCTGGAACTAGCTCTTATAGACCAGGCTGGCCTTGAACTCACAGAGATCACCGCTTTCACGGCCTTATACATCTTATACATACCAGGCAATGTTGCTCTGCTCTGCCAACTGTGCCAGGTCCTAAAGGATTTCCTGCAAAAGCTCCTGGTTGTTGTCCCGAATGGCCTCCAACTTCATCAACTCCAGCCACTCGTGGGCCTGGGGTGTGGAAACAGTGTAGATGAGGCCAGCCAGGCCCAGGCATCCTGGGATACCAGGCCCCTAATTCTTAAACCAAATGGCAACATCACTCTGGGTCCCACTTCAGTTACGCAAGACACACACACACACATATTCACATTCACGTGTACTTTGTTTTCCTTTCTCCAGCAGATGATGATTAACTGTTTATAGGGCCTGGAGAGATGGCTCAGCAGTTAACACTGGCTGAATTTCCAACACCCACACTGAGGCTCACAACTGTCTGCAGCTCCCAGATCTGACACCCTCATACAGACATACATGCAGGCAAAACACCGATGCACATAAAATAAAAATAAATTATTTTTAACAGGACTCAGTTTATGGATGGGACAATCCAAAAGACAGATTTCTGGTTCCATTCTTTTGACTCACACAGTCACCAAAACTCATTAAATTGCCCCCAACTCCCAATAAATTTAAGTATATGGAGTCAAGATCATGGTCGGATGAGACCTTAGACATCTTTTAGCCCAGGATCAGAAAGCCATGGAGGTAAGTAACTTTCCCAGGGACTTGAACCTGGTTCTCCAGGCTCAGTGTGTCTTATGGGGAAGAGGCAAGAAATCAGTTCATGAGACCAGCAAGATGACTTATCGTATAAAGATGCTTTAAGCTTGCAACCTGAGTCTGTTCCCTGGAACCCACATGGAGGAGGAAGGAGAGAAGTGACTTCACAGAGTTATCCTTCAACCTTCATGTACATGCTATAACATGCATACACCCCCCACACATCATGTAAATATCATACTTTTAAAAAATATATCTCACCAGGTGGTGGTGCACGCCTTTAATCCTAGCACTCGGGAGGCAGAGGCAGGCGGATCTCTGTGAGTTCGAGGCCAGCCTGGTCTACAAGAGCTAGTTCCAGGACAGGCACCAAAACTACAGAGAAACCCTGTCTCGAAAAATAAAAACAATAGCAACAACAAAGGCGTGTGCCACCACCGCCTGGCCTTGGTCTTAAACTTTTGAATTAAGTGATCCTTCCTCCTCAGCCTCTCGAAGCATGCCACCGCCTGGTTTATATTTTTTCACCATAATGATATACTATTTAAGTCTTAATTGAAGCTCACTTTTTATTTATGAATGTATTTATTTATTTTTGCCTGCAAATATCCAGTCTGTTTGCTTTGTTTTCTGCTGTTTTCAAGTGTTGTATAGCTCAGGCTGGCCTTGACTTTCAGTCCTCTTGCTTCTGCTTCCTGGAACACCAGATGCGGCTATGCCTGGCACCAAGACTTAACTGAAATCGTCTGTGGTCGGTTTTAGATCTAGTCCCAGTTCTTCCAAAGACTGAGAGAGATATAAAACAATCTTGACCAGCCTGGTCTACAAGAGCTAGTTCCAGGACAGGCTCCAAAGCCACAGAGAAACCCTATCTCAAAAAACTAAAAAAAAAAAAAATCTTGACTTTCTTGTTCGTTTAGTTGAAATGTAACTATATAAAAGAAGATACAAATTTTAGGTGTGCAGTTTATTTCCTCTTTTTTTTTTTTTTTTTTTTTTGTTTTTTGAGACAGGGTTTCTCTGTGGTTTTGGAGCCTGTCCTGGAACTAGCTCTTGTAGACCAGGCTGGTCTCGAACTCACAGAGAACCGCCTGCCTCTGCCTCCCAAGTGCTGGGATTAAAGGCGTGCGCCACCATCGCCCGGCTAGGTGTGCAGTTTGAATTGTGATACATATGTGTATCTGCATAGCCAGGAGGACGCCTAATTTTGACATGCTACTGATGTTTCCTAGGAACACAGCGGTTCTACTGTCCCCTCCATTCTGAACAGGATGCAGACAAACCAGACTCCCCCAACGTACAACAAAACCAACAAGTTCACAAACGGCTTCCAAAACATAGTAGATGCTTATGGAATTGGGACTTACCGAGAGATAAACCCAGGTGAGAATGTTTGATTTTTTTTTTTCTCCCTAGCAGGTGTCCTCAGCCTATAGGCTTCATATGCCCTAGGATAGCTATGAATACAGCCAGCACAAAATCGCAAACTTAATTAATGTTTTGGGTTTTTTTTTTTTTTGCAATATTTTTGTTCGCTTAATTGTGTAGTTCTCTAATACAAACGTTGTAAATAGCAACATTCTGTCACCATGTCAAAATTCTATGATTTTTTTTTAAAATAATTTAAATATTTTTTTTTCTTTTTGGTTATTTTGTTTTGGAACATAAAACAAGGTCTCATCATATATCTCTGGGTGACCTGGAACTTGCTTTGTAGACCAGATTGGCTTCCAACTCACAAAGATCTGTTTGTGTCTGCCTTCTATAGTGCTAGGATTAAAGGTGTGCACCCCCACACTTAGCTAACATTTCACTCTTTTCTTTCTTTTTCTTTTTGTTTGTCTTTTGTTTTTCAAGACAGCATTTCTTTTGTGTAGCCCTGGCTGTCCTTGAACTCACTCTGTAGATCGGGATGGCCTAGAATTCAGAGAGATCCACCTGCCTCTGCCTCACAAGTGCTGGGATTAACGGTCTGTGTCTTGCTAATAATCCCGTTGGACAATGGCTGTAGAGATGTCCAGATCTCAGCTGGTGTGCAATTGCTGTAAATGTGCCCATTAGATATAAGCAGATCCATCATGGAATAATGCTTCTCTAAGAGCTTCTTATTGGATTCTTGTATCTGTCCTCAGAGCTACAAGATACCTGGCCTCTCAAAATAGCAACAAAATATCACTTGGCTCTGGAGGAGCTTCTCAATCAAAATGTTTTTTTTTTTGTTTGTTTAAGATGTCTTATATTCATTCTAAAATGACTTCCCGAGGCTAGACAGAAAGTAGAATAATAATAACTGTTTTTGGCGCAGGCCAGTCTCTTCCATAGTCAGTCAGCTATTCACTCAACAATCTGAACATTCATTATTGGACCTGCTCTGCTGTGGTTCCAGGCTTCCCTTTATTGCTTGAGGGCTTTATCAGCTCAGAAAGGGTTGCTGCACGGGGAGGTGGCAGCTGGCCTAGCCCAGAGTAGAGTCCTGAACTGGAGGAAGGGAGTGCAGCAACCACCTAATGTTGTCAGGGTGCTGGGGCCCACTATTTCCTGTCATCTTCATAGTGTAAAGTATTCGCTGTAGCACAACCCATCAGCTGCTCTATGAGGGGGTGGCTCTCACTGTGACCACGTTCCCTGAGAGAGAGTCCATTCATCCAGAGTGGAGGAAGAAGCCGCTCACGTGCACCTCAGAGTCCAGACAAGCGTAGGGCATGTGGGAACCCATGCTTTTCTGTAGCTCATGGTACTCTCTCTCCGTTTTCCTCCTAGCTCCATACACCATCATCACTTTCCCTTTCCTGTTTGCTGTGATGTTTGGAGATTTCGGGCATGGCATTTTGATGACACTTTTTGCTGTATGGATGGTGTTGAGGGAGAGCCGGATCCTCTCCCAGAAGAACGAGAATGAGGTACTGTTTCAGGGACTCCTGCACTGGATCGAACTTAGTAATATCTCAAGCATTCGTGATGACAGTAATGGTCTAAAAGTCCATGAATTTACAAAAAGGGAAGAATAAGTTGTTTGAATATTAAAGAGGCCATTGCTATGCATCCAAAAATTATTTTAACATTCTTATTTCATTTGTGGTTGTGGGGGTTGACCATTGGGCCTCACAGGCAAGTGCTCTGCCATTGAGCTGCTCCCTCAGCCATCTTAGCCTTATATTTCAATCATTAGTTGAAGCTTCCAGAGCCAGGATGGGGGGCACTGGTGCATGTTGGTATAGTATAAGTAGTAGTATCTCAACGGACACCGTGACACTGGATCTGATAACTCCTTCTCTCTGGCTCCAGATGTTTAGCACCGTGTTCAGCGGTCGATACATTATTCTTCTGATGGGAATATTCTCCATCTACACTGGTCTCATCTACAATGACTGTTTTTCCAAGTCTCTGAATATCTTTGGGTCATCGTGGAGTGTACGGCCAATGTTCACTGAAGGGAACTGGACGTAAGTTGCAGAAAGCAAAAATCTAAGCTAGTTCCTTGTATGTCCAGCTCTGGCTTGTCGAGCGAGCAGTAAACTAACTCCCCTTTAGGAGAGCTTGAGGTGTTTCAGAGGGAGCGCTGTCTCTTCTCACTTATGCTCCAATCTGTGAAAGACTATATGATTTGTCAGCAAGTGTCAAGATGTGAGCCTGTAAATTAATGTAAAATCTATTTATTTGTTTGTAACTTAAAAGCAAGTTACCTAAATTCCCTCCCTAGTTATGTATTAGTGCTTACCTTTTCTTTGGATTTGATTTCTTCTTGTTCTTGGATACGAATTCCTCCTTTCTTCTTGCACTTACGTATGTGAGCTCAGTTGTGTGGAGATGCGTGTGTGTTTGTGGAGGCCCACGGTTGGCCCTTCCTGACTCATCTCACACAGTGACTTCTGGTCTCCCCCTGAGCCTAGAGCTGCCACCCAGCTAGGCCTGCCAGCTTATTTGTCTCCACCTCCCCACTCCCATAAGGGCCGCTCTACCTGCCTGGCTTTCATGCAGGTTCTGGGGATGCAGAGTCCTCAAGCTTGCAGGCGAGCAGTCCCTGCTGGGCCATCTCCCCACCAGTGATAACTGTAGTAGTTCCTTTTGTGCTCGGTATTTAGACCTGGTAGTTTCCTTTCCTTGATCCAAAATAAAAATGACTTTCTTTAACCTGACAGGGACGAGACGCTTCTGGGAAGCTCTGTTCTCCAGCTGAACCCAGCTATCCCTGGAGTTTTTGGTGGACCGTACCCATTTGGCATTGATCCAGTAAGTGTGCCTCTTTCCTACATGTGGCTTTCCCCAAAGGTTGGTGCTTGTTTGTTTGTTATGAGTGCTAAGAATTGAACTGAAGGCCTCGTGCATGCTAGACAAATGCTCTACTTCCTGAGCTGTATGCCAGCCTCAGTTTACTTTTTTTTCCATTTTGAGATACATACTTACCAGGCTGTCTTTGAACTCTTCTCTAGCTCACGCAGGACTTGAACTTTTTAATCCTCCTGCCTCAGCTTTGAAGTTTTTAACTGATCTTGAAATGAGAGGTTTAAGGTGGGGATAATTTATAATCCCAGCACTTGGGGGGACTGCGGTAGTAAGATTACCCCAAGTATGAGGCCAGCTCAAGCTATGTAGTGAAACTATCCAAAAGAAACAAAATCAACAAAACAAAAACCCTAAAAACGAACTAAAAATTAAAACAGAAGCTGGGGAGATGCTCAGTCACTGAAGTGTGTGTGATGAGGACCTGGGTTCAGGTCTCAGTACCCACATGGCAGACAGGCATGTTGGCATGCACCTGTAGCCCCAGCGCTATGGAGCAGAGACAGCCCGAGCCTGGGGCATCACTGACCAGCCTCTAGCCGAATCAGTGAGAGACCCTGCCTCAAAAAGCCATGTGAGGTGTGACTAGGGAAGACGCTCAGCATCGGCCTCTAGCCTCCATGTGCACACATACACATAGACACACTCAAAGTGTTTTTAAATATTTTTTAATATAAGCTATGTTAAAAGTTAGAGTTTTTTAAAAATTCACATACAGCCGGGAAGTGGTGGCTCAAGCCTTTAATCCCACCACTTGGGAGAGGCCAGCCGGGTCTGCAGAGTGAGTTTCAGGACAGGCTCTAAAAGTACAGAGAAACCCTATCTCAAAAAAAAAAAAAAAATGTACATACAAGATTTTTTGTTTTTATAGAAATACAGTGGTATAATTATGGATACAAATAATGTTTTTCTATCATCATTTCTCAACATATAAGTAACAAATTAGTGTCTCTTTGGATTGTGTTGTATAAGAATATTTTCTTTTCATTTTCTGTATTTGTATGGATGAAACCCAGGGTCTCAGGCAAGCTAGGCAAGCACTCTAACCACTAAGTTATGTCCCCAGCACAAAATGTATTCAGGCTCTGGCTTCAGACTCTGGCACTCACACACAAAATATCATTGTTGATACTTTTATGATATGATGGCTGTATTGTGGCCATGTTTTTCAAAGAAGCCTTATTTTAGAGAGCCATACTGAAATATTTTTAAGTAAAACACTAGACTACTGTTTCAGCCTTGCCCCAGAGTGATACGGAAGTGGGGAGACGACACAGTGAGGCAAGATCATGGGTGCACATGAGCAAAGCTGACTGATAGGCACTTCAGAGTTTGTTTCAGTGTCGTCTTTGTCTGGATACATTGTTTAGAATTTTCCATAGCAAAAAAGGGTATTTTTTCAGGTAGATGGATAGTATTTTCCCACTTAAGAATTCTTTGTATAGTACCTTCTGATTTTCTTACATTGTAACAGATTTGGAACATCGCAACCAATAAACTGACCTTCCTTAACTCCTTCAAGATGAAGATGTCTGTTATTCTCGGGATCATCCACATGCTCTTTGGAGTCAGCCTGAGCCTTTTCAACCACATGTGAGTCCCTGTCCCTGTCATCAGAAGACTGTGTTACTCAGATAATACCTTTGCCTAAAGAGGTCATCACACCTTTGCAGAGGAATCAGTGACTCAGAGCCCCATTCTATATTGTAGAAGCAGCTTATATTATACAAACATTGTGGGCTTAAATGGGGCTTAATATCAGTTATTAACCATTCATAGGCACGGAAAAGGTCTTTGAAAAAGATGCAGCAATTTTCATTTGATTTAGCAAATATTCTTTTTTTTTTTTTGGTTTTTCGAGGCAGGGTTTCTCTGTGGCCTTGGAGCCTGTCCTGGAACTAGCTCTGTAGCAAATTCTTTTGATGATGATGATTGACCCAGGCCTTGTACCTACCAGATAGACAATGAACGATGGATCTAAACCCCAGGCTTAAGTGAATTTTTTTAAGAATATATATTAATTTTATTTTGAATTGTGTGAGGGGGTATGTACATGTGTGTTTGGGTTCTCGTGGAGCTGGAGTCCCCTGAGATTGAGAGCTGTCTGATGTGGGTGCTGGGAATTTGTACTTGGGTCCTCTGCAAGAGCAGTAAGTGCTCTTAACTAATAAGCCCTCTCTCCAACCCCATTGCTTCTTCCTTGATGTGTAATTCATACAAAATCCATATATTAGATTTTCCAGGCACTTTCTCAAAGTGGTGGATGTGGTTCTGGAGGCATTCGAGGCCCACAAGTTTGGAGATGTTGCCTCTGTTGTCTCCAGTGCTTCTGGCTGTAATTAAATTGACACAGGCAGGGCTGAGGGGACAAGCAGCGCGTAGAAAAAATCTATCTATCGAGTACTCGTGTCAGTGAAGGAGTGCAGGGCCTGCTAACCCTTCACGCCATTTTCCTCTTTTCCTTCTTAGCTATTTCAAGAAGCCCCTGAATATCTACTTTGGCTTCATTCCTGAAGTAATCTTCATGACCTCCTTGTTTGGCTACCTGGTCATCCTTATCTTCTATAAGTGGACAGCCTACGATGTCCACTCATCTAAGAATGCACCAAGCCTCCTGATCCACTTCATCAACATGTTCCTCTTCTCCTACCCAGAGTCTGGTAATGCGATGCTGTACTCGGGACAGGTACGTCAGCCCTAGAGGAGGGGTGTTGTAAGCCACATGTCACTCTGACCTGAAGAAAGTCTAGAAACATGTTCTGTAGTACATGGCTTTCAGCTCATACCACCACATATACTCAAACCACTCCCCCACCCCTCTTAGCTCGGGAGGGCTCCCGTTAATCCTGGCTGTAAAGGATAGAATTTGTAGAGCTCAGTGCCATAGGCCTGTAATCCCAGCACTCTGCAGGCTGAGGTGGGAGGAGCCAGAGGTCTAGGCAAGCCTGGGCTAACTAGTGAATTCCAGGCCAGGCTGAACTACATAATGAGGACGTGTCTCAAACAATTAGATGAGTAGTGAGGAAAAGGAGCAGAATTTAGAACTACCGTTTTGTGGGACAGTCACTGGGTTTCTCATGGCACCTGCTCATTACTTAGAGAACCAGGTAATGATCATAGACAGTGAGAAAATACTGTTTGGGAGGAAGTTTGTGCTGTGGTTGGAAACCGTGTGACTAATGGACTGTATGAAGCACCTTGTCTCTCACTTTGCAGAAAGGGATTCAGTGTTTCCTCATAGTGGTTGCCATGCTCTGCGTCCCTTGGATGCTGCTCTTTAAGCCCCTGATCCTGCGCCATCAGTATTTGCGGAAGAAGCATTTGGTGAGTATATTTCCATAGCTGGAGGTTACTAGACTTTCTCCTTGTTTAAGATCAAGACAGTTCCTCAGAGGACATAATTAATGGTGCACACATGCATGCATTCTTAAAATGCATTGTGTTACATACGAGCATGAACACCGGGCCTGCCAGTGTCAGAGAACTATGTGTTTGTGGCTCAGACACCTGAATTCCAGCTTCAAATGAGTGGATTGGAGTGAATGAGTCATGTTTTTACCTCTCTTGGTCATGATTTACTCATGCTCTCCCCAGCAGAGTCCAGGCCTGGGCCTGTCGGGATGCAGCATCAGCCAAAACAGGGTTAGACGAGCTGCAGATAGCAAACCCACTCGTGTGGTTTGCCTGGCCAGCCACAGGACTGACACCAAGACACTTTTTTTTAAAATGAGACCATGATGCTTTCACGGACCAGAACATCTGGGAAAGGGTCTGATTTAAAGCACACTGGTCTTTTTCTTCTTTTTTTTAAAATGCAGCCTTTGCACACACAGGTGTTTACTTGATGCATGTGTGTATACCAGCTCTACACACATACAGAGTTAAGCTTGCCAAGTGTTCAATACTGCGTGTAATTTCTGGCTATCCAATAATGCTTCTGTACTGCACTGCCTGGGAAAACCCGAGAGATCGTGTTGCATGGTTCCTGTGGCTGTGAGATGACCCCTCCCGTTGGAGAGCAGCTGAGTTACAAGACCCTCCTTCTCCCTTTTCCGACCATCTTCATCCTTCCATGTGCCTCCATTCGTCTCTCCTTCCCCTCCCCCCCTCTTCGTTCTCTTCTCCCTTCTTCTTTTCTCCCATTCACTATCAGGAAGGGCAACCCGTGGAGGCCCCAGTCAGCCCAACCCCGAGCCAACAGGGACTAGAGGCAGCATCGGCTGCAACAGTGAGTCCATTAACTCCAGCCGAGTCAATGTTTGTCTAACGAGTGGCAAACAGTGCACCCGAGTTCCTTTTTTAATGCCGTTGAGAGCGTGGGACCTGCGCTCTCAAGAAGTGCGTCCTTGTTGCTCACTGAGACGATGACAGAGGAGCCTTCCACCTCTTAGGAATAGATTCAGGTATCATCTTTACCATTGGCCTGCTAAGTTTCCGTTCAGATGTGTAAGTACAGTCCTGCCCTCGGGAGCAAAGTGGCTTCTGTCTCTCCTCGGGTCCCATCATCTTACTCGAAGACAGCAGCTTTTGGACTCACCCACTTTTAAGTCTGTATTTTGTGACCATGTGTGGGGTAAGGTTTCAGTGTGGAGGCAAGAAGGGCTCAGACTCTTTGAATGATGTCTCCGTGCTTGAGAGTCCATCATTAAAGGATACGTGACCATAACTTGCCTTCCTTAGAGAAGGTCTGTATCTCTTTCCCTTGCTGGGATGCCAAAGCCCTTGTGTACTGAGCCCTCCCCTCTCGCGTGTGTCTCCTGCATGCTACACACCTGTCAGAGCAACCAAATCCATCTGTCTGGCATTCCCCTCCTCTGATACTAACTTCCATTCCAGTGACCACACTTTGAACGTTAGGCATTTGAGCATTTGTCCTCAAAAACCATCTTTTCACCAGTAGGATCTGTGTAATCCAGCATTCCAGATATTCAGTTTCCCTGGCTGGGATTGCCCTATTTAGCAATATACTTCTTTAAGGAAAATGCATGTTTGTGCCAGATGCAACTTTAATCTTGCTATTTGAAATGATTTTCAAGTACCGCCCATCGCTGATTTTCTTTCCACGTAGTCTTCTATCTCAGCATCACAAGGTGCATCTGGGAAGTTCTTGACGCCTTCAAGTCTGGTGCCATCTTCCATAATAAACTCCATAGAAAAGCCCTGCTCATCTGGAAGCTTTCACACTGGGGTCATCTTAGCCACTGGTTCAGTAGCTGAATCTCTCTCGAGGCTGAGGCTAAGAGCACAGATCTACTTCTGTTCTGCTTCTTGTCTCCTTGGTTGTCTCTGTGAGTGGCGTTATCACAGTTCAGCTCTCTAATCCTTGCTGTGGTGTCTCCCATCTCTTTCCTGGAGCTCTTGTTCCCTGTGCTCTACAGGATATTCGCTAGAGTCTGGCTGGGAGGTCCAACCTGCCTATTCTCACTTCTTCTGTTGGCTAGAGAAACCTTTAGACATGGCCTCTGTTTGGGGAATCCCAAATTCTGAAGCCCTTCCTCCTCCACCCTGTAGAACCCAGGTCAAGATACAATGGAGTCTCCTCTGCACCCTCTGTAATGCTTAGAGTCCTCCCTTTGGAGGTAGCGAGGTGTCTTCTGTACCCGGCCTGGGAGTACTTAGGCTTCAGTGGTTTCCAAACCTGACTGTATATCAGATCTACCTGGTGAACTTTGAATCTGGGTCAAACAGATGAATTGAAGAAAAAGAATTAAGTGGCCCATAATTCTGTGATCTAAGGAAGGGAGGCATGAAGGAAGAAAGGAAAGGAAGGAAGGCAAGCAATGGTGTACACTTTGGCTGGAGAAAACCTGTACCACTAACTAAGAAGAGACCTCAGTCCCCACTACGATCCTCCTCCAGGGCACTGCCATCAGGCTTGGCCTTTAGCACGTGTCTGTCATCTGTCGGTACACGTGTAGACGTGTATGCCTAGAAAGAGAGAGATGCTTTAAACCGAATCACTTTTCTACCTCTTGGTGTATCTTAGAGGCTGTTATCATAGTGGTCCCTAATCTTTTCATAGTTCCCAGGATGCCCTAGAATCCTCTGGATATGCTGACACTATGTCATCATTGTTGGTGATGGATGTGGTACTTGTGTATCTCAGAGGTTGTCCTCATAGTAGTCCCCAGGCTTTTTATGGTACCCAGCATGCCCTAGAATCTGCTGGATATGCTGAAATTATGTCTTCACTGCCAATGATGGATATGGTACTTGTTCCAATTTTTGCTATTATAAATAATAATGTAGAGAATACCCTGATTCATATGTATCTTACCAGAGTTTGTAAATATAGGTGGCCTAGCAGTGGGACTGTTGATCTCCATGGGTGCAATGTATTTCCTATTTTGGAGTACCCTTTACAATGATTATACCATTTAGTCAGCAATGCACTCCTGTACCCCACCCCAGACCTACTGAGTATATACTTTCTGGGGTAACGTATGAGGATCTATTAAAAATGTAACTTCCAGCTGGGAGTGACAGCACTCAAGAGGCAGAGGCAGGTGGATCTCTGAGTTTGAGGACAACCTGTTCTACAGAGTGAGTTTCAGGACAGCCAGGGCTACACAAGAGAAGCACTTTTCTCAAAAAATAAAAAGAAAGAAAATGTAGTTTCCAAGTGCTCTTCCTGTAGCTGTTCCTAC
Organism: Neodon shergylaensis; assembly: GCA_025134845.1. NCBI lineage: Eukaryota > Metazoa > Chordata > Mammalia > Rodentia > Cricetidae > Neodon > Neodon shergylaensis. The sequence continues at coordinate 84,726 of JABTXL010005922.1, read as the reverse complement.
GACCAACCTTGTAGGACAGCTCCTATAAGAAAAAAGGAGCCTAGCCGGGTGGTGGTGGTGCATGCCTAAAATCCCAGCACTCGGGAGGCAGAGGCAGGCGGATCTCTGAGTTCAAGGCCAGCCTGGTCTACAAGAGCTAGTTCCAGGACAGGAACCAAAAGCTACAGAGAAACCCTGTCTCGAAAAACAAAGGAGAAAGGAAAGAAAGAAAGAAAGAAAGAAAGAAAGAAAGAAAGAAAGAAAGAAAGAAAGAAAGAAAAAAGCCTGCCTACATAAACACTGGGGGCTGATGAACTGGTCAGTGAGCACAGTGGAAGAGATGTTCCAAAAGGTGAAACTAGGACGGAGACCGCAGGGACATTCCCAACCCTGCGGACACATTGTTGGAGCTTATTGGACAGGTCACAGTGCAGGCAAGCAGTGCTGAGCTTTGCGTTGACAGAGCCCATAGGAAGTAGTTCAGGGGCTGCTTCCTAATTCCCCTCTGCTCCACCCAGAACCCTCCGGTTTATTTTACATTTTTAAAACTTGGTATTCTTTAGCCACAAATGAGTGTCTGTTAGGATGTTGTTTTGTTTGATTTTTCTCCCCTGACCTAGGGAGTCCTTTGTTCCTAGACAGGCCTGGTGCATTTCTGGTAGAGGTCACTGGAACCCTTGGGCTGCTGGTGAAAGCCCGTCAGATCAGTGTGTACTCCTCCTGTCATTTGCTGTCATCTGTCTGTCTCCTCACACCCCACTTGCACAATTTAATCTTCGGTCCCACCAGCACTTGGGCCCTCGCAGACCTTACAGGTCCAGCGCTCTTGTAATGAGAGTGTGTTCATGTTCAGCTTCCCATTCACACAGAGCTCCATTAGCATTGACCAGGGCAAGGGTGCTTCATCTCGGTGTCACCGGATGAGGTGGTAAACACAGGCTGTCGCTCATGGGGGCCAGAGCAGTGGTGGTTGGGGTGGGGTGGTTACTTGTTTTCACTTAGCTTGTTCAGTCGGCAGGTGTCGCTTTTGTTGTTAGGATGTTTGCCTTTCAGAGGATTGTATGTACTAACCATCACCCTTCCCCACCTCACAGAGTGCCACATTAAAGCCCAGGCGAATACTACTCTTTCTGTTCATCTGTGTAGGGAACTCTCAACTTTGGTGGGATCAGGGTGGGCAACGGACCGACAGAGGAGGATGCTGAGATTATTCAGCATGACCAGCTCTCCACCCATTCAGAGGACGCAGACGAGGTAAGATCCAGTGGTGCGGGCTTCCTCTCCTAACCTGGACAGCGCTAGTCTTGTTTTCTAAGAGGTTTACTCAGTCATCTCCTTGAGAAATAAAGCTACTAATGATTGGCCGCCGTCTGGCCTGCTTAGGCTGTCGCAGCCTGCCCGGTGGGGCCTGCTCTAATCTCCAGGGGCAGCCACAGACCCATGCAGCTTTGCTCTGTTCTTCTTGAATTCCGCCAGTCTGTGGGGCACTGCATGGGACCTCAACTCTAACTGCTCTCTCCTCCACCCAGGCAGCACCCAGCATCCCACCTCTTGTTAGCAGAGACACGAGAGCCTTCAGAGTAGCTTCTTCATCCTCCGATCCTCCCAAGAATCCTTGGTCACACTGCTTCCCAGCTATACTCAGGGTTTCTTTTTGAGGCCTGCCCCATCGATGTGTTCTTGATCCAGGGGTTTTTGTTTGTTTTTTAAAGAGCTTTTAAAATTTGTTATCTGAATTCTTTTTAGAGTGAGAGTAGAAAGGAGTCAGGCCAGCCTAGCCCTCCTTTGACTCTGCTTCCGATTTCAGCTGTTTCAGATCTACTCTCCTTGCCCGAGCACTCGTGGCACGGCGCCTCCAAGCTGGACTAGTACTCTAACCTAGTCATTATAGTATTTTTAAAGCAAATCAAATAGCAATGAGGGACCCAGGCTGCATTTTTCAGGCTAGCCACTTTGGCTATGAGTTTTTTTTTTTTTTAATTACAGATGTCAGGTGCCTTTAAAAACATGTATCTTAATTCTGTGATTTCCCTTGGCGTGCATGCTAAGGAGGAGCGCCCGCAGCACCTTAGCCCTTAGCCACCCTCCCCCAAAACAGGCAGTAGTGCGTGCTCGTAGCTTGTGACCTTGTGTGCGCTACAGCTTCCCACTAAGTGTGAATTTGTGTTTTCAAGCCTACCGAGGATGAAGTGGTAAGACCAAAGCCTTTGTGTCTATCTGGGGCTTCTCTTTTCCCATCCTTGTGCTCACTCTGCCAACCCTACTCCACCCTGGGCCACACACATGACGCCATGCATCCTGCATCTCATTGGCTATGTCTAACCAGTTTGTGAGCCCACGTTCTGAAGTTCATCTCCATTAACTACATCTCATGTCCGTCACCTCTGTCCTTGTGTTGTTGGCTGCTGATCTAATACCTCTGGAACTGGCTTTGAAGAAGCTGCAAGTAATGTCTGTATTGGCATTCTTGAGGTCACCGCCCACGGGGTTAAGTCTCACGGATCTCCACTTCCTCTCCTGTGATGCGTTGGTTGCTCTGCCACCGGGGGTAGTGGTCCCCACCCTGCTCCTCTGAGTGCTCGCAAGCAAAGCTTACCATTCCTCCCTGTCTGAGATGCAGCCAGCCTCTTCTTGCTGCTCCCCCATCAGCTTGGTGATGCTTCGACTTGGGGCCACAAGACCCTTGCTTGGAGTCAGTTTTAGCTTCACGTGACCTGGTTGAAAAGTGAACCACCTTCAAAATGAGCTTTGTCTCTCAGGCACATTCAGGAAAAACTAATCCATCTCCATGAAAGGCCGTCATATGTTAATATGAAAAATAGAATGGAAAGATAGGTAAATGTTCAGGCCACATCTAGAGTGGTTCATGTACCAACGTGCAGATTTTCAGATAGGTTTCTGAAGGCCTTTCCTCACTGTTTGCATCTTTCCCCCAGACTTCTCTCTAACATCCTGTACCCACGAACTGTACTCTTCCCTCACCTGGTCTCTCCAAGGGGCAGTGCATGGCCGTGGGAAAACCTTTGCTGTTCTGTGTCAAAACAGGCAGCATTTGTTCTCTCTGATGGCTGAAGAGGCTCCCTTGCCTGCATTGACAACCATCACTCCTGGACCAGGTGTCTGTACATAGTTGCTGGCTGAGCTGCCTGGCATGGTTGAGGTGATGAGTGGGATTCCATGTTGCTGAGGGGCCTGGCCCTCTCCCGGTATCACCACCTCCAACAATACTGCTTTCCAGATGCCTCCCTCATTATGTACCAGTACCTTCAGCAGCAGCAGAATGTTCTAGTCAGCTGTCTGGGGCCATTCATATGGCTGTTTAATCCTCATTTATAGCCAAGTCCCTGGGAGGTGGACAGTCACGAAGATAGGCTGTGGTGTAGCCTTCCCCCTCCCTGCCACTGATCACACTCGGGAAATTACCTCTCCCTGGCCTCTGCCAGTCATAACTTTTGTCTTTGCCTGGCATTGTTTCTCCACAGCCAAATTTAGGTAACTGACATTTATGTGATGATTTCACCCAAAGCAGTTTCTTAGAAAGCGGCGTGGCCTGCTTCTGTAACTCCCCACGTTGCTTGGATGTAAACGCGTTTGATTCCAGGCACGGCAATTGTGCCCTCGCCTTAGGAGACACTTAGTCCAGATCCAAACCAGACCCAGACGATTGATATCTAGGAAATCTTTGAAGGCTGTAATGGTTCAGCAAGGGTCAGCGGCCCCTCTCCCTGCTGTGTCTTCTCACCAGCTGCTCTCATCACCTCATTCCCACCCACCCTCCCATCTGCGCAGTCGCGTGTCAGGCACTGTGTTGAGTGCTATAAAAATGGAGAGAGGAAAACTAGCTCTTGCCTTCAAGGATGTTGCAGACAAGGTGGGGAGACAGTCTGGAGAAAGACAGCATGGTGCATGTGTGCCCAGGATGCTGTGGGGGCACAGAAGGGTACCTGACAGGCGCTGGGGTGAAACAGGAAGAAGTGTGGGAAAGGTTCCCTTAGGTTCCTCCTCCTGGGCTGAGGCTGGCCAAGCAGGGGTGTCTGGAGGCAGGGAGAGAGGAGGAGGGGCAGAGCCACCACCATCTGCAGCATTAGAAGATGAAGGCCTACCTGTAGGCCAAGCCCATGCTCAGCAGTGGTTCAGCTCTGCTGGAGCTGATGTGGGAGCTGGGGAGCTTGTGAGAAGAGGTGTTGGCGGAGGCGACAGTAGTTGTTGCTTCATTTTGGTGGCAGTAATCATCAGAGTAGTGAAGCTGAGGTGCAGGGACACTGCTGGAGACCCTGGAGTTGTAGAGTACAGGGCGTGGCCTGGGGGCACGGACATCCTGTAGTGTGATATGATTCAGGAAGGGACTGCATAGCTTAAAGAGAAGTCAGTCACAGGGGTTGGAAGGGAGGCCCTGGCTGGATGCGGGGCAGTGACCAGGGGAGAGTGCGTTTTATGCAGTGAGTCTGGAGGCCTGTGGCACACCAGGAGAGAGTCACCCCCAAGGTGCCCAGCGAGCCTGTGCCAGCCCTACAGAACAGACTTAGGGGTGAGGCTGTGACACCGGGACATCTTGGAATGTCAGGAGGAGGAAGACTCTCAGGCAGGAAGGGAGCAGCCCCAGTGACAGACACCACGAAGTACAGCCACCGGGAGATGATGTAACTGTTATAGAGAAGCCATTCTGGAGGAGGAAGGGTGAGAGCCAGAGTGAGGAACGAGAGGCCAGGCTGAGGCTGGAGAGTGACTGCCATCACATCAGAGATGCCTGTGTTCAGCCCGTGGCCGAGGACGGGCCCCTTCCAAGTGCTTGCCTGGATTTCTCCCTTAATTCTCATCTCCCCTGAGAAAACATTCCTAGGGAGATGCGAAGGAAGGAAAAGAGAAAGCAGGGGTATTGCCTGGAAGTGAAGGTTTCCCCTCCTCTCCTTTCTACTGTGATGGGTATGCAGTGTCTCCTATTGCCCAGGCTAGCCTAGAACTCACTGTGCAGCTAAGAATGGCCTTGAGCTCTTCACCATCCTGCCTCTGCCTTTCAAGTCCTGGGACCACAGGTCTCCACAGCTATATCTGGTTCCCTTTTTATTTCATTTTTTTTCTTTTATTGAAAATACCCTTTTCTCATATAGTCTATCCTGACTATGGTTCTCCTTTTTTAAAATTATAATTTATTTATTTTTTTTAAATATTTATTTATTTATTATGTATGCAATATTCTGTCTGTGTGTCTGCCTGCCGGCCAGAAGAGGGCACCAGACCTCATTACAGATGGTTGTGAGCCACCATGTGGTTGCTGGGAATTGAACTCAGGACCTTTGGAAGAACAGGCAATGCTCTTACCCTCTGAGCCATCTCTCCAGCCCTATAATTTATTTTTATTGATGATTTTCCTGCATGTATGTCTGTGCGAGGGTGTTGGATCCTGGAGTTACAGATGGTTGTGAGCTGCCACGTGGGTGCTGGGAACTGAACCCGGGTTCTCTGGAAGAGCAGTCAGTGTTCTTAACCGCTGAGCCACCTCTCCAGCCCCATGGTTCTCCTTTGTTTAGTGAGAGAAAATTGGGTCGAATGTGAAAACACTGAAAGTGTTTTGCTTTCCCTGAGTTCTGGGCTTTCTTCCTGGCAGTTCCTGCAGCCGGGGTGGGAAGGCTTCTTACAGCGCTGCTGAACCAGGGAGCTCTGGATAACATAACAAGGGCTCCTCATTTTCAGAGTAAGAGGCTTATAGAAAAGCCACTGAGGAGATCAGATCCCACCAGGGAGAGAAAAATTTGTTGAAAAGATCACTAAGATACACGCTGTGTGCCGGGCGGTGGTGGCGCACGCCTTTAATCCCAGCACTCGGGAGGCAGAGGCAGGCGGATCTCTGTGAGTTCGAGGCCAGCCTGGTCTATAAGAGCTAGTTCCAGGATAGGAACCAAAAGCTACGGAGAAACCCTGTCTCGAAAATCAAAATAATAATAATAATAAAAAAGATACACGCTGTGGGGGCTGGAGAGATAGTCAGTGGTTAAGAGAATGGCTGCTCTCCCAGAGGTCCTGAGTTCGATTCCTGTCACCCACATGGAGACTCACAGGCTCATTCCAGAGGATCTGATGCCCTCTGCTGGCCTTTGTGAGCATTGCACACACCTGGTACACACATCTGCATGCAGGGAAGACACTTAATACACATAAAATAAAAATAAATTAAGTCTGGCTGACGAATGGTGGTGCACACCTTTTATCCCAGCACTAGGAAGGCAGAGGCAAGAGGACCTTCTCGAGTTCAAGGCCAGCATGGTCTACAGAGTGAGTTCCAGGACAGCTATGAATACACAGAGGAAACCCTGTCTCAAAATAAAATAAAATAAGTCTTTTAAAGAGAACACGTAAAATTAAAAAAGAAAAGAAAAAGCTTTTCTGATGCAGTGGCACACACTGCAAAGGAGGCTAAGGAGGTGGGGTTCCAAGTTCAAGATCGGCCTGAAACTATATAGTGAAACTCTCTGTAAAAAGGAAGATACAGTGCAGCATATTGAGGGGATATTAGGGTGCCGTAGTTAGAAACCAGGCCAGGAACGATTTGGGGGGAAGTCATTGCAGAAATCACTTTTCAGAGTCAACACCGCTACCCAGCCCCTCTTCAGGTGAGATGTCAACTAGGAGAGGTGTAGTCGCCTGCCCGGGCGTGGGCTCCAGGGGAGTCAGCTCCTGCACACTCCCCTCCTGGCCTGATCTCCCCTCTGGTTTCCTCCTGTGCCAGTTTGACTTTGCGGACACCATGGTCCACCAGGCCATCCACACCATCGAGTACTGCCTGGGCTGCATCTCCAACACGGCCTCCTACCTGCGGCTCTGGGCCCTGAGCCTTGCGCATGCACGTGAGTGTGTCCTCTCCAGTTCCCCCTCTGGGAACTCCTTAGATCAGTGGGGGCTTCCCCAGCATGGGGGAACTCAGGAGACTTCAGGAATCAGTCCAGGTCCTGAGTCCAAGAATGAGTGCAGATAAGGTGTGTCCACTCTTGTGCAGGTTAGTGATGCTGCCCCAATGCAGAGACATGGTTTTCAATGGGTGGTGGTGGTGGTGCACGCCTTTAATCCCAGAACTTGGGAGGCAGAGGCAGGCAGATCTGTGAGTTTGAACCCAGCCTGTCTATAGGACAACCAGGGTTTTACAGAGAAACCCTGTCTTTAAAAATCAGGAAAAAAAAAAAAGGAATACAGTTTTCAAAGAACTCTCCAGGTTAACAGGGGCAGAGCGAAATGCAAAGGTCTCATCCTCCCTTTTGTTCAGTTCAGCTGTACCCCGTGTCTCCCGTTCCGCAGAGCTCTCCGAAGTACTCTGGACCATGGTGATCCACATAGGTCTGAATGCCCGGAGTCTGGCCGGAGGGCTTCTGCTGTTCTTCATTTTCACCGCCTTTGCCACCCTGACTGTGGCCATTCTGCTGATCATGGAGGGCCTCTCGGCCTTCCTCCACGCCCTGCGGTTACACTGGTGAGTGGAGCTGGGTGGAGCAGGGAGTGGTCACAGGGAGTGGGCAGTGTTCTCACTTTAGCACCAGAAGTCTGTCCTCTAGGGAACGGAAGCTGGCCCTTCTCTGGTTTAATTGAGGGGTAATGGGATTCCCCAGTTAGAAGCCAGGCCAGCAAGGATTTTTGAGGAAGTCAGTGCTGAAATCGCTTTTCAAAGCCGACACTGCTACCCAGCCCCTCTACAGGTAAGATGTCAGCTATGAGAGGTGTAGTCGCCTGCCCTGGCGTGGGCTCCAGGGAGTCAGCTCCTGCACACTCCCCTCCTTTCCTGGCGCCGAGCCCTGGAAAAGGCCCCAGGCAGCCCGCTCATCTCAAGGGTTCCAGGAAAGGCTCCCACTCCTTGCTTTGTGTCCCTAGGTGCCTTTGACTGTGCTTGTAAAGCTGAAGGGGATTCTGGGATAGGACTTGTTTTGTTGTTCTTTGTTTTCTTCCTTTTTTCATTTGTTTTGTTTTTATTTTTCGAGGCAGGGTTTTTCTGTGTAGCTCTGGCAGTCCTGGCACTCGTTCCATAGACCAGGCTATAGACCAGGCTGGCCTTGAACTCACAGAGATCTGCCTGCCTCTGCATCCCAAATGTTGGGATTAAAGGTGTGAGCACCACTACCTGGCTTATTTTCTTTTTTTTTTAAGAGTCTCACTCTATATCCTAGGCTGGCCTCAAACTCATGATTCCCGTTCTTCGCCTTCTCAAATGTTAGGACACCCGTGTACAGCGAGGAGCTTGTGTTTTGTGTGTGAGCTGTTTTTGTTTTGTTCTGGCCTGTGGCTAGAGCCCTGGGCTGGCCCCGACCAGGAATTGCTAGAGCACACTCTATCCCTACTTTGTCCCTTTACTGTGTCCTGTGCCAATGCTGCTTCGGCAGGATGCTAAGGACATGAAAGCAGTTTTTCCAAAGGTGGTATAGGGGTGTGGAGGTGTGCGATGTTTGCTCTCCTTGATGGACTATGCGACCCTTCGTGGCTCTATATGAAGAAATGGCTCAGAAATAGGAGAGCTAGAGGCTGGGCTGTGACTATGATCTCAGATGAGGGTTGCCAGATTTAGCAAATAAGATTATAAGAGAGGTCTAGAGACATGCTCAGTGGGCTAAGGTGTTTGCCACCAAGCCTGATGACCTGAGTTTGATTCATTGGAACCACGTGGTGGAAGGAGAGAACAGACTTTTGCAAGTTGTCCTCTTACGTCCACACTTGTATGCACGATACACACACTCAAGATAAGCAACTGTATCCCGGAGGTGGTGGTGCACGCCTTTAATCCCAGCACTCGGGAGGCAGAGGCAGGAGGATCTCTGTGAGTTCGAGGCCAGCCTTGTCTATAGAGTGAGTGCCAGGACAGGCTCCTAATAACACAAGATGCTCAGTTAGGTAGAGTTTCAGATAAACTGTGAATAATTTTTGTATGAATATTTCTCAAACGTGCCTGAAACACAGCCACAGTACAATCTAGGAAGCCTGTGTTTCACTGGCTGCCCTGCCTCAGACTCCTCCCCTTGGGGCTCCATTTATTCCTGTATGTTGCCATTCTCATTTTCAAGGAAGGGTCAAGGGGCTGGAGAGATGGCTCAGCAATTAGAGTCCTGACTACTCCTCTAGAGGACCCAGGTTCAATTCCCAGCACCCAGATGACAGCTCATAACTGTCTGTAAGTCCTGTTCCAGAGGATCTGATTCTGCATACAGACATACTTGCAGGCAAAACACCAATGTATATAAAATAAAAGTAAATAAATTATTTAAAAAAAAAAGGGAGGAGGAACATGTCAAGGAAGGGTCAATCCCGGCATCTCTGGAAGCTCTAGTTGGCCCTACACGAACACTCCCTCCACACTCACTCAGTGGCCCTGCCTCAGAAACCCGTGGATGAGGTGGTGGGTGGTGGTTGGTCTCTGAGCTCCACAGGGGATTTGTGCAGCCCTGACCCTTTGGAGCCTCTTGTCTGTGTCCCTCATCTTTCTCTTCTGGCCCCATGAGTCTCCTGTTGGTTGTACTAAGTTATGGGGGAGAATCAAGGGGTATTAAGGGTGTTAGGGGTAGGCTGTGGCTGTGACCCTCCCTCCAGGCTGCCTAGGAGGCCTGTGCTTCCTCGGAGTCAGTAGACTCTGCTTTCTCTGAGCTGGCTCGCGCGCAGTGGTTTGTTTACTTGAGCTGGGAGGTTGGGAGTGCTGCATGCTTTCAGCTCCGGCTTGGCATCCTCCCCTCAGGTTATCAGCCAGCTCTCGCCAGCACACTTCCGCAGCCACTCCAGTGAGGGAATGTCTGCGTAACCGGGCCCCGCCGGTGACTCACTTTTTCTTGCCCTCTTGGCCTCCATGCTTTCCTGTTCTCCTCTGTGTCTCCTGAGCTCAGGACTTGAGGGAAGAGTGACTGCCCCTCCTTGATTGCCTCCTGTTCTGGGCGGGTGAGGAGCAGTGGAGGTTAGGTCAGAGCCATCAGGCAGGTCAGCAAGGCAGGAGTGCACGGCATGTGGAGGTTGCCTGCCTTGGGTCTCACTGCCATCAGGAGCTGAAGCAGTTTGGGAAGCCATGTTTTATTGCCAGGTGAATGCCTTCGTCCTCAGGCTCCCCTGCGGCCCTCAGGTGACAGTGTCTCCCTCTGTTCTCCTAAAGGAACACGGGGAAGTGGAGAGGATGTGAGGCAGGCTTCTGAGACAGACTGACTCACTGGCAGGCAATCCTGAGCTCTCTGAGACAGAAGACAGTAGCCAGAAGGCAGAGTTCCTGTGAGAACGTGGGAAATAACGTACACACCAGGTGTCTGTTATGCCGCCCTGACACGCCGTAATAGGCAATGGCTGAAGGTAGGGTCTCTGTAGAGAGGACCTGTCTGGCGGGCCCCGTGAACAGACTTTTCCGGCTGGATAGAGAATGGGGGGACATAAAGGAGGTGTGTGCTGCCACCTGAATGCCCTTAGATACAGGCTTGAGACTGAGGTGTCTCTCTCTTATTTGTCTGTATGGTAGTGTAAGTGTTGCACAAGAGGAGAGACGGAGGAAGCCTCATGCAACTTTCAGAATGCTGGCTTTGGAGGGGTGAATGGTCCTTGACACAGTTGAGATGGCACCACCACTTAAAAGTTTAATTGGTGCTTGTGTGCCCTCTAATGGCCAAATGCAGAAGTGCGCCAAGCGCTGCAGGGAGCTCAGCATTGTGACTCTGGTGAGGGGTGGGGACGGTCCTTGCCGCAGTGGCCCAGGGATAGTGCTGCTGGTTTCTGGCACCAGACACAAGCATCTTCATGCCTCTCACTTCGTCCCTGGTGTTTCCCTGATAAACCACTTCTGAGTTTCTTTGGAATTGAGAAGAAAAGCATTTAATTTGATTTTGATTTATTTGATAACTAAATCACTAGTCTGGGAGTTGTGCAGGTCATAAGGCCAGTGACATTTGAGAACATAATTTCTGTCGTCTGGGTTGTGTGTCTTCCCACCTACCCTGCAAGGTGTGCTTGGTGTTAATGCCCACCATAATTAGACACAAAGCGGGGATCTTGCTGTAACTGGCCATCAGAATGAGGCGTAATGGCTGCAGCCGGGATGGGGATCCCTCATCTAGAGCCCTGTGTGTCCCCACGTGGGTCGAGAGCAGGCGGGAGGAATGCAGTGTTGCTGGAGTAAAAGTCCTGGGGCGATAGTCCCAGCTGACGGCATTGCCTGATACCCGAGCCATCAGCGAGAATTCTTCATCCCCAAAGAGTGGAAAAGGCCCCACGGCCCCTTCCTCCTCCAGCCAGCTCTGGAACATGGCGGGAGCACTCACATTCGCTCTGGCAGCCTCCCTGGCTCACCAGGTGGCCTTTGCCACGAATTGGAGCTGGAAGGGGTGACAGAAGCCCGTCTGCACTCCTGAGACTCTGGGGTGACAGA
>JABTXL010005922.1:13488-73375 GCA_025134845.1 Neodon shergylaensis | reverse complement strand
CTCCTGAGACTCTGGGGTGACAGAAGCCCGTCTGCACTCCTGAGACTGGGTTCTCGGTGCCCTTCAGAGGCTAAGCAAACAGCTGAAGAGCCCTCAGGAGTCAGTACCTCTCACCCCACAAGGCGACTTTGGTCTATACTCAGGAAGCACACGTTTCCCTGGGTGGGGCGGCCAGGGGGAGTTGTTTTCCATCTCTGTACTGGGAGCTTGAGGTGAGGACTCTCGGGATGAGAGGTAAAGTAGGACTGACCTCAGGATAAACCCAAGATGGTGGCGCACTAGAGGGACCTTGTCTGTCAGTCCACGCGCCGGAACTGCAGACGTGAGACGAGCAGGTTGGTGACTGTAGCCGTCCACGCAAAACTTAGGCTCCATTCGTCCTGTTGGAAATTAGAATAGTCTGTCTGTGTGATTGGCCAGCCAGGGAGTCATTTGGAATGCATCCTTAGAGCTGGAGACGTGAGCTGGAACCCCGTGAGGGCAATCCTGGGCTACATGGTATAGGATAAAGAGCATGGCTGTACGCCTTTTGTTCGGTTGTTCAGGAATACGTGAATGAGGCCTAACCAACATGAACCCTCCAGACCCAAGGGAAGGGAGCTAGAGCAGGAGCCTAACCACCCCCCTGCCCTTCCCACACCCCCAGCTCTGCCTAGAACTTTCAGAGAGACTTCTTAGAAGCTGGCACTGGGGTGGAGGGTGAATCTGGGCCCTGGAATCCTGCAGCTAATTTGCTGGGGTCCATTTTCCCTGGGAGGCCTTGGGGCCTGGGCCCTGCCCCGGCAGACTGTGAGGGTGGCAGAGAAAGCGCCATATGATTGCTTCTGCACGACAGGTTCTTCCCACTCCTCCTACTAGGTACAGCCCATAGCTCTGCCACTGTGTCCTCAAGCCCACACCAGAACCGAAGGAGCCCCTGGGACTCGGTACCACTAGCCCCCACCCACGGTTCTCTGGTTGAGTGATAGAAGCCCTGCGTGTAGCTGAAGGGTGCACTGAGGAGCTAGATTCCTCTCCAGGCCTTGATGCTTCTGTCACCTGTCCCCTGGAGCCCACCACAGTCCCATCCCGCCTGTTCTTGCAAGGGTCACAGGGTGCCTCCTGGAAACTATGCTCCAGGGCAGCTTGGCTTCCTCTGAATCAGGCCTGCGTGTTTCTGCCCATATTTGGTGGTGGTTTGGTTGCTGGGCTGCCAGCCAGGGGAGTGTGCGGGAGGAAACAGTCAGGCAGCCCTGCTTCCAACTTCTTCCTGCCCCTCTGAGCTGGAAAAGGGCCCCAAAGAGACCAGCAGGGATAGCCGCCGATCTGCCTGGGAAGGGAGTTAAGGCCCTGTTTTTCCTTTCAGCCTCCAGAGAAGAATTCTTTCTCAGATGTGTTTGTGGCTGGAGAATGTTTTTGCTTCGAGAAGAACGCCCCCCCCCCCAAGCCTCCCCCTCTTTCCTGAGAGTTTCCTCTTCTGAACTGACCCCTTTCAGCATTCACTCCCAAGTCTCCCTTCTTGGGGCGGGGCAGTCGTGTACCCAGAAGGAGAAGTACTCCAGGGGGCTTCCCTTTGGTGGCTGAAGGGGTTCAGGGCTTTCTTCTTCCTTAGCTTGCGGCTGTCACACTGCGCTGTCTGTGTTACACATTTAGCACAAACGCACCCAGCAGGACCCAGTGGGAATGAGATGTGAAGACAGAGACTTCTCCGGGCATCCTGTGCGGTGATTTCGTGAGGGTGGCCCTGCGCTCTGAAAGCCTCTCCCGAGGAGCTGGCAAGCTGGCCCGGTGGTGAAGGTGTTGCCACGCAAGCCTGGCAACCTGAGTTTGACCTCAGGAACACATGGAAAAGTAGAAGAGGAGGACCGATTCCACAAAGTAGACCTCTGACCTCCCCCCATAATACATTTTAAGTGTTATTTTTAATTTAAAAAATAGCGTAGGTCATTTAGAGGCTCAGTGGGTAACAGTGCTTACCTGAAAAGTTCGTGACCTACCTGAGTTCAATTCCCAGAACCCACACAAGGGCGTGTCTTAGTTAGGGCTTTTTTTTTTTTTTTTTTTTTTTTTCGAGACAGGGACAGGGTTTCTCTTTGGCTTTGGAGCCTGTCCTGGAACTAGCTCTGTAGACCAGGCTGGTCTCGAACTCACAGAGATTTGCCTGCCTCTGCCTCCATCGCCCGGCTAGTTAGGGCTTCTGTTGCTGCAACAAAACACCATGACCAAAGCAAGTTTGGGAGGAAAGGGTTTCTTTGGCTTACCCTTCACATCACTGTTCATCCTTGAAGGAAGTCAGGACAGGAACTCAAGCAAGGCAGAAACCTGGAGGCAGGAGCTGATGCGGAGACCATGGAGGGGTGCTGCTTACTGGCTTGCTCCCCATGGCTGCTCAGCCTGCTCTCTCCTAGAGCACAAGACCACCAGCCCAAGGATGGCACCACCCACAATGAACTGGGCCCTCCTCCATCAATCGTTAAGAAAATGCCCTATAGGCTTGCTATAGCCCAATCTTATGGGCGCATTTTCTCATTAGAGATTTCTCAACAGTCAAGTGAGAATCTAGCCTGTGTCAAGCTGACATAAAACTGTCCAGCACAAGAAGAGGTGGAGTGAGAGAATCATCTCCACAGAGTTGTCCTCTGGAGGGAAAGTAGCATAGACATCTGAAAAGGGTCGCCCTGGCCCAGGCGCGATGGCGTTCCTGGTAGTCCCAGCTATTGTGGGAACTGGAGCAAGAGTTCAGGGCCAGCCTGGGCAGCACGGTGAAGCACTCGTCTTTATTATTATTTAAATTTTTTTTTTTTTTTTTTTTTGGTTTTTCGAGACAGGGTTTCTCTGAGGTTTTGGAGCCTGTCCTGGAACTAACTCTGTAGACCAGGCTGGTCTCGAACTCACAGAGATCCGCCTGCCTCTGCCTCCCAAGTGCTGGGATTAAAGGCGTGCGCCACCACCGCCCGGCTTATTTAAATATTTTTATCCATGTGTCCGAATGAGGGTGTGGAGGCTAGAGGAGGGTGTCTCCAGGAGCTGGAGTTCCTGGCAGTTGTGAGCAGCCACGCGTATGCTGGGAACCAAATTCAGGTCTTCTGCAAGAACACCAGGTGCCCTTAACCACCGGGCCATTTAACCACCTGATTTGATTTGATTTTTGGACGGGGTCTCACTATGATCAGCCTGCCTTGTCTCCCGGTGCTGGGAAGAAGCCTACACTACTACACTTAGCCCTATCTTATTTTCTCAGCGAAATGGTGACTTTACTCTTCTTTTTTCCAGGGTGGAATTCCAGAATAAATTCTACTCCGGGGCCGGTTTCAAGTTCCTCCCCTTCTCCTTTGAGCATATCCGGGAGGGGAAGTTCGATGAGTGAGTCCCCCGGCAGGGCGCATACCCAGAACAGTTCTTTTCCCCCCTTGCCTCCACAGGGATGGTCTGTATTCCTTTTGCCTGTTGTGATCCCTGGAAACCAGGGCATTTGTGTGACCCCTGCGACCCCTGCCCCAGCTGTGAGTCGTTTAGATAGGTGCTGGCCTTCCCCGGGTCTCTCCACCCCAAGCCTTGTGTAACAAACAGATTTCCTAGTGAGAGTCGGACGGCTGTGCCTGATGCCCATCCACCCCCGGCACCAGTCCCGGCCTCCTGGCCTCCAGACAGACAGCCCTGTTCTACTCCCTACTGGTGAGCCAACCCGCATAGCCACATGGGGGCACAGGGCCCTCAGGATGGAAGGGGTCCCTCTCCAGGCCACAGTGCTTGGTCACACCATGGAGGAGGGTCAAAACAGGTTCCCTCCTGGTAGGGGACATGGTTTGTGGAGCATATCCCTCTCCAGGTTAGCAGGGACAGTCAGGAAGATGCTTTTGTCACCCTTTGCCCTCCGCTCTCTGGTTAGTATTGATAGGGACTTCAGCTAGCCCCACATGAGCCATGATGGGTAGCTTCTCCTTATCACCCCAAAGATCCCTGGATGACCAGCACCACCCTCCTAAAGAGCTTCCTCTCCCAGCACTGTTGGCCCAGCATAGCATCCCTGGGAAGGGGATGGTCTCACAGGGCTTCCCAACCTGAGATTACCCTCTACCCAGTCTGCACGAAGGGGCCTCGCCCTACACTCCATCCCAGGGCAGAAGTTAAAATTGGCGCTCTTCTGGTGCATCCCCGAGCCCTTCCTCCATCCTGATCATGATGTCCCGAGGCTGTGGTCAGTAAGGTTGGTTCTGCCGGCAGACCTGCCTTATCTGCCACTGGTGGTCCCTCCCCAGCTCCTACACGGACCCCACTTTCAGAAGTGGTGTCCTGGGCGGGGAAGGTCAGTCTCCTTTTCAATTAGCTAACTGGGGGTAACTGGTAGACTGGGGGCGCAGGTGTGGTGCGCAAGCGCTGTACAGCCCTGCCAAGCCCTCGTCCCCACCTCGTGTCCTCCTGGCTGTGGATCTCAGACCCTTCTAATCATGTGCTGACCCATTCACTCACTGCCTTCGGGAGGCGACACTAAATCTACAAGGCCCCTCCCCTCCCCCACCCTGGCACCCAGGAGAGCTGCTCAGACACTTGCCCAGGCGGGGCTGGCCCACTGGAACCCCGTCCACTGGAACCCCGTCCCGAACCCCTTTCCTTTTGTGTCCAGTTTACATGAAGACCTTTGTTCTGTTCACAGTGAGGCCTGAGGCAGAGTTCTTTGTCAGGGACCCTCAAGGCCTTCTGTCCAGACAGACATTCCTGTGCTGAATAAAGTGTGTTTGACTCTCACCAAAGCTGCCTGTCTCCGAGTACACAACCCTTGTCCTCCAGCCCCGCCCTCTTGAGCCCATCTGGTACCCACACCCTCTCCCTCCTGCCAGCCTTTCTGCTTCTCTTCCTGATCTGAGGCCACAGTTGCCATGGCCCTGGCTAGGCAGTTAGTGAAATTAGCACCTTATCTCGAGTTTCCCAGGCACCTTCCCACTCCTGGGAGCCAAGTTAGCCTTGCAAAGCTCCGGCAACCTTTATCTCCCTTCCCTTCGCTGTGCGGCCCAACCGGAGAAGGGAGCCGGGGTGTCTGCCCCCACCTTCTCCATGTATGCTCTCCAGGGCACCAAGGCTGAGCTATTTTAAGCCCTGGTGCCTTTGGCCTTGGTGTAAGTAGAGGCTTGGCAGACTCTTAGGGTATCTGGAGAATGTGAGGTGCTGACGTAGGCAAGCCATGAGCCAAAGAAGCAGCAGACTGCAGAGAGATGGCTGGGTGGGGAAGGGACCTCCCTTTTCTGAGACATACACATTCTTCCTCTGCCCCCCCCCACACACAGGGTTTGTGGCATAGGAATGTAACACCTGCTTCTGAGGGGTAGGGGGAGGTGGGACATCCTGTTCATTCCATCTCTTTTGGGGGGGTGGGGGGTTCAAGACAGGGTTTCTCCTTGTGTAACTAGCAGTCCTGGCTGTCCTGGAACTAGCTCTGTAGACCAGGCTGGCCTCGGACTCAATGAGATCCGCCTGCCTCTGCCTCCCTAGTGCTGGGACTAAAGGCGTGTGCCACCACGGCCCGGCTTCATTACATTTTCTTAGCCCATTTTAGCCTAAACACCTCTCTCCCAACTGCAGGGCACCCACCCCTGGAGCAGTACTCCCCACTCCAGAAGACTTTTCAAATGAAAAGTCCCAAGGGAACTCTCAACCTCTTGCTGTTTACAGGCTCAAAATGGAGGCCTAACTAGAATAGCAGAGTTGAGAATTCAGGATTAAATCCTAATTTACAGTCAGTGAGTTTCAGACAAAGAGGCTGAGATGATTCTGTAAGGAGAGAACTGGGCATGATACTACGCCTGTAGTCCCAGCACTCTTGGGGTGGATGCAGGCTTGGAAGTTCAAGACCAGCCTGGACTACATGAGGCCCAGTTTCCAAAACAACACAACACAAGCCCTTGTAATCATTTAGTGTTAAGACAGCTTGAGTGTCGCCGGGCGGTGGTGGCACACGCCTTTAATCCCAGCACTAGGAGGCAGAGACAGGCGGATCTCTGTGAGTTCGAGGCCAGTCTGGTATACAAGAGCTAGTTCCAGGACAGGCTCCAAAGCCACAGAGAAACCCTGTCTCGAAAAACCAAAAAAAAAAAGACAGCTGAGTGTCCATCTGCAAAGGAACACGTTTGGATTGCTCCCTAACCGTAACAAAAATGAACTCAGACACGGGGCTGGGGCCTGTGAGCCCAAGCACTTGAGAGCCTGGAATGGAAAGCTCTTGAGTTTGAAACCAGCACATGCCATATAGCTAGATGCTGTCTTAACAACCACATAAAAAAATGAATTAAAACCGGATCGTAGACCTAAATGAGAGAGTTAACACTATAAAACTCCAGGGACCTTCAACTGAGCCAATGATACTCCCACACGAGTAACAAGATAAAAATACCGATGTTAGCTTTCAAACACTTGGTATGCTTTTGTGTGTCGAAGGTCGGAATCAAAGCGCCTGGAGACAGACAGAGATAGAAGAAAGATCATAGCCAGATACCCAGTCTGAGCTGTGCCATCCAAGGAAAGGGTCAGATGCCCCGAGACTGTCAAGAGGAGTCAAGGCTTAGAGACAACTGTTTCCAAGGACTGTCTGGGGTTTAGGGGACGCTGTTCAGTGCTTGTCCAGCCTGCACACATCGCTCCCCACAGAAACCCGGCTATAAAGATGGAGGCTTGCTTTCCTTGCCTTTCTTTAAAAAAGAAACAGAGTGGGTGCCCCACATGCCTGTAGTCTTGGTACTTGGAGCTGGAGCAGAGGTTGAAGGCCATCCTCACCCTTGGCCACATGGTGAGTATGAGACAGCGTCAAAAAAAATGGAAAAATCTGCCGAGATGGCTCAGCCAGCAAAAAACGCTTGCCGCAATAGCCCGATGGCCTGAGTTAGATCCCCAGACTCCACGTAAAGTTGAAAGGATAGGAGGAACCCCACAAAGTCCTCTTCTGACCTCCACCATCCACCCCCTACACCCCGTCATACACACAACGATAGTAAAAAGTTTAAATTTTTGGGCTGGAGAGATGGCTCAGTGGTTAAGAGCACTGCCTGCTCTTCCAAAGGTCCTGAGTTCAATTCCCGGCAACCACATGGTGGCTCACAACCACCTGTAAAGAGGTCTGGTGCCCTCTTCTGGCCTGCAGACATGCACACAGACAGAATATTGTATACATAATAAATAAATAAATAAATAAATAAATAAATAAATAAATAAATAAATAAATAAATATTAAAAAAAAAAGTTTAAAGCCGGGCGATGGTGGCGCACGCCTTTAATCCCAGCACTCGGGAGGCAGAGGCAGGCGGATCTCTGTGAGTTCGAGACCAGCCTGGTCTACAGAGCTAGTTCCAGGACAGGCTCCAAAGCCACAGAGAAACCCTGTCTCGAAAAACCAAAAAAAAAAAAAAAGTTTAAATTTTAGAATGAAACAAGCCGGGCACAAGCGGCACACACCTTTAATCCCAGCACTCGGAAGGCAGAGGCAGGTGGATTTCTGTGAGTTCAAGGCCAGCCTGATCTACAGAGTCCCAGGATAGCCAAGACTACACACAGACAAACCCTTAAATCTTAGATCTCTCTCTGGGTGGGGGGGGCGGTAGGCTGGCGGCGCAGGTGTGGTGCGCAAGCGCTATGCGCAAGCGCTGTACAGCCCTGACAAGCCCTCTTCCCCACCTCGTGTCCTCCTGGCTGTGGATCTCAGACCCTTCTAATCACGTGCTGACCCGTTCACTCACTGCCTTAAGGCGACACTAAATCTGCAAGGCCCCTCCCTTCCCCCACCCTGGCACCCACGAGAGCTGCTCAGACACTCGGCCAGGCGGGGCTGGCCCACTGGCACCCCGACTCGCACCCCTCTCCTTTTGTGTCCAGTTTACAATACGCTCTTTTAAAAAGAAAACAGGCTTGGGTGGTGATGCCAGGTGGCACACACCTTTAACCCCACCTGCCCCTCTTCTCTGGGGGCTGGGGTTGTTCATGTTTACATGTGAGCACGGGTAGACACCAAGGCCAGAGGTCAATACTCTTTCTCTGTGGTCTCCACCTTATTTCAGCCTCCCTTTTTGGCATGTTTGAGACCGTGTTTTACTGTGGTCCCTGGCCGCCGTCATCTCACTATGTAGATCATCCTGGCTCGGAACTTGCCATGCCCTCTGCCTCTCAAGGGCAGAGATTTACAGGCGTGCCCCATCACGTCTGACTAATCTCTCTACCTGGTAAATTTATTGGTGTGTGTATCGTTACATTTCTGTTGCTGAGATCAAACACCGTGGCTAAAATCGACTCTCAGAAGAGTTTGTTTTGGCTACACAATGTTATTAGGCATGGCAGCAGGCCCTGGGGCAGGAAGTTGAGAGATCACATCTTTAACCACAACCAGAAAGTGAAGAGGGCAAACTGGAGGAGAGACCTCCTAAAACAGTGCTCCTCAACCTAACTAATGTGACCCTTTAATACAGTTCCTCATGTTATGCTGACCCCCCAATCATAAAATTGTTTTCATTGCTACTCCGTAACTGTAATTTTGCTACTGTTATGTAAATATATGGTTTTTCCGATGGTCTTAGGCGGCTCCTGTGAAAGGGTCCTTTGACCTCCAGGTTGAGAAACGTTGCCCTGAAGACTATACCATCCCCCAATGCTGACACTAACCACTAGCCAGGGACCAAGTGTTGAAATATATTAGTCTATGGCTAACATTTCTCCCTCGAACCACCACCGTGGTATGTAATCCAAATAGAGTAGGAGGAGGGCAAGACGTAAGACTTTCCAGGTCTGGCTGGCGGGAATGGGGGAGAGAGCAGAACCCAGGAATCCTTAGCTAGGTTGAGTCCAGAAGCTTCCGGTTTCCTCTAGCCAGCTGAAGATGGGCTGACCCGGTCCTGGGCTGGAATGTGTGAGGAATTGTGGGTGACGAACAGGCTCTATTGTGCCTGTTTCTCGGGGGCATGTCCTTTTCCCTTTCTGATTCATCAGCTGAGAGCCTGAACCCCTGTCCAGGGAATACCCTCATCCTGAGTTGCTAGAACCAACCTCATCAGAGAGGGGGCCGCGCGGGTCAGCTTCACAGGACGAAGCTTCACAGAAATGGGGACAATCCCATCACTGCCTTCATAATTGGAATCGGCTGCTTTCCCCAGTCCACGGAGAGATGTAGACATTACCGGGGGGCAGAGCTTGCTGGCAGCCTCTGCCCCGAATTTAAACAATGACCCACCTGAAGTGCGCCCCCCCCCCAGCCTACCCTTCAAGTCCTGTGCTGGGTGTAGGCTGCTCCCTGGTGGCCACACAGGGAAGTCTCATTGCGCACAGCAAGGGGTCAGGCAGCAAGTGGATTGGCAGGGCAGGAGGAATCCTGGTTTATTCCAGAGGGATGGTTAGAGACAAAAGAAAAGAGACATGGAGAGCAAGCCAGAGACCACAGGCAGCTTGCTTCACACTTTAGTGAAAAGAGTGATAAAGCCTGTCCCACACCGACAGGAACAAATGTGCTCACGGCTCTATTATAGAAGTGAGTTCTCGCCGGGTGGTGGTGGTACACGCCTTTAGCCAGCCCGGTCTACAAGAGCTAGTTCCAGGACAGGCTCCAAAGCTGCAGAGAAACCCTGTCTCGAAAAACCAAAAAAAAAAAAAAAAAAAAAAGTGAGTTCTATGGCAGCCCTGGTGGTGCAGCCTAGATATCTGTACTAAGGAGACAGCAGCAGGAGAAAGACAGCAAATCTGAGACCAACCTCACCTACATAAGAAGTTCCAGGCCATGGGGCTGGAGAGATGGCTCAGAGGTTAAGAGCACTGGCTGCTCTTCCAGAGGTCCTGAGTTCAATTCCCAGCAACCACATGGTGGCTCACAACCATCTGTAATGAGATCTGGTGCCCTCTTCTAGCGTGTGGGCATACATGGAGGCAGGATGTTGTATACATAATAAATAAATAAATCAAAAAAAAAAAAGAAGTTCCAGGCCAGCCAGCGCTATTTGATGAAATTGTCGAAAGAGAGAGGTAGGAAGAGGAGAGGAGGGGAGGGGAGGGGAGGGGAGGGGAGAGAAAAGAAAGCTGGGCAGTGGCAGTGCACACCTTTAATCCCAGTACTCAAGAGACAGAGGCAGATCTCTGAGTTCAAGGCCAGCCTGGTCTACAGAGTGAGTTCCAGGACAGCCAAGGTTACACAGAGAAACCCTGTCCAGAAAGAAGAAAAACAGAGGCCGAGTGTGGTGGCCAAAAACCCAGCACTTGGGCGGCAGATTTCTGTGAGATCAAGGCAACCCGTACACAATGAGTTCCATGGTGAGACCACACCTTAAGAAAAAAAAAAAGAAAGGAAAGAAGAGTTAGTTCCGTGCTCAGTGTGTAAGAGCACCGCTTGCTCTTCCAGAGGACCTGGGTTCTGTTCCCAGCACCCTCATGGAGGCTCACAAGCCTCTGTAACTCAAGTCCCAAGGGATCTGATGCCCTTTTCTGGCCCTGCAGGTACCAGGCAGGCCTGCAGTGCATAGACATATGTGCAGGCAAAACACCCACGCACGCTTGATTACTTGACTAATTAATAAATCATTTACAAGTGAGCCTCCCATCCCCGGCACCCCCCTGTGGTACACCTGTGCACATGCCGTGATGGGTGTCTGCCCAGAGGGCCTCAGCCTCTGCAGCTCTGGCCTGAGATCCTTGGGAAAGTTCAAATTTCTTCAGGTTCATTGTCTCAGAAGTCTAATAGACAAACGGGAGGGTTTCTCAACCTCTGGGTCGTGACCCCTCTGGGGTCAAACAACCCTTTCACATGGGGTCACATAGCAGATCTCCTGCATATCAGATATTTACATTACGATTCATAACAGTAGCAAAATTACAGCTATGAAGTTTTTTGTTATTTTATTTTATTGATTTTTCACGACAAGGTTTCTCTGTGTAGCTTTGGAGCCTGTCCTGAAACTTGCTCTATAGACCAGGCTGGCCTCGAACTCACAGAGATCCGCCCGCCTCTGTCTCCTGAGTGCTGGGATTAAGGGCTTGTGCTGCCACCGCCCAGCAAGTTGGGAAGAAACAATGAAATAATTTAATGGCTGGGGGGTCACCACAACATGAGGAACTGTCTTTTTTTTGTTTTTTTGCAATACTGTTTAGCCTATTAGCTTATTCATATTTCTAGCTAACTCCTTTTTTTTTATAATTTTTATTTATTTATTTATTATGTATACAATATGCTGTCTGTGTGTATGTCTGCAGACCAGAAGAGGGCACCAGACCTTGTTACAGATGGTTGTGAGCCACCATGTGGTTGCCGGGAATTGAACTCATGACCTTTGGAAGAGCAGGCAATGCTCTTAACCACTGAGCCATTTCTCCAGCCCTAGCTAACTCCTTTTTAAATAGATTTTTTTTTTTTGGTTTTTCGAGACAGGGTTTCTCTGTGGCTTTGGAGCCTGTCCTGGAGCTAGCTCTTGTAGACCAAGCTGGCCTCGAACTCACAAAGATCCGCCTGCCTCTGCCTCCCGAGTGCTGGGATTAAAGGCGTGCGCCACCACCACCCGGCTGATTTTTATTGAGTTCTACATTTTTCTCTGCTCCCTTCCCTGCCTCTACCCTCCTCTTCAAACCCTCTCCCAAGGTCCCCGAGGAACTGTCTTAAAGGGCCACAGCATTAGGAAGGTTGAGAACCACTTTAGAATATCCAGGATGTTTACGATAGCGGTTTAAATTTATTTCCTTTCCTTTTTTAAAAAAGGTTTGTTGGGTTTTTTTTTTATGTATACAGCATGCTGCCTGTATGTCTGTCTGTACTCCAGAAGAGGGCACCAGATCTCATTATAGATGGTTGTGAGCCACCATGTGGTTGCTGAGAATTGAACTCAGGACCTCTGGAAGAGCAGCCAGTACTCTTAACCCCTGGCATCTCTCCAACCCAAATTTATTTATTTCGATGCATGTGTGTGAATGTTTGTGCTGTATGTGTATGCATCTGTGGCCACCCATCTGTATGTGTGCAAGCCAGAAGACATTGGTACCCAGCACTCTCTGCTTGCTTTCCTTGAGACCTTTCACTGAACCTAGAGGTGAGCAGACAGCCAATCATCCCCAGTGATCCTCCTGTCTCCGCCCTTCAACAGTGCTGCCCTGGGGAGAAGGTAATGAAAGAGGAGCTATTGTGACTAGCAGGAAGTTAACTGGTTAATGAACCCTGGATGGTGTCCCCAAGCTGCCAAAATAGTCCTTTGAAACTGCTTTCTCTAAAAGACATTTTGGTCCTGAAGGTAACTCAATGCAGGTTGAAAGCCTGGCGCTGTTCCCCCCACTTCAGTTGTGTCGACGCCTATACTTTGGGTCAGCTGCTTTTGCTCCCTGTTAATCCCTCCTTGAGGAATGAACCTGTCTCAACCTCCTTCAAGACAAGAGGCATAGAGGCTGTGTGGTAAGACTTGTTTGGTTGGGTTTGTTGTTTGTTTGTTTTGCTTTTTGTTTCGTTGTTTGTTGTTTTGTTTGTTTGGAGATAAGGCCTTGATATGTAGCCCTAGCTAGCTTAAGACTGTGCTGTTCTTTTTTTTTTTTTTTTTTTAAATATTTATTTATTATGTATACAATATTCTGTCTCTGTGTATGCCTGAAGGCCAGAAGAGGGCACCAGACCTCATTACAGATGGTTGTGAGCCACCATGTGGTTGCTGGGAATTGAACTCAGGACCTTTGGAAGAGCAAGCAATGCTCTTAACCTCTGAGCCATCTCTCCAGCCCCTGACTGTGCTGTTCTTGAACTCACAAAGGTCTGCTCTGTCTCTGCCTCCCAAGTGCTGGGATTAAAGGCATGTGTTGCCATGACCAGCTGTGGAGAGCGCAGCCTATGGATGTCCACACAGGATTTGTCTTTTGAATGTGCTCTGTTTATTCACACAAACATTCCTTATATTATCATGCTACCATAAAAGATAAGCAGACCTCTCCCCAAATGAGGACTGCTTGTTTGGGCAGAAACGCTGCTGCAGGGCTCCACTGGGGAATCTCCCACGAGGCCGCGAGGGTGCTTGCAGGTTCCACCCACCTCCGCCAAGTCCTTCCGCTGTAGCAAGCTGGAGGTTGGCACTGATGGAGGTTCAGGAGGTCCCTGGGAGTGTAGGCCAATGGCTAGTGCTGTTAGCTGAGACTGTGTGTGGGCCTCAAGTTCAGTGGTCACTGGTGTCCCAAGTCCTCTTGCCAATGGGAATCAATGTAGAGGCTAGAGAAGCCGTGTCTCAGAGCATAGCAAGGGCTGTGCTTAGCTCTAGGTTCAGTGAAAGGTCTTAAGGAAATCAAGCAGAGAGTGCTTGACACTGGCGTCTCAAGGAAAGCAATGCAGACCACCATGAATACTGTTAAATTATAGACTGATGTCTGTCCTAATTTGCTTCTCTGTTCCTGTAATAAAACACTGACCAAGCCGGGCAGTGGTGGCACACGCCTTTAATCCCAGCACTCGGGAGGCAGAGGCAGGCGGATGTCAGTGAGTTTGAAGCCAGCCTGGTCTACAAAGCAAATTCCAGGACTGCCAGGACTGTTATACAGAGGAACCCTATCTCGAGAAAGAAAAAAAAAACCGTGGAGAGTGAGATGAAGACACAACTTCTGGCCTCCACACATCTGCATACAGCATATTTCCTGAGGAGAGGGTGGGCCGAGGTCCCAGGCAAATCTTCCTATTCCAATTTTGGACTGGAGTGCTTCCTTGGAAAGGATGAGAATCTCCAGATAAAGGGAACCGAGAAGCAGGGGTCTCTCCTTCCATAGGAACGACTTGGAGAGCCAGGAACGGCCTTGTTTCTCTAACCCCCACCGCCATTCTGGCAGAGCTGGTCAGCTCAACTGGGTCTTGAACCTTAGGTCCTCCTTCTTCAGCCTCCTAAATGGGATCTCAGGCATGTGCCAGCACACCTGGCTTAGAATCCTTTTAGAAAATGAAACCTTGGGGCTGGAGAGATGGCTCAGCGGTTAGGATTACCTGCTTTTCCAAAGGTCCCGAGTTCAATTCCCAGCTACCACATGGTGGCTCACAACCATCTGTAACGAGGACTGGTGCCCTCTTCTGGCCTGCAGGCATACACACAGACAGAATATTGTATACATAATAAATAAATATTTTTTAAAAATGAAATCTTTCTCAGGAGCCCACTGCTCCCTGTCCCCACCCAGCCCCAGGCATCCTCACCTCACCCTCTGAGACGGGCACCCTGAGCCTTTGCAAGGCTTGGAACATCTTCGTGGGCCCATACTGAGCTCTGGGAGCCTGAGAGTTTCCATTCTCCCAAGTTTCCATTCTTTCTCCTCCCCTGCTGCTGAGGGGTCACTTCCTCAACTCCTCACCTCCAGGCCATTGGGACAAGTGACTGTCCCTGCTCTGCTCCTGCAGCCCTTTGATGATCTGCTGGTAGGCTGCTAGCCAAGCTGGGCATACGTGGCCACAGTTTAGTTCCTCAAGCCCCCCAAGTTCCTGAAATCCCTCTCCCCACTCTCTTCTGTCTATGCGCTCTCTGTCTAGAAGTCTCTTTTTTTCCTCCTTGGAAATTCCTAGTTATCCTTGGGTGTCAGATAAAATGTCTCTATCTGTTTGAAGACTTGGCATTCCTCACAGCCTCACAGCCCTGGGTGAAATTCTGTTATTTCTGTGTGTATTGAGTGTGTGTATTCACACATGTATGTAGGGGAGTGTAGGTGTCTGACACACACACACATGATGGTCAGAGCTTTGAACCAGAGCTCCAGAAAAGTAGTTTCTCTTGAACCTTCTGCCATTCTGAGCAGCTGAAGAATCTGAAATGTTACGGGTTCAGAGACAAATTATCTTGGGCCGTCTTCAGCCTCTCTCAATAGCCATTGTTACCTACCTACCCCTGTACTTGACCTAACGGCTTTATGACAAATAAATGTCATAGCGCAGCCGGGCAGTGGTGGCGCACGCCTTTAATCCCAGCACTTGGGAGGCAGAGGCAGGCGGATCTCTGTGAGTTTGAGGCCAGCCTGGTCTACAAGAGCTAGTTCCAGGACAGGCTCCAAAACCACAAAGAAACCCTGTCTCGAAAAAGCAAAAAAATAATAAAATAAATGTCATAGCGCTGGAGTGTACAGAACACTGGAATGAACATTGGAACGTAGAGAACATTGGTTTTGCTTTGGAATGCATCATCCCAGAACCCAGGATGTCATCAGAAGCCTGAAACAGGTTTCCCAGATTCACTATACCCCACCTCTCAGCAGTAAGAGCACTGGCTGCTCTTGCGGAGGACCCAGGTTCAATTCCCAGCACCCACATGGCAGCCAGCTCACAACTGTCTGTAACTCCAGTGCCAGGGGATCTGACACCGTCACACCAATGCACATATAATAAACTCTAAGAAAAGTGTCTTGATTCATGACTTTCTTTGTTTTGTTACTGTAAAAACGTCACCAAATCATTTCCACATTGGAACATGGAATTGGGGTGTCCTAAAACTGTTCCCAGACCATGGTCACTCATATTTGGCTTCAGAACAAACTATCTTGGTCCTTTTGAAGTGAGAGCTGTGTTTGTGTGTCAATGGACAAGTCTCGAGTGTTACCTTCTAACTTGAGACAGGGTCTCTTCCTTTTTGTAGCTTTGTACACCGGGCCAGCTGTCTCCGCATCTCATCTCACCCAACACTGGGACGGCAGACTCCCACTACTGGGCCACTACTGGGACCTGAGGATTCGAACGCTGGTCCTCAGGTGCAAGGGCCTTACCCACTGACCTATCTCTCTCTTCACCAAGGGAAATCCTTATTTGTTTCCAGGTCTCTGGCCACAATAACAGCTGGGACCATCCTCCACCCGCCCAACAGTAGCAGTGGCAGTGTCTGATACTAAATAAAATACATAGTTACTAGAGGAGGGGGTTGGAGATATGGCTTAGTGGTGGAGCCCTTGGCTGGCTTCAGTTCTCATCACTTAAAAGGGTGTCTGGGAGATGAAAGGGACTTGCAGAAGGAAGCGGGCTGCACCCGAAAGGGCTGGGGCCTGTGCAGCGTCCCATGTGGCCGCGGATGTTTAATGGGGTCACGCGCCCTCTAGCCACGCGCGCGGTCAGCAGACACCTTAGGGTCTAGGTCCGGAAACCAAGTCTCCAGGCGGGTAGCTGGAGCCCAACCTTCAGGCCACGTGGCCCGAGGTCTGCAGCGGATTGGATGCGGGAAGCCCCGCCCCTGGCCCTGAGCTAGGTATTGGTTGTGAGCGGTCTGCCGCAAAGTTGGCATCATGGAAGCTGCGGTGCTGGCCGTGGCTCTGGGGTTCCTACTCCTGGCCGGGGACTCAGTGGGTGACGAGGTTCGGGAGGCAGAGGCCGTACGGGAGCTGGTGGTCCGGTTGCTGGGACCCGGGCCGGCAGCCGATTTCTTAGTGTCCGTAGATCGCGCGCTGGCGGCCGAGTCGGGTCTGGACACCTACAGCCTGAGCGGCGGCGGCGGGGCGCCGGTGCGTGTGCGCGGCTCCACGGGAGTGGCGGCCGCCGCGGGGCTGCACCGCTACCTGCGCGACTTCTGCGGCTGCCAGGTGGCCTGGTCCGGCTCTCAGCTGCACCTGCCCCGGCCGCTGCCCGCGGTGCACGACGAGCTGACAGAGGCCACGCCCAACAGGTATCGACGCTGTAGGTCCCAACTGGCTGGGGCAACGGCCTGTAGCCTCGGAGCACCCACCGTTGTAGAGGCCCACCACGCTAGGGTGGGGATAGCCGCAGCTACAGACTCCTAGAAGTCGGAGAAGAAAGTGGGGTCCCACCACGGTGCCTTCAAATCTTAGCTCCTCTCTAATAGATGCCCGTTCTTAAGCAAAGTCCCTTAGCTTCTCGGAGCCCCTGCTGCAAATAATGACACCCGCCACGCTGTTGATTGAGAGTCAGCGTGCGATGGTAGAATTTCAAAAAAACGTTCTCGTGATCCATGCATTCAATGCCCCTCCTTTGGCCTCTCTGACGATGCTGTGGAGTAACCGGTCCCGAAGCCCCAGGCCCTTAATTCTAGCCCTTGGTGGCTAGATGTGTTCGCGCAACCATCTACCCCATAAAACTGTAGGACTGGGAATCCAGTTCAGGACAGAGACCGATTTTGCCTTAAGGCACTGACATCCTAGGACACCCCCCTCCCACGATGCACAGTAGAGGGTCTGGACATTTTCAATGAAAATGAAGTTAATGTATCCACAATCATAAAAGCTTACGGAGCCCCGAGAGTCCAGCACTAGGTGTTGGCTTTTACCTGGGTGGATCTGGAATGAGCAGTAGAGGGGCCACTTGGAAACCTGTGCCCATTGTCCTGTGTGTGTATGTGTGTTGGGGGTAGTATTCCAGAGCCAGGCTGCCTCTGAGGTGTTCCAGGGTGATGGGTGAGTGGGGCATCCTGTATGTCCCCAATAATGTGCCCCCTACCTGCAGGTACCGCTATTACCAGAATGTGTGCACGCACAGCTACTCCTTCGTGTGGTGGGACTGGGCCCGTTGGGAGCAAGAGATTGACTGGATGGCGCTGAATGGCATCAACCTGGCTCTGGCTTGGAGTGGCCAGGAGGCCATCTGGCAGCGGGTTTGTGCCAACCTGGCCCCTCACACTCTCCTGCCCGACTTACACATCCACTGGCCCTGGGGGACTGAGGCTTCCCTGGGTGGGACAAACTGGGTGCTTACTGTAGGTGAGACTCCGGCAATCCACTTAAACAGCTGGAAATGGTGGTACATGCCTGTAATCCCAGCACTCAGGTAGAAGTGGGAGGATGAGAAATTCAAGATGGGGCGGTGGTGGAGCAGTCCTTTAATGGGAGGCAGAGGCAGATGGATTTCTGTGAGTTCAATACCAGCCTGGTCTACAGAGCGAGTTCCAGCACAGCCAGGGCTACACAGAGAAACTGTCTCAAAAAAAAAAAAAAAAAACAAAAACAGGAGGAAAAAAAAGGGGGGGTTCAAGGTCATCTTCAGCTAGGTGGTGAGTTCGAAGAGTCTGGTGAGGGAGGGGCAAGGCTCCTCTACTTCATTAGTCTTGGCTAATTCCCTTCCCTTTGGCCAACCTTACTCAAAGACCCTCTTATTGCTTTCTGTTGCTATACTAAAACACCGTGGCCAAAATCAACTAGGGAGGGAAGGGGCTCATTTGGTTTACACATCCCAGCCATAGTTCATCGCTGAGGGAAGCCAAGGTAGAACTCAAGCCAGGTAGAAGGCAAGAACCATGGAGGCAGAGGCCATGGAGGAACACTGCTTATATTGACTTATATTGACTTGTTCCTCCTGATTTTCTTAGTTTGCTTTTTTTTTCTTTTTTCTTTCTTTTTTTTTTTTTTAAGGAAGATCTTCCCTATGTTCAAGACTGTGAGGCACCGGGTGATGGTGGCACACGCCTTTAATCCCAGCACTCAGGAGGCAGAGGCAGGCGGATCTCTGTGAGTTCGAGGCCAGCCTGGTCTACAGAGCGAGTTCCAGGACAGGAACCAAAAAGCTACAGAGAAACCCTGTCTCGAAAAAAAAAAAAAAACAAAAAAAAAAAAACAAAAGAGAAGAAACTGTGAGGCAAGTTGCCTGGGTGTCTCCATACTGCTCCATACTGCCAGACCACAGCACAACATTTTCTGTTTTAATATTTATCTATTTATTTTATGTATATGAGTGACCTGTCTTCAAGTACACCAGAAGAGGGCACCAGTTCTCATTACAGATGGTTGTGAGCCACCATGTGGTTGCTGGGAATTGAACTCTGGACTTCTGGAAGAACAGTCAGTGCTCTTAACTGCCAAGCCACTTCTCCAGCCCCCAGTTTGCTTTTTTTTTTTTTTTTGAGACAGGGTTTCTCTGTATAACAGTTCTGACTGTACTGGAACTAGCTCTTGTAGACCAGGCTGGCTTCGAACTCACAGAGATCCGCCTGCCTCTGCCTCCCGAGTGCTGGGATTAAAGGTGTGCACCACCACCGCCTGGCCCAGTTTGCTTTCTTATACACTCAGAACCACCTGCCTGTGTATGGCACTGCACACAACAGACTGGGTCTTTCCATATTAATCATCAGTCAAGAAAATGCCCTGCTGGACTGTGGTGGTGCACACCTTTAATTCCAGCACTCGGGAGGGAGGGAGGGAGGGAGGGAGGGAGGGGAGGGGAGGGGAGGGAGGAAAGAGAGAGAGAGAGAGAGAGAGAGAGAGAGAGAGAGAGAGAGAGAGAGAGAGACAGATCTCTGTGAGTTCAAGGCCAGCCTAGTCCACACAGTGAGTTCCAGGACAGGCTCCAACGCCACAGAGAAACCTTGTCTCAAAAACAAACAAACAGAAAAGGAAATCCCGCACAGGATTGCCTACAGGCCAGTCTGCCTGTATTTTCTCAGTGGAGGTTTCTTCTTCCCAGATAACCCTAGCTTAAGTAAAGTTCACAAAAAAAAAAAAAAAAAAAAAAAAAACTGGCACAGAGACTCTTCATGGGTCACAAAGAAAGTCCCTTTAGGTCCCGTATCTTCACCGGTCCCACAAAGGTGTTATTTTTGTAGATTCTCCTACCCAGCAGGTCTGTTTCTTCTGGACTGGAGTTCCTTGCAGGCTGGACTCCAGTTCTGTATTATAGCAGCAGCACCCAGCGTAGAGACGCGATGAACGGAGAGTCACGTGTTTACAGGTGTGGGGGGCTCTTCCTTCTGCAGGTATACCTGGCCTTGGGCCTGACCCAGTCAGAGATCGATGAGTTCTTCACCGGTCCGGCCTTCCTGGCCTGGGAACGCATGGGTAATCTGCACACCTGGGGTGGCCCCCTGCCCTGCTCCTGGCACCTCAAGCAAGTCTACCTGCAGGTAAGGAGTGGAGAAGGAAAAGGCAGAATGGGTGTTGGGTGGTCTCAGACCCAGGGATGGCGATGCTTAGCCCTCAGGCTCTTAACTGGTCCAAAGGGAACTTCCCTCCCTGAATAAGCAAGGGCCTCCCCCAGCAGAGGTCCTGGCACATTGACCTCTGTCCCTCTCAGCATCGGATCCTGGACCGGATGCGCTCCTTTGGCATGATCCCAGTGCTGCCTGCCTTCGCAGGACACGTCCCCAAGGCCATTACCAGGTGAGGCCCTCCTTATTCAACTCAAAGGGAAAAGGTTTGCCCTGAAAAGCATTATGTAATCACAGAAGCTCTGGACATTGGCGTCTCTTGACTCCTGGTTCTGCCATCGGCCATTGCCTGGACAGATGATTTGACGTCTCCGTGACTCAGTTTTCTTGCTTGTAAAATGGGTCCATTGCTGGGACACACTCTTCTGATCTTTGTATTCAGGAGTTTGAGGCGGGGGCACCGCCAGTTCCAGGCCAGCCTGAGCTACATAAAGAAACCCAGTCTTTCTATATGTAAATTTATACCCACAGGATCAGGGCCCACCGCTCTTGCCGTGGACCATGGTTCAGTTCCCAGCACCCACTTGGTAGTTCACAGCTGTCTGTCTCTCCTGTTCCAGAGGATCTGATGACTTCAGGCGCTGCATACACTTGCATAAATGCAGATAAACACTCAATGCACATAAAAGTCAGTGAATCTTTTTTTTTTTTGTTTTGTTTTTTTGTTTTCCGAGACAGGGTTTCTCTGTGGTTTTGGAGCCTGTCCTGGAACTAGCTCCTGTAGACCAGGCTGGTCTCGAACTCACAGAGATCCGCCTGCCTCTGCCTCCCGAGTACTGGGATTAAAGGCGTGCGCCACCACCGCCCGGCTAAAGTCAGTGAATCTTAAAGTATTCCCAAATTATTAGCATCAAACTTAGAAAGCTCACCAAGTTTAAAAGGTTTATTTTATTTTATGTGTATCGGTGTTTTGCCTGTGTGTGTGTCTGTGTGTGTGTGTGTGTCTGTGTACCACATTCATGCCTGCTGCTGGCGGAGAACAGGAGAGGGCATCAGATCCCCTAAGGCTGGAATGACAGATGGCTGTGAACTTCCATGTAAGTGCTGGGAATCAAACCTGGTCCTCTGGAAGAGCAGCTAGTGTTTTGTTTTGTTTTTTGTTTTTTTGGGTTTTGTTTTTGTTTTTTTTTTGTCTTTCGAGACAGGGTTTCTCTGTGTAGCTTTGGAGCCTGTCCTGGAACTAGCTCTTGTAGACCAGGCTGGCCTCGAACTCACAGAGATCTGCCTGTCTCTGCCTCCGAAGTGCTGGTAGGTTGACAGGGATTTCTGTCCCACCCGGTCCTTCAGTCGTTCAGTCCCATAGAAAACACACAGAGGCCTACATTAATTATAAACTGATTGGCCTAGTAGCTCAGGCTTCTTATTAACTCTTATAACTTATATTAACCCATAATACTTGTCTGTGTTAACCACATGGTTTGGTATCTTTTTTGGCAAGACAGTCACATCTTGCTTCCTCTGTCTCTGGATCACAACTGCAGACTGACTTTCCTCTTCCCAGAATTCTCCTGTTCTCGTTGCCCCACCTCTACTTCCTGCCTGGCTACTAGCCAATCAGCATTTTATTAAACTAGTACAAGAAACAAATCTTTCCAGGGTAAAACCATTGTCCTACAGCACTGGGATTAAAGGCATCTGCCATCACCGCCTGGCACAGCCAGTGTTCTTAACTACTGAGATATCACTTCAGTCCCTAAGTTTAATTTAGTGTGTGTGTGTGTTATTATTTAATACAAGAATATTTAAAGAAAAGGAATGAAAAGTTACTAGCAGGTAGTTCCTGTAAACCTTGGGTACGTATATGCGAGCACAGAATGTCAGTAAGCAGCTGGTCTTGCCAGTGGCCCAGGGGCTGCGTTGGTCTCTGCCCATGTTTTGTACCCTGTCTTCTCTTCTGTGGCTGGACAGACCTTCGAGGTCTGGATGAGTCTCCTCCTTCGTAAAGCCTTGCCAGCACCTCCTGGTGCCCCCGTCATGCTTAGGAGCACCTGGCTCCCCTCACAGTCACCGAGTATGGGCTACCCCTCCCTCTTGCTCACCAAGCGGTGGGGACCTCCTTCTTCTCATTCAGTGAACATCTTCCCAGGTGTCTACAGATGTCAGACCCAGTCCCGTGCTGGGTCCTGGGGTTGCAGTGACAAAGGCACCCATGGCTCTGTCCCTACAGAGAAATGATTGGCAGAGGAAGATAGCAGAGCTTGTTTAGACAGGTGACTCTTGGGGACAGTGAGGAAGAACCGGGCAGATAAGCCTTAGAGGTGGAGGAAGTACCAGGCAAGAGATGTAGCGTGTGGAAGACATGGCGGTGTGAGAAACTCAGACACATTCCAGAAAGCCACAGATGTGAGGCCGATGAGGGGTATAAGACCAAGCCAAACACTGTGTCAGCCTCTGCCAACCCTGAGCCTCTTTTTCCCCCACAGGGTGTTCCCACAGGTCAATGTCACCCAGTTAGGCAGCTGGGGACACTTCAATTGCTCCTACTCGTGCTCCTTCCTTCTGGCTCCAGGAGACCCCATATTCCCCCTCATTGGGAGCCTCTTCCTGCAGGAGCTGACCAAAGAGTTTGGCACAGATCATATCTACGGGGCTGACACCTTCAACGAGATGCAGCCACCCTCTCCGGAGCCTTCCTACCTCACTGCAGCCACTGCAGCTGTCTATGAGGCCATGATTGCAGGTATGGTGGATTGGAAGCCCCCTAGGACATCAGGGAGAGGGGTTGGGTGGGAGGAGGACCTGTACCCTGGGGATACCACACTTTCCAGCTCAACAGCCTTTTGTGCACATCTGCCATGCTACTTACCCACTCTGGGTGCTGAGGTCTGGCTGATATTAGCAAGTAATTCTTTCCCTCCCGGGGTTTGTTGCTTCATCTTGTAGAGCAGGGTGCCTAGCTTTGTTTTTTTTTTTTTTTTGTTGTTGTTTCGTTTTGGTTTTTGGTTTTTTGAGACAGGGTTTCTCTGTGGTTTTGGAGCCTGTCCTGGAACTAGCTCTTGTAGACCAGGCTGGTCTCGAACTCACAGAGATCCGCCTGCCTCTGCCTCCCAAGTGCTGGGATTAAAGGCGTTAGCTTTGTAAAAAAAAAATTTATGAACGAGATTTTTAAGCTGGATAGTGGTGGTGCATGCCTTCAATCCCAGCACTTGGAAGGCAGAAGCTGGTGGATCTCTGAGTTCCAGACCAGTCTGGTCTACAGGGCAAGTTCTAGAACAGCCAGGGCTACACAGAGAAAGCCTGTCTTGAATGAGCAAACAAACAAATAAGTGAATAAAAATAAAAATATTTTAAGCCAGGCATGGTGGCGCAGGCCTGTAACCCTAATGCTTGGGAGGCAGAGGCAGGAGGATTGGGAGTTCAAGGCCAGCCTGGGCTACTTCAGAAGGGGGTGGTAGCAGCAGCAAGATGCCTTGGTGAGTAAAGGCATTCAAACCTAACAACCTGAAGTTGATGCATGAAACCCACACAAAGATGGAAGGAGAGAAGCAGCTCCACAAAGTTGTTCTGCGACTTCCCCACGTATGCGCACACATACACTCCAGATACATGAACAACAGCAATAGCAGAGCTTTTATTTGGAGCTGGTCATGGTGGCGCACACTTTTAATTTTAGTATTCGGGAAGCAAAGGCAGGTGGATCTCTGAGTTGAGGCCAACCATAACTACACGGTGCGTTCCAGGACAACCAGGCTGAGGTGGAAAGACCCTGTCTCAAAACCAAGCAACAGCAACAATAATTTATTTGTCTCCACCTCATTGTTGGGATCAGTTGTAAAGGCCAGAGGTTCTACATCCATCCTGTCCGACAGATATGAGGCCAAGACTTCTATCTACCACTTACAGAAGAGGAGGGGCCCAAGTGATGGAGAGCCCTCTGTCATCCTGATGGGTCATCCCGAAAGGCACACATTGGCTTATGCTTCTCCAGGCATGATCTGCAGCCAGAGGCCCAAGTCTCATTTTTTTTTCTTTTTTCTTTTTCTTTTTCTTTTTTTTTTTGTGGGGGGAGAGGAATGGTTTCGAGACAGGGTTTCTCTGTATAATAGCCCTGACTGTCCTGGAACTTGCTTTGTAGATCAGGCTGGCCTTGTGTAGACCAGGCCGGCCTCGAACTCACAGAGATAGACCTGCCTCTGCCTCCCAAGTGCTGGGATTAAAGGTGTGCACCACCAGGGCACTGGCTGTAACTTTTCAACTAAGGAAAAAATAAGGGGCATACGGAAGTCACAGGACAGCTTGTAGAAGTCTGTTCTTTCCTTCTGTCGTGTGGGCTTGTGGATGGAACTCTGGGTGTCAGGTTTAGCACTAAGAACCTTTCCTAGCAGGGCCGTCTCGCAGACCTGAGTCTCCACCTTTTTATCTCACAGTGGAGATTAGGCATGAAACTTTAATCTTTTACTTATGAACCCTGGAGAAACATACTCCAACACTATCTCAACCCAAATACTTTCAGATATGAGGATTCTCAGGCCCAACCGCTGGGTTTCCTGATTGAGCAGGTCCAGAATTTGGGGCCCAAGCATCCGAGTCTTAAACTTTCTGGGTAG
Organism: Neodon shergylaensis; assembly: GCA_025134845.1. Lineage (NCBI taxonomy): Eukaryota > Metazoa > Chordata > Mammalia > Rodentia > Cricetidae > Neodon > Neodon shergylaensis. The sequence goes on along the minus strand of JABTXL010005922.1, from coordinate 48,996 downwards.
CTCTGATGTCCAAGAAGCTGGCTAAGTACTGTCCTGGAGGAGGCGGATTCGGGGGAGGAGTCCGGGGATGGCAGAACAGCAGGTGGATCAGACATGGGTGATGAGTGCCCTGTAACAATCGCCTTCTTTCCTCCTGGGCAGAATAGGGTCCACATCAGCCTCCTCATCTCTCTCATTGTCCCCCTGCCCCCCACAGTGGACCCTGATGCTGTGTGGCTGCTCCAAGGTTGGCTTTTCCAGCATCAGGCCCAATTCTGGGGCCCTGCTCAGGTCAAGGCTGTGCTGGAGGCTGTGCCCCGCGGTCGTCTCCTGGTTCTGGACCTGTTTGCCGAGAGCCAGCCAGTTTACCTCCACACCGCCTCCTTCCACGGGCAGCCCTTCATCTGGTGCATGCTCCACAACTTTGGGGGCAACCATGGCCTGTTTGGAACCCTGGAGGCTGTGAACCAAGGCCCCAGGGCAGCCCGCCTCTTCCCCAACTCCACCATGGTTGGCACTGGCATAGTCCCTGAGGGCATCGGCCAGAATGAAGTGGTCTATGCCCTCATGGCTGAACTGGGCTGGCGCAAGGACCCTGTGCCAGATTTGGTGGCCTGGGTGAGCGGCTTTGCCAGTCGCCGATATGGGATCTCCCAACCGGATGCGGGGGCAGCCTGGAGACTCCTTCTCAGGAGTGTCTACAACTGCTCTGGGCAAACCTGCAGTGGGCACAATCGGAGCCCGCTGGTCAAGCGGCCATCCCTACGGATGAATACCACCGTCTGGTACAACCGATCAGATGTATTTGAGGCTTGGCGACTGCTGTTGGCAGCGGCTCCCAACCTGACCGCCAGTCCAGCCTTCCGCTATGACCTGCTGGATGTCACCCGGCAAGCAGTGCAAGAGCTGGTCAGTCTGTCCTATGAGGAGGCCAGGGCCGCCTACCTGAAGGGGGAGCTCAATCTCCTGTTCAGGGCTGGAGGCCTTCTGGCCTATAAGCTCCTGCCTGCCCTAGATGAGCTGCTGGCCAGTGACAGCCGCTTCCTGCTGGGCAGCTGGTTGGATCAGGCCCGGGCAGTGGCTGTGAGTGAAGCCGAGGCCCAGTTTTATGACCAAAACAGCCGCTACCAGCTGACCCTGTGGGGGCCTGAGGGTAACATTCTAGACTACGCCAATAAGCAGCTGGCGGGACTGGTGGCTGACTACTACCAGCCGCGCTGGGGTCTCTTCGTGGAAACTCTGGCTCAGAGCCTAGCTAGAGGGGTCCCCTTCCAACAGCACGAGTTTGAGAAGAATGTCTTCCCACTGGAGCAGGCTTTCGTTATCAATAGGAAGAGATACCCCAGTCAGCCCCAAGGGGACACCGTGGACCTAGCCAAGAAGATCTTCCTCAGATATCACCCCCAGGCAGGTTCTTTGTGACAGACAGATCCAGGGATCTGCTGGATCAGGTCTTCAAACCGAAAAAGCACAGTGTGATCCCTGAGCCTGGGAGAAGGAGCAGGGTCAGCCATGGCTTGGAGGGAAATGAGCTACTCTCGGCAGTCACCCTACATCTGGGGGTTAAAGTACTGTTTTCTGCTAACAATAAACCGCTGAACCAGCCTGGCTCTATTAACCGAGGTGCCATATACTGCTGGTGGTGGGGAAGCTCAGCCGATCATGTCGGGCTAGGGTGTGGCCGCCTGGAGCCAGGTAGATAAACCTGGAGATCCACCTGCGCTCTCTCTCTGTGTGTGCCTTCACCTGACCCGTTTGGACATCGGAACTTTTACTCAGGTCGCGTGAGTTTCCCCGTTTTCAATTATTAAATTATATCTGTTGTTTTGAGCTGGTCTGGTTATTTTAGCGTACCGGTCGGATACGCCTTCATGTTGGTATGTCTGGAAGGGCGTGGGTGTCCATGTGGAGCCTGGTGTGGGGGCATTTCTTCCCAGGCCTCACTTCAGCGTCCCTGTTTTAACACTGGTCCCCTTAGAAGCTGTACAGCAGCAAGCTGGTAATCTTCTTGAGAGAATGATGGTACACACCTGGAATAACAACCCTGAAAAGGTAGAGGCAGGAGGGGTCAGAAGTTCAAGGGCAACCTCAGCTATATTACGAATTTGAAGGTGGCCTTGGGTACAAGATAGCCTGTCTCAAAAAAAAAAAAGGCAGGTGGATGTAAGTTTGACGCCAGCCTGGTCTACCTGGCAAGACCCTTGTCTCAAAAACAAGAAGTTCCTTGGGCAGAAGTTTTGTCCCTGTGGCCAGCTCTCCCTGGCACTGCTCAGTTTGCACCCGAGCACCCAGTTGGTACTTAGAGAGCCTCTCCTTTACCCTGACCAACTGAGCCAGCTTGGTGACACAACCACCCTGTGCTTTGTCCCACAGCAGGGTGGGGAGAGCCTGCCAGGGACCTGGCTCAGCCTTGAGATTGCTGGCAGACACAACAAGGGGCGGGGGCATTGGCACTGGAAAGAGTCAAGCAGAAACCCAGCCCCAGTCTGCCACTAGGACCCTTCCTGTTCCCAGCATCAGTGCCCTTGGCCATGGACCACACAGTAGTGCTGATTACCGGCTGCTCCTCTGGAATCGGCCTGCACTTGGCTGTTCGTTTAGCTTCTGACCAGTCCCAGAGCTTCAAAGGTATAGGAGGGGACAGGCATGGAGGCCAGGGAAGAGCCCCCACAGGTAAGCAGGGTGATGATGAGTCATTTATCCCCTCCCAAATTTTAGTATATGCCACACTGAGGGACCTGAAGACTCAGGGACCACTGCTGGAGGCAGCCCGGGCTCGAGGATGCCCTCCTGGCTCCCTGGAGACGCTGGAATTGGATGTCAGGGATGCAAAATCTGTGGCCGCTGCCCAGGCTCGTGTGACCGAGGGTCGTGTGGACGTGCTGGGTGAGCCTACCCAAAATACATGTAATAAATAGGCTTTACTACCCAGTGTTCAACCAGACCGGGAAGTACCGAGTTCAGGGAACATGGGAGGACAAGCTGGGGGTGGGAAAGGGCCATGCATGAGCAAGCGGTGTCTGTTCTCTCTCCCTCCAGTGTGTAATGCCGGCCGGGGCCTATTCGGGCCGCTGGAGGCGCATGAGCTGGACGCGGTGGGTGGTGTGCTGGACGTGAATGTGGTTGGGACAGTTCGGATGCTGCAGGCCTTTCTGCCGGACATGAAGAGGCGCCACTCCGGGCGTGTGTTAGTGACTGCGAGTGTAGGAGGCTTGATGGGTGAGCAAAAGGGACAGAGTGAATAAGGGGTACTGAGCAAGGCCAGGAGCACCAGGGCCTCTGCAACCTTGACTCCCCTCCTAGGGCTGCCGTTCCACGAAGTTTACTGCGCCAGCAAGTTTGCGCTCGAGGGTTTGTGCGAGAGTCTAGCGATCCTGCTGCCGCTCTTTGGAATCCAGTGAGTCACCAGCCTTCCACAATCTTCTGAAGTTTGGGAACCCCAAACTTGAAGACACTCTTGGGCAATGCCTTTGGCCCTCCTTTTCCAGTTCACAATGTGTGCTAGATGCTATGCAGGGAGCTTGGCACGGGTTATCTCACTTCACAAGCCTCCCTAGCTTTAGGGCATGTTGGGATGGGTAAACAGAGCGAGTAGGTGACTAAACTCCAGAGCGCTCTGGTAATGCCAGCATCTGTCACCTGGGCACAGTCCCTCTCAGTGCCCTCCCTTTGTGGAGCTAAGGTTAGGCTTGTGGTCACAGCCAATAACCAGTCACTGCTGTTGCCCCTGCAGCGTGAGCCTCATCGAGTGCGGGCCAGTGCACACAGCCTTCTTTGAGAAGCTAGAGGGTGGTCCCGGCGGGGCTCTGGAGCGTGCAGATGCCCAGACCCGCCACCTCTTCACGCATTACCAGCGTAGCTATGAGCAAGCTCTGAGCGAGGCACAGGACCCAGAGGAGGTGACAGAGGTGGGTGCAAACGGGACCTCCTCTGGGCACAGTCTCCGGGTGGGGCGTGGCGATGCACCTCCCAGTGGTTCCCCCACAGACCGGTGCTGCTCTTCCTGCCGCAGCTCTTTCTGACTGCGCTGCGAGCCCCGCGGCCAGCCCTGCGTTACTTCTCCACCCACCGCTTCCTGCCCCTGACTCGGTTGCGCACAGAGGATCCCAGCGGCAACAGCTACGTCGCTGCCATGCACCGCGAGGCCTTCGCTGACCTCCAGGCGCAGGAAGGCTCCGAGACAGGGGCCAGAGTCCCGGGGGTCCTGGACGCGGCCTCCAGCGCCCTCATTTGCCTCTCTGGGTGCGCGACCCCTCAGGTGGCATCTGAATTGTGCTGGCCTGCGTTGGATAAGCCGGGTCAGAACAAACCATGCTACCAGCAAAAGAACTAAACCAGAGTCTCCTTTTCTTATTTTAGAATTTGTTTTCTCTTTGATGGGGTCTCACTATGTAGCCCTGAATGGCCTCTAACTCATAGAGATCCGCTTGCCTCTGCCTCCTGAGGGTTGGAATCAAAGGCCTGTGCAACCATGCCCTTCTCAGAATCATTTTAAATAGTGCAAACTTCCTCATGGGTCAAGATTGAGGGCTAATATGTATAGTCCGAGGTTCTAGGTTAAGGGTTTTTTTTCTTCCAATAAATTTATTATTATTGTGCATGATGTGGATGGGGACACATTCAACCATGGCACAGAGTGCAGAGGTCAGGGGACTTTGTTCTCTCTCCCACCATGGACTCCAGGTCTTCAGGCTTGAACTGGAAATACCTTTAACCGATGAGCCAGCAAGTTGGGGGAGGTTTTAACTGTCAGCGATGACTGGGGTCAGCCCAATTGTTGTCGAATCGGTGTCTCACGTCGCCCAGGCTGGCCTTGAACCAGCTGTGTAGCTGAGAATGACTTGGACATTTTTAATACTCCCGAGTGTTGGGTGTACAGGCCTGAGCCGCCAGGCTGGACTTCCTAGTGTGATTTCTTTAAATGCATCCTGAGAGCAGCGAGTATTCAGAAGGAGCCAGCGCTAATGCCAGCACTCTATAGGTGGACGCAGGAGGATTCAGCCAATCTGGGCTGCTAGAGAGCCCAAGGGGAGGGAGGTACAGAGGTAGCTGGGGGCGGGGTTAGGAACACTGGCTGCTGTTCAATTGGGCATAGCCTGGGTTCAGTTCTTGGAACCCACATGGAGGCTCACAACTGTCTGTAACTCCAATTCTAGGGGACCCTATCCCCTTTTGGCCCCAGTTGGCACCAGCCATGCATGTGGTACACAGACAAAACACTTATATACATAAAATACTACAGCTACTAATAACCTAGTGAGTAGCACTCCTGTAGTCTCAGAATCTGAGAGGTAAAGGCAAGAGTGTTCGAAACTCACGATCATCCATCCACTACGTAGTAAATTGAAGGCCAACCTGGGATACAAGGGGCCCTGTCTCAAAAAGAACAAGCCAAGGCATTCTGGGAGGCAGAGGGAGGTCAGCCTGATCTACATAGTAAATTCTAGACCAGCCAGTGCTACATAGTTAAAACCCTGTCTCAACAACAACAATAACAAAAAGGGTGTTGGGGGGTGGAATTGTATCTGCTTAAAACCCCCTTGGCTGGGCTGGGAGTCTAGCTCAGAGGACTGAGCTTGCTTCAGAAGGCAGGGTTTGATCCCTCAGAGTTTGAGGGTAGAAGATACTTTGTGCCACCTCCATCTGAGTAAAATCTAATGTTTTACCCCAAGTCCTCAAGGCTTTCTATGATGTCCCTGCATCTTTGGGCTTGTGCGCGTGTCTACATGTGTTCCCATGTATGTGGGCAGGTGGGTATACAGATATATGTGTGTATGTCCACAGTTGAAGTCAGGAGTCTGTTTATTGGTGCAGCATTTCACTGATTCCAGCTTGTCTAGACTAGCAGTTTGCCCCTAAGGGTCCTAGATCTCTGAGTCCCCAATGCTGGCATTACAGGAGGACATCAAGGAAACACTTTATTATTTTTTAAAATTTATTTATTTATTAAAAAATTTCACTTCCTCCCATCCTCCCATTTCCCTTCCACTTCTCCCACTCTCCCTCCCCCTCCCTCTCCAAGGAAACACTTTTATATGCATCTGGAGATCTGAACTTGAGTCCTTTGGGCTTTATCCATGATTCATCTTCCCAGTCCTTGTATCCTTTGTGATCTCATATGCCACCTCCTTCATCCGTGCACACTTCTGCTCTCCTGGCCCCCAATACCTTCATTGACACTTGTCCCCATGTCCATTCCCCCACTCCGAGACGGGGTCTCTCTGTGTTGCCCTGACTATCCTGGAAATTACTCTGTAGACCAGTTTGGCTTCAAACTCAGAGATCTATCTGCCTGCCTCTGCCTCCAGTGTGTTGGGATTAAAGGCCAGTGCATCACCATCCAGCTACTCTTTTCTTTCTTTTTTTTTTTCTTTTTTCATTTTTCAAGACAGGGTTTCTCTGTAGGGTTTCTCTGTAGCTTTAGAGCCTGTCCTGGAACTAGCTGGCCTCAAATTCACAAAGATCCGCCTCCCCTCCCGAGTGCTGGGATTAAAGGTGTGCGCCACCACCGCCAGATAACTTGCCATCTTTTTTTTTCCTTTAAATATTTATTGTGTACACAATATTCTGTCTGTGTGTATGCCTGCAAGCCAAAAGAGGGCACCAGACCTCATTACAGATGGTTGTGAGCCACCATATGGTTGCCGGGAATTGAACTCAGGACCTTTGGAAAAGCAGGCAAATGCTCTTAACCACTGAGCCATCTCTCCAGCCCCAACTTGGCATCTTTTAACTGGTCCACTTTCCCCTGATCTCTGATTGTATTTTCTTTAGATCTTTGCTATTTCCCTGAGCCACCCTGCCAAAAAAGTATTCCTTCCCCTCCAGTATAGTTCCTCCCTCTGTTTTAGTTCTTTTTATTGTCTCAGCAACACTGGGTGTATTCCGGATTTATTGTTTATCCATCCCATCCTAGGACACACACGAATCCACTTCAGCGACTTTTGTTCTCTGTTCTGTCTTTATGCCTAGGACAGTGCACCAAATAGACACTTACCTAATGAAAGCAATGCTTTGTCAGCGACACAGCGAGATGCTGTCTCAAAACAAACAAGCAAATAAAAAACGTAACTGTGCCGAATGTTAAGAGTGACACTTCCCCAACCGTCGGCTGCTTAGACTCCCATCTCTGAAATCCAGTTTGAACTCCTCCTGCAAGAAGCTCGATTCCTTAACAGATTCGTTACTTTATAAGGCCAGATTTCTGAACCACTGCACACATTACAGGTCTTCTGATCTCCTCCTGTCAGCTCCTACCACGTTCACGGCCTTGCTTCGTAACTCAGGCTGATGTTGAACTTGCAGCGATCCTTCTGGGATCAAAGCTGGGATCGCAGATCAACGCTCGGCTCTTTTAGGAATCTTGAGGCTGGGTTGCTCTCCTTTTTGCGATCTCCGTGGATGATTTACCTGAGATGTTTACTGTTGATATCTGGCTTCCCCTCCACACTCTTGACTACCAACTCGACTCTCTAGCCCTCATGATTTTCCAGCCCTCGTTAACTTCGCCGGGTATCCTCACCCCTAGGTCTCCCTTTTCCTAGGTCAGAGACTGCCCCCGCAGCGTTACGGACCTAACAGCAGAGAGCGCTTTCTTGCCTCTCCCTGCAAACGAGAGTCCTAGGAAGCCACGAGACCCGCCCCCAAGTGTTCCAAAACACTCAAAAGCCCCGTTTCCCTTATGTGGAATGGGATGTGGTAGTACTGTCCAGCAACATCCCTGGGAACGCTGGCCCGGAGCAAGCACAGCAACGCGACCCCACTCTCCCTGTCTCTCTCATTGAGAAGGGACGCCGGGAGGGGTCCTGGCTTTGTCACGGTCTCTTAGCAAGCTAAGGGAAGCAAAGGTCAACGGGAATCCGCAAAACGGGCTTTGCAGCTCGCTCTGCCCGCTTCCTGCCAGTTCCAAGAGAATCCGGTGCCAGGGTTCCGCGCAACCCCGAAGCCTCTGCGCCCAGCCCCGCCCCGACGCGCCCCTCCCCAGAGGTCTTCTCGAGAATTCTGCCACAAGCTCGGAGTTGCACCGTTTGACTGCTTCGAGTTCCCGTAGCTCCGCGCTCTGAGATCTGAGGGTAGTGCTTCCGGGCCGCAGCCTAGGACGCCTCCGCGGCGGTGTAAGTAGAAGCAGAATCCCAAGAACTCAGTGAGTAGGGAAGCTGCCCGAGCCACAGCGTCCCCTCTAGTCCCCGTATTCGAGTCTTCGCAGATGCCGGTTCAATTTAACCAGAGGGACTAGGATTCCTGAAGCCCCAGCCCCCATGACTCAGGAGTCCCCGGCCGGTTCCCCCTGCCAGGATTCCAGTTTCTATCAGCGAACGGTCCCCAGCCCTGCTCCAGGTCCCTCCTCCTGCATCCGAGTTCCCCTGCAGCCCTCGTCCTCAGCCCAGCTAGTCACTCTCGCTTCGTCTCCCTGACTGTCTGCAGGCCTGGGCAGCATGGCCGTATTCCGCTCTGGCCTCCTGGTGCTGACAACGCCGCTGGCCACCCTGGCCCCACGCCTGCCGCCCATTCTGACCTCGGCGGCCCGCCTGGTCAATCACACCCTCTATGTGCACCTGCAACCGGGCATGGACCTGGGGGGCCCCGCCCAGCCCCAGGCCAGCCCTGTGCAGGCCACTTTTGAAGTTCTGGATTTCATCACGCACCTCTACAGCGGCGCCGACCTGCTCAGGCACCTGGACGTCAGAATTCTACTGACCAATATCCAGACCAAGAGCACTTTCCTCCCTGTTCTGCCCTCGGTCCAGAATCTGGCCCACCCTCCAGAAGTAGTACTTACGGACTTCCAGACCCTGGATGGGAGCCAGTACAACCCTGTTAAACAACAGCTAGAGCGCTATGCCACCAGTTGTTACAGCTGTTGTTCGCAGTTGTCCTCTGTCTTGCTGTACCCGGATTATGGAACTGGAGAGCTGCCTGTGGAGTCCCTGGATGTCCCCTTACCCTCCACCATAAGGCCAGCTTCCCCGGTTGCCAGATCTCCAAAGCAGCCTGTGCGTGGCTACCACCGTGGGGCCGTGGGTGGCACTTTTGACCGCTTGCACAATGCCCACAAAGTGTTGCTCAGTGTTGCATGTGTACTGGCCCAGGAGCAGCTTGTGGTGGGAGTAGCAGACAAAGATCTGTTGAAGAGTGAGTGAGAGGGACGAGGGACCCTGGAATAGGGCAATGGAGGATACCTGCTAAATTTTCTTTTTTCTTTCTTTCTTTTTTTTTTTTAGTTTTTCGAGACAGGGTTTCTCTGTAGCTTTGGAGCCTGTCCTGGCACTAGCTCTTGTAGACCAGGCTGGCCTCGAACTCACAGAGATCCACCTGCCTCTGCCTCCCGAGTTCTGGGATTAAAGGCGTGCGCCACCACCGCCCGGCCCCGTTAAATTTTCTTGGCTTCCCCCAGTGCCAGGATCAAGGAAGGGTAGGGCCACCTCTCATCCTTCCAAAATGCCACAACGCCTGGCACTGTTATTGCTCTGGGACTTTTGATGAATACATGTGGCATTCTTAGTGTGCGGTTCAGTCATCTTTACTGAAGTCAGAACTCCCCAAATGGGAACCAAGGAATTTGCCCTTTATGGTTCTCCTAGTGATCGGCTCTGAAACACTGAAAATAAATGTTTGGAAGATGAGTTTAGGTGACCTAGTGGTGCCACGGACAGCGAGGGGGCGCTAAGAGTGGGTAGCTCTTGGAGTTCCCCTCCTAGCTGATACCTACTGGTACCGCTTCGTCTCTGCGGTCATTTCTTGGTGGCCCGTTTTCTGGGTACATGCCAGCCCTTGCAGTGTCTGTGCTGCTTGTTTGTTTCCTCCCTTAGTCCCCCTCCCCCCAAACTCCCAGTTTCACCCTTTCTTGCTGCCACCGCTTGGGGAGATCTCAGTGCCTAGGGGCATTCTTCCCCAAGTGTGCCCATGCGTCTGTCTGCCTCAATGGGAAGATCTCACGGTTGCCCTCGTCTCCTTCTCCAGGCAAGGTACTCCCTGAGCTGCTCCAGCCTTATGCAGAGCGTGTGGACCATCTGAGTGAGTTCCTGGTGGACGTCAAGCCCTCCCTGACTTTTGATATCGTCCCCCTGCTGGACCCTTATGGGCCTGCTGGGTCTGACCCCACCTTGGAGTTCCTGGTGGTCAGCGAGGAGACCTACCGTGGGGGGATGGCCGTCAACCGCTTCCGCCTTGAGAATGTAACCCCTGAAGGAGACTGGCAGAGGGAATGGGACGGGAAGGCCTGTTGGAAGTACTGTGGCTCCAGGGCCGGGAAGGGAGGGTTCTGGGTGGAGGAAGCCGGAAGGATCTTGCCTGTGGAGGTGGAGGAAGAGGGTAGCTGGGGCCTCCAGAGTCATCGTCTTTTCTCTTACCCCCTTCACCTCAGGGCAAGGAGGAACTTGCCTTATACCAGATCCAGCTGCTGAAGGACCAAAGTCACAGTGAAAACGAAGAGGATAAGGTCAGCTCCTCCAGCTTCCGGCAGCGGATTCTGGGAAACCTGCTTCAGGCTCCAAACGTAAGTCTGCCTTCCCTAACTCCTCACCGAATGTGCGTATTGGAAAGGCTGGAGGGTAGAAACAGGCCGTCCGCGGGAAGTGGGAGCCTGAACTCCCTGGTAACTGAGGTTTCCGCTTACCTGTCTGCAGCAGAGGCCAGAGATCCCGTCAGGGCTCTATGTGCTCGGGCTGACGGGCATCAGCGGCTCTGGGAAAAGCTCAGTAGCCCAGCGGTTGAAGAAACTGGGTGCATATGTCATTGACAGTGACCATCTGGGCCATCGGGCCTATGCTCCTGGGGGCCCTGCCTACCAGCCTGTGGTGGAGGCCTTTGGAACAGGTACTGGCTGCGGAGGGGTGGAGGTGGACAAAGGTAAGAAGATGGGCTGGCCTCTGTACTTAGCCGTCTTTCTGTCACCCAGATATTCTCCATAAAGATGGCACCATCAATAGGAAGATCCTGGGTAGCCGGGTGTTCGGCAACAAGGTAAACACGCACACCGCTTCAAGAGCTCTTCAGCTGCTGCCAACCAGCGGAACCCTCGGTTCCCGAATCTGGCACAGGAAGCCTGTTTCTGCTCATCTGCTCCCAGCCCCCACCTCCTCAGGGACGCTAACCTCTGCCCGCTCTCTGTCCCCCTCCCCAGAAGCAGCTGAAGATCCTCACAGATATTATGTGGCCAGTTATCGCGAAGCTGGCTCGAGAGGAGATGGATTTAGCTGTGGCTAAGGGTGAGTGGGTGGGATGATGGTAGCGGCCAGAGTGTGGAAGTTACGTGGAGTCTTCTGTGGCCCCATGCGGTAGCAAGTGTCAAGGTGCTGCTGACAGTGACTAGGGTTTCCCCACAGGAAAGACGGTGTGTGTGATTGATGCCGCCATGCTGCTGGAAGCCGGCTGGCAGAATATGGTACACGAGGTGTGGACCATTGTCATCCCCGAGACCGAGGTATCTGGACCCCGCTCTACCCCGTCCGAGCTCACTGCAGGTAGTCTCCTACTGTGATCCAGTAGACTGAGCTGAGGTCCTTCCTGATCGGTGTGCCCTCTGTGCCCAGGCTGTACGACGCATTGTAGAGAGGGACGGACTGAGCGAAGAAGCTGCTCAAAGCCGGCTGCAGAGCCAGATGAGCGGGCAGCAGCTGGTGGAGCAGAGCCATGTGGTTCTGAGCACCTTGTGGGACCCACGTGTCACGCAGCGACAGGTTGGTGCAAAGGGAAGCTGTGGGGAGGGAAGGTCCAGTGGTCATCCCCCTGACCCTGTCTTTTCTTCTACCATTTTGGCCAAAGGTGGAAAAAGCCTGGACTCTTCTACAGAAGCGCCTCCCTAAGACCCATCAGACCAAGAACTGACAGCGAATTTTCTGTGGCACCAAACTGCCCCCCCCCAGACTAACAAATCCAGTGGTGAGGAGTGGGGGCCTCCATGTTCGTCCTATGGCAGGCCTAAGAGGCTTCTAGCTTAGCTGTGCAGGACACAGAGAGAAGCCCGGAAGTCTGCCTAGATGCTGGAATTTGGCCAGCAGGACATAGCTAAATGGGGGAGCAGTCCCCTCTAGGGTTCTGCTCCCTCTTCAGTGGCGGATGTGTGATGTCTGCCCACTGTTGATGGGTCGTGCTGAAACACTGGACCCAGTCACCGAATTAAAGCTGTTTCCAATGCTGCCTGTGTGGTTTCTCCTTCCTGCCGCAGTGCCTCTAGGTATCTTTGGATCTTTAAGCTCCAAATTCAGGGGCAAGGCCTGAGCTGGAAGCCAGGGATTGCTGTGGTTGAGCGCAGCCTTTGAGGCCTATCAGTGACTAGTGATGTGCTTTTTAGTATGTTAGACTTTTCTACTGTTCTGCCAATAAGCCTGACTTCAAAGGCTCTTTACAGAAGGTTTAATTACACAAGCGCTGCACCAGACACCAGCCGGGTGTGGGGTGGCATTGTGCTCCCATTGGATCCGATCATGTGATATAGGGGAAGTTCTTGACCCTGCTGTGGATGCCAGCCCGATCAGCCTTGCGCGTGCGTACATGATGTCTCACTGTTTAGACGCTTTTTTGTGAGCAGTGCTGGGGCTCTCCCCCAAACTAGTACACTTCTAGCCCTTTTAACAATCTTTTTTGAGAGCTCCATTGAACAGAAAATTGCCTCCATTCTAGATTCTCATTTGGAGGCAAGCAGGACCCACGAGGGCTGACACTGCCTGCATTAAGAACGCGAATTGGTCAGGTGTGGCCACCGCCAGCAGGCGTTTAATAACTGGAGCTGCGCAAGCGCTGCGCTTTCGCCCTGCCCATGCCCACGGTTGCAGATTGGTGGGCTGGATCACGTGATTGAGCCTCGCCTCTTCCTGGAGGCTGGGGGCCAGTCCGCAGGCTTGTTTCCGGTTCGGTAGGTTCACGATGACGGAGCCGGGCGCCTCTCCGGAGGACCCCTGGGTCAAGGCAAGCTCCGCGGACGCGCACGCCGGCGAGGGGAGGGCGGGTCGGGCTCGTGCACGTAGGGGGTCCGGAAGACGCGGGGCACCCCAACTATCCCCAGAGTCTCCCCTGCTGTCCGGGCCCCGGGGCTGCAGAGAAGACAGCTCTCACCCGGCGTATGCCAAGGTGGGGAGACAAATGAGGCGTGTGTGCGGGAACAAGGGGGACGTGCCTGGGAGGTGGGGCGGGAACGGCAGGGGTCATACAGAGGGGGCGGCGCCCCTGCGGCCTAGCCAGGCTCGCCTTTGGGAGAACCATTCAGCGGTCCCCGCATCCGTGGTATGTGCATCCGCGGATTGCGCGTGCCTTTCCCAAGAGGCAAAGGTCTGACAGGCTTCTCCGTTGCTTGATGCTGCAGGTCGAGTATGCCTACAGTGACAACAGCCTGGACCCTGGTGAGTGGCTTCTCCACCGTCTTCGCGTCAGGAATGACCCGTTTCAGCTCTGTAGATCTTTGTGGTCTTGCCAGCCACACCTGAGCACAGTCCACTGTCACTGCGCCACGGCCCTGGATTGAGAAGTGAGGGAGGAGCTGGAGGATAAGCAGGAAGCAACCATGGGTCACACCTGGTTTCTCTGCTCTAGAACGGGACGTGATGGAAACAGTGACAGCTGGGCGTGTTCATTGCATCCAGGTGCCCCTGTGTGAGCCAGGAATTAGGCCTGTGGGCAGTGTTGACACTAGAGACAGGAGCATTGCAGCATGAAATGGGTGGCCTGTGGTGGCTGACTTTGGAGTTGGTGGGGAGAGGTCAGCATTTGAAGCCATTGGTGACCGAGGGCCTAGTCATGTTCCCCACTTCTTAGTGATTGAGGCCTCTTTTTTCCAGGGCTTTTTGTAGAAAGCGCCCACAAGGGGAGTGTAGTGTCCAGAGCTAATAGCATCGGTTCCACCAGTGCCTCTTCCGTCCCCAACACAGGTAGGCAGCAACACACTTCGCACACACACTCGGGGAAACGCAGCTATGCCATCATCTTAGTATCCTTCCTAATAGGGAGCGCCACAGTCCACGTGGGGCGGCTGGAGCAGTGCCGAGCCGAGCCTCACTATTGTTCACCTCATCTAAGATACTAGGTTCTTCCATTTGCCATCTCTGGGCAGCAGGTTCTTAAACTAGGGGTAGGTGGGCTTACTGGACTCAGTGGACCCTACGTGACCTTCCCCTGCCTCCATCTGAGCGTAGATGACGAGGATAGTGACTATCAGCAAGAGTCCTACAAGGAGTCCTACAAAGACCGGAGGCGGCGTGCACACACTCAAGCTGAGCAGAAGAGGAGGGACGCTATCAAGGTACTAGGGGCCGGTATTCTAGGAAGCAAGGGAGGACTCTGCACGGTTCTTATTCACCCTGCCCCGAGTTTAGTCCCAGCAGTCTGCAGGGCTAGTCCATTGCCCCTACCCCCTCCTTCCGGCCCTCTATGCTTTGAGTTTCTGAGCATGGAACTGGTATCAAGTTTGCCCTAGTCTGTCTTGTTCCTGAGTTAAGAAACCCATCTTACTGCCATTTCCACAGAGAGGCTACGATGATCTGCAGACCATCGTCCCTACTTGCCAGCAGCAGGACTTCTCCATTGGCTCCCAGAAACTCAGCAAAGCCATCGTTCTACAGAAGAGTATGACCAGGGCGACAGGGCAGGGGAGGTAGTAGTGACCAGGAGTGGCTGGTACCTGGTCTGACCCAGGTGTGGTGGCAGTGCTGGGCAAGTTGACTTCCAGGGGAAGGGGAAACAAAATGAGCCATCTTCCTGGTTCAGACTTCCTCTCTGTTCCCAACCCTCTCTTGACCAGCCATCGACTACATCCAGTTTTTACACAAGGAGAAAAAAAAGCAGGAGGAGGAAGTATCCACACTGCGCAAGGATGTCACAGCCCTGAAGATAATGAAAGTGTAAGAAGGGTGGGGAACTGAGGGGCACGCAAGTCAACCCCAGTGCACTTTCTCTTGTTTAAAGGCTGTATCGGAGAATGCATGCAGGCAATGCTGACTCAAGGTAGTCGCTGTAAGGCAGGGCTGTCTGTCCCCATCAGCCTTTTACTTAGAGCAGACATACAGGAAATAAACACCAGTCAGGGGCCGAGCAGCAGTGGGGGCACGCCTTTATCCTAGCACTCAGGAGGCAGAGGTGGGTGGATCTGTGGATCTGAGTTTGAAGCCAATCTGGTCTGTACAGTAAGTTCCAGGACAGCCAGGGCTACACAGAGAAACCCTGTCTGAAAAAAACAAAAAAGCACTTGTAGGTTGCAGGAGTCACAGTCTTGATTTAGTAGTGTTTAGCTGTTGAATGCATCCCTGAAGGGCTCTATGAATCCTCTTCTGGGGCGACCACTGGGCTATCTCATCGTGCTTCTCTGGTTGGTGAAGCTGCTGTAGCACCTCAGCTTTGCTTGCTTGCCTGCTTCCAGGAATTATGAGCAGATTGTGAAGGCACATCAAGACAACCCTCACGAGGGGGAGGACCAGGTCTCTGACCAGGTCAAGTTCAACGTGTTCCAAGGCATCATGGACTCCCTATTCCAGTCTTTCAATGCCTCTATCTCTGTGGCCAGCTTCCAGGAGCTGTCAGCTTGTGTCTTCAGCTGGATTGAGGAACACTGTGAGCCACAGGTATGTGGCAGCAGGGGTCATGGGGTCTGAGGCCCTCTTATTACCTCCAAGCAAACGGATCCTAACCATTAGAAAAGCAGTGTGGTTGGTTGTCTTTGGGATTCTACAGGGTGTCTACAAGTTTAGTATTCTGTTTCTCCTTGCTGCCTAACCCAGTGAAGGTCTCATCTGGCAACCATAATGTGAGCACTCAGTGCCAGGTCCAGCTTTGGCCCATGTCACTGGTGACTCATTAGCCACTCTACTCCTTGGTTGTCCTGTATGGAAGCCAGCAGCAGTTACTGGAAGTTTCTAGACACCCTCACCCCCCTATAGTCCCAGGACTTTTATTGTGCCATCTTCTGCTCTTGAGGCCTATTTTTTCTCAGATTTCTCCCTTTTAAGTTTCTCAACACTTGGATTGTGAAGTAAAGACTGTACCAGGGAACACCCATGTCTACCATGTCAGCTATACCGATGGCATACTCATCTGTCTCCATGTTTGTTTCAGGAGTATTTGAAAATTAAAAGTAGACAACTTTCCATCTCAGGGAAAAGACAAAACAAAACATTTTACGTACATGTGTGTTGTTTGCATGTATGTATGCGTCATATGTGTGTGCCAGAGGCCAAAAGAGGGCACTGGATTCCCTGCAACCTGAGTTGCAGGTGGTTGTGAGTCACCATTTGGGTGCTGGGAACAAGACCTGGGTCTTCTACAAGAGCAGCAAGCACTCTTAACCAGTGAGACATCTCCCCTCCCCACAGCACATATGGAGAGGGTGAAGGACAACTTTTTAGTCAGATCTTTCCTTTCACTTCTATGTGCGTTCCAGGGAGCTGGAACTCGGTTCACTAGGCTCGCATGGCTAGAGGCTTTACTGACTGAGCCATCTCCCAGCCCTCCTTTGCTTCCATACCCCAAGCTCTATGTCCAGCCCTGAGGTGACTATTTGAAATGCCCTGCTCAAGAGCACACTTGGTCTAGGCAGGCATCTTACAGGTCTGCACTGACACCTGACCGTTCTTTCCTAGACTCTACGAGAAATTGTGATTGGAGTCCTACATCAGTTGAAGAACCAGCTCTACTGATGGCTCCTGGAAACCTGCAGGGCAGAGGTCTTTGGTCTGTTCGGCCGTGGAACTGCTGGGCCTGAGACTGGACTGCAACACCTCACACCGGTCAGCTGGTTTCTACTTGGTGTTTGGTTTGCCCAGCCCCACTTCAGTGAGGCTGTTCTCTGAAGGCCTCTCATTAATTTATTATATTGCCCAGTGTTGGACCCACCCAACTTTCCCCTTCCCAGGAAAAGTGTCTAGAACAAGAGTCTGTTCAGGAACCCTCACAGAAGCCTTGGCCCTTCAGCCCTTTCTCTAGCTGCTGGGTTTATGCTCACAATCTCTATATATAATTTGGAAATTGTTTGCCTCTGCTTGGTCTCTTGGGCAACACTTGGCTCAAGTTGGAGTATTTTGGCATTTTTGACTTGGGAAAAAGGAGAAGAAAGAGTCTCGTGGCCACGAAGGGTGAAAGGCCACCTGTGCCTACGCTGGTGCTGTGTGGTTAGCACTGAGCAAAGCCAGGGCTTTCTAGCCAGCTCAGGGTAGGGTTCCCATGGTCCTGCTGTCCCTCATGTTCAGCCACCTCCTGTGGGTGCCAGAGGAAGCAATCAATGTCCTAACAGCTCTCGCCCTCCTGTCTTCCGAAGGCAGGCATCTCACAGCATAACACATATGAATTTATTTTCTAAACACCAACAGCGTGCTTTTGTTACAGTTTCCCCAAATTCCCAGTAACCCCCCAGAGCACCCAGCCGTCTCTGTGTACTGTGTACCAGCACCAGTGTTGGCCTACATTCCTCCTAGGACTTGGGGATAGCTACAGAAGACACTCGGGTCATCTGGGGGGTAGGCCTGGCTGATGCCTTAGGTAGGGTTCTCAAATGTTGGGTGTATGAAAACCTTTCTGTACTTTTCTCCCCGGTGTTCCCTGTTGCCTTCCCCAGGTTTGATATCTGGGAGGTTTGATAATCCAGAGGAAATTAAGTATTTTTATATCAAATTATATTGCAATAAATATTCTAGATAATTTCCCTTAGGATTGTTCTAAGTCCTTGCGGAGGCCTCTGTAATACGGACAACAATTACCAGCTTTGTACTTCCCTCCCCACCACTCAAAGGTGAAGACCAGCAAAAGCAATAAGGCCACCTAAACAAGGCAGCCAGCCCGGGACATCTGCCCCCAGACTCCACCAAGGGCCCCTCAAGGGTCTGGGAGTGTGACATTATGATCTTCATCTGTCTCTATCCCGACTTCCTCCTGTGGGGCAAGGAAAGGAATGAAGGAGTCCTCTGGGCAAAGATCCCAGGGGAGTAAGAGCAAGCGTCACTTACAAAGAACTGTTTCTTGCTCTTGGGGTATCCTTCAAGGATGGCATCACACAGCTCGGTGGTCTGACGAGGAAAAAAGCCCCTTTCAGTTGGGCAGAAGCAGCACAGGTGCTGCCTGCTGCTGCTGGACCCTTTTGTACAGAAGCGTCCCTGGTGATTGTCACTTCCCAGCACCTCCGAAGCCACCCTTGGAGCTCTCACTCACCATTCTCTTCCGCCTCCTCCACTCTTTACAATACTTCTGTCTGTCTTTGTACACCTGCAAGGAAGAACCACGGCCGTCTGTGCACCTCATGTTCACTCCAGACCTGCACAGGCAGCCTCCAGCCTCCCCGCTCACCTCCTCTTTCTCTTCTGGAGTGATATGGTTGGTGGCTGCTTTGATGTTCTTTAGCCTCTCTGTATAACGAGCACATTCATTCTTTAACTCCTGGATCTCTTTCTGCATCTCAGGAGTGGTCAGCGCATTTGTTAATTCCTTCAGCTCTGAAACCACACACCCCCAGTGTTACCAGGGACATGCGAGGAATGGATTCCGTCTTGCTCAGCAGGTGCTTCCCAGAGGTGGGAGGTCAGCTTCCATCTTGCTCTGGGACCTCTCCAGAACAGGACCCCACATTCTGGAAAAGCTCAAGAAAAAAGCTTACAGCATAGTTTTCTATTTCTCTTTCCTTCTCCACCTAAAAGTAACAGTCGCATATAAAGTTGGGCAGACTGATACACAGGTAATTAAAGAAGCGGAGATAAAATGTGGCGTGCTCATACTGCGGCAGGGAAACCAAGTGGCTTCTTGTCTTGCCTTTTTGTACACAAAAGCCTTAAGTAATTCTGCATTTCTTTCAATGTAATAGTGTAGGCACCTGGTAAAGGGGTTCCTAGCTGCAATAAGATGCTGCAGATAAGAAACCATTGTCAGCAATTTGTGACCTCCAAACCGTGGCATCCTGGGAGGGGTTCTGGTCTTACCAGCCTCCATGTGGCGGCAGCTTTGCTGTAAGCTCTGCACCTTGGCAGTGAGGGCTGCAATTTTGGCATCCAGGCTGTGGAGGTCAGCATCACTCACTGCGTCAGACTGGTCCTGCCAGCCAAGAGGAGAAATACAAGCGAGTTCATGTGAGGCACAGAGATAAACTAAAGGTGAAATGCAGTGCCTGTCCCCAGGAGCCTCGAGGTTGGCTCAGAGTGTAAGGGCGGGTGTGACGGCCCACGCCTTTAATCCCAGTACTAGGGAGTCACAGAAGGTGAATCTGAGTTTGAGGCCAGCCTGGACTATATAGTGAGTTCCAGGACAGCCAAGGCTAAGTAGAGAGACCATGTCTCAAAACAAAAGAAAAATAAAACAAAAAAACCAACATGAGAAATATATTTCCATTTAGCAATAAAACCTCTCATCATCTAAAAGAATGAAGCAACATGTCTTCTGAAGTGGAGGACCAGATCTCCAGTGGAAGAGGCTCAGTGGGTCCTATGTAAGGAAAGGCTCCTTCCCTAGGAGGTATTGCAAGAAGAGGGCCGCTGGAGATGAACGAGAGCCTCCTCAGCTGATGCTGGGAGTAGCTAGAAAAGGTTGGGCACACCAGACCATAGTGCGACGGGAAACTCAGGCAAGGTGAGTCTGAAGAACAGGAGCCATTGCTCAACTCGCGCATGTAAAATGAAATTTTGCAGCCATGTCTGTTCCTTTGCATCATCTATGGCTACTTTTGTTTTACAATGGCAGGGCTGAATAGTGAGAACAAATGCTTCAGAAAGTCTAAAACTACCTCCAGGCCCCTCAGCCATTTTATCTGCCAAATTTGTGTTTAGATAGATCATTCTGGCTACAATATCCAAGAGGGTCTGATAGAGAGCCGTGAAGACAGGTTAGATTCAATAAAGAAAACCTCGAGCCACCCTGGTAAATACACAAACACTTATAAACTCAGCACTCAGGAGGCCGAGAAAGAAAGCAAGTTTGAGGCCAGCCTGGGCTACATAGTGAGACTCAGTCTCAACCCTTTGCCCTCCCCCCAAAAAAGGGTTAGGTCAGGGGAATCGGATATAATTCGTAAATAACCACACATGTCAGATATGCAAGGTAAAAGAAACCAAGAATTGGGGAAAAGTGTTTCTCTTACAAAAGAATGCTAGAAAGCCAGTTTGGCGGGCGGAGAGGGGGGCAGAGAGTAAGCATTCTATTTCGGCCATATTGATACTGATGCTTAATATTTGAGAGGCATCCAGAGAGAAGTCTAGGTGGAAGAATACAAATTTGATGTTTGTGGTTGTGGGCAGAGGGTGGGGCTAGACGAAACAATAAGCGTTTCCAAGCGGAAAGGAGGCTGGGAGCAGCAACAAGCCAGGGTCTTCTGTCTTTTGTCCATACCTCAAATGAACACTGGCGAAGTGTGATCACAGGCAGTGTGCCCATGATTTAGGGATGCCTGAGGTCAGCCGGGCAATGGTGGCGCACGCCTTTAATCCCTGCACTTGGGAGGCAGAGGAGGGAGAATCTTTGTGAGTTCGAGGCCGGCCTGGTCTACAAAGTTCCAGGACAGTCAGGACTGTTACAAAGAAACTGTCTCAAAAAACCAAAATAAGTTAAAAAAAAAATGCCTGAAGCCTTTTCTGGCACAGGTTAGGTTAATTTTATGAGGTGCCTCAACACTAACTAGTTAATGCTGGGAGTTGATTCGCTCAGCCAGGTTCTCAGGTGGGGGCTAATCTGCGGGAGTTCTCACCTGATTGGCAAAATAAATTTTCTGCTTGCCGTACGTCTTCTCTTTGATCTTGCCTTCCTGGGCCAACTGATCCAGAGCCTTCACCACCGCCTGGCCGAGGGAAGAGTGGAGCAATGAGAGGACATGGGCTGGTGACGGAAAAGGGGACCCACGCCTGAAAAGGGAGTTCAGCGGGGCGGGAACCCCCCCAGAGGGGGTGGGGTCTTACCGCCTTGCCCAGTCCATGTTCCTTCTGCAGGTTTCCGAATACGTCCTGCGCGCTGTAGGGCCGGTTTTGTTCCTGCAGGTACCTCAGGATGATCCCGGGGGCTGCGAGAGACGAGGTGGGAGACCGAGTCACCTCTAAACCCCTCGCCCGCTCCCCTCCCGTGTCCTGCGGGCGCCGCCGTTACCTCCGGCCGCAACCTCGGCCCGGCTTTTACTCATGGCGTTTTCCCGCCACCAAACTGAAGACAGCGGTCTGGTTGGTTGCTCAGGGAGACAGCGCCTTCCGGTGAAGGAGGAAGGTCTTAACGCTTATTGGCTGAAGTCTTCCGGAAATGCGCCCTTACCTTCCGGGACCCCGTAGGCCGCTCCCCATCCACCCAACTGGCGCGGTCTAGAAACTGAGCGTCAGCCTTTGCGACAGGTCACTGGCTGGACCGAGTGGCCCCTTCCACTTTAAGCTGCCGTATGTGAGCACTCGTGATCCGGAACTTGGCCCAGGGGTGGGAAGGGGAAGGAACTTCAGGGTCCCAGCTCCCGCGCCGCTCAGAGTCACCGGGTACACCCCCGGGAGCGTGGCTAGGAAAAGGAGCACCAACAGCGCCCGTTTCCGTGTGTCGCGTGTAGGGGGCGCTCGACACCAGCGGTGGTTTGAACGCCCAAAAAGGCGGTAGGGAGCAGAGGCTACTACTCAAGCCACAAGTCGCCAGTTAGCCCCCGCAGCAACACCTGACAGGTGCTTTCCATTCCTGACCTCGGTGGTCAGTCCGGTGGAGCCTGAAATAAATATTTCTAGTTTCTGAGGTCTGCTGAAGGTCAAAGAGCAGCTGTCCTTGCAGCTCAGAGTCCCGCGGAAAGGCACAGTATTAACTTTTCAAGTCTTCTGCTGCGAACAACTCAATTAGCCTTTGTTCAGATCATTTTTTTTTGTCTCCTCTTATATAAGGGGCAGTGTTAAGAATGAAACCGGGCAGTGGTGGCGCACGCCTTTAATTCCAGCACTAGAGAGGCAGAGGCAGGTTTATCTCGGAAAGTTTGAGCCCAGCCTGGTCTACAAAGTAGACAGGATAGCCAGAGCTGTTAAACAGAAAAACCATGTCTTGCAAAAAGAAAGAAAAAAAAAAGTATTAAAAATGATGGAGTAAGAGCTGGGCGATGTTGGCGCACGCCTTTAATCCCAGCACTCGGGAGGCAGAGGCAGGCGGATCTCTGTGAGTTCGAGACCAGCCTGGTCTACAGAGCTAGTTCCAGGACAGGCTCCAAAGCCACAGAGAAACCCTGTCTCGAAAAAAAAAAAAAAAGATGGAATAATGAGGCTGGAGAGATGGTTCAGCAGTTAAGAGCACTTTTTTTTTCAAGACAAGGTTTCTCAGTAGCTCTGGAGTCTGTCCTGGTACTCTCTAGTCCAGGTTGGTCTCAAACTCACAGAGATCCGCCTGCCTCTGCCTCCCCAGTGCTGGGATTAAAGGTGTGGGCCACCATCAGGCACATTTGGTTTTCTTGGAGACAACCCTGGTTTGGTTCCTAGCACTCAAGCAACTGCTAATTGTAACTCCATTTCCAAGAGATCAGACCCTACCCCCACCCCCAGGCACCAGGCAAGTAGTGGTGTGTGTGCATGCAGGCAGGCAAATGCTCATGTACAACGGGACAAGCGCCAGCAAGGGTGTTGTACTGATGTCTTGGTTGTAGGAGGGGAAATGCTTTCATGAGGGAGAAACAGGAAGGGGCAGGTGGGCCCCAGACACCTACCTGGACATCCCCTTCTGAGGTGGTCACGGCCCCAAATTAGCTATTACCAGATTAGTAAGAGAAGACCTATTAAAGGAGTACACCATGCAATGGCAGTCTCTTAAAGATTGTTCTCATAGAAGATTTATTCCCCAGCACCCACCCCCCACCCCAATTCACAGTGGAAGATTCAGGAGATTCAGAGCAGGATCCCATTGGTACAAGAAAGACCTTCTGGATTTTGCTCTCCTTCCCTCCCTCTTCCTCTTGCCAACTCCCAAAGCATGAAGTTACACACGTTCATGCAAACACGCAATATTCCACTCCCTTCCATCACCTCCCATTTCCTCCAGAGAGCTCACCTGCAACACAGCTGGCTCTAAGGAAAGAGATGTCCAGAGCATCTGAGAACCTCAAAGTGGGGAGACGCCATCACCCCTCCCTAACTTTCACACTCAATGACTATGAAACAGGCACCTAGCTGTTGCCCTTCTCACTGTTAAGTATTTTCACTCCCTGGCCTCTCTACCTTGTCCATCAACCAAGAGCAAACATGTTAGCACAACCCCCAACCTGCAGCACATGAAAATGGGCTCTGTCCAACATCCCTCACCCAAATATGGGGGTGCTAGGGGAGTGGTCCCTGAGGATCAGCAAAGGGTTAATGCAAGAGGGAGAGGATAGAGAATTTGGCTTGAGCTCTGATTTGGGAGACAGAGAGAGGCAGTAGGCTGGCAAAGGTTTAGAACCAATGATCATTTACAGGGCTTTGTTTCACATGATTTGACCAGGGACTGCTAACACACACCCTTAAGAGCAGTGTCTGCTGGTTACCAACACATCCTTACTTTGAGGGCTCACCCTCAAAGGAGTTAGGAAGCAGTGTGGGAAGAAGAGCTGCTGGCTCCTCAGATGAATGCCACAGCCATTTGTAAAGTGCTACTTTGCCACCTATCCCTTGCGGAATTATTGCTTCTCCGGAGGAGGAGCAGGGGAGGAACTGGTACATAAAAATGGATATGATATTGCTTTGCTCGCTGCTCAGATGGATGGTCAAATGGAGCCAGGGGTTAACAGCACCAAAGACAACCACACAGCTCCAAAAGATTCCATGAGACCTCAGGACAGAGAGGCACTCACCAACCCTGTCACCAGCTGATCCTACAGCTCAAGGTGACACAGACGCTCAGCCCACGTCACATTCACATTTCTTACGTTCTGCAAGCACTCTGCAGTGTTGAGGGTCAGTCATCGAGAAATGAAGATGGGCTCAGGGACAGGAAGTGAGCCTGCTCTGCAGAACCAAAGGACAAACTTGCTTTGAGAACACAAATCAAATCATGGTAAAAGACAAAAATGGAAACTCTTGTAGCTGCTGCCTGACTTCTGTGGCTCCCATGAGGTGAGGAGAAGAGATGGGCTCTTACATCAGTGAAGGCCCCTGAGCACCCAGACCTAAAAGCAAACAGCACTACCACCTCAATATTGATTCCCCAAGGGGAACCACTATTCCTCCTTTCTTGCCTGCAGTACCGCCCTGTGGAGAGACGTCTCCCTCGGGGCAGCATGTGCTCACTTCAGTGACTAAGCACAGAAATGGTGTAGCTGACAGCAAGGTAATGAGTATGTCCTCTCAGCAGGCCTCTGCATCAGCCAGGCCACCCAGCACACAGATAAAATTCAGGGGACAAGACCGGGTTCTTCCCTTGCCCCGTCACAGTAAGTGGGGTGGGGAGAAAAAAAACCCTACATCACAGTGACCCCCTCAAAGGAGTCTCCCCTCAGTGGCTCCTGGAACTGGCAGGGTCTAGCTGATTCAGCTCTGATTGGTCCAGAAGTTCAAAATCATCTCCCTCAGCATCAGTGTCAAGGTCTGAACTAGGAGCCCGGAGGAGGCCTCTTGCTGTTCTTCGGGGAGGTGGGCCAGAAGGGTCTGTCTGGGAGGCCCCTGACAAGGCCAGCTGGATCATGCCCTGGGAGACCAGGCTGGCAAGGTTGCTGGTAAGGTTAGATCCTCCAGGAAGGGACCCAAGCAGGAGCTCTGGCAGTGCAGCCTCATCCCGACTAGCAGGCAGGACCTGGGTATCCCCAGCCCCTGGTGGGGGGCGGTACATCACGCTGGGCATCCCAATGCTGGTGTCGTCTTCATCATCCAGGCCAGCAGGATCCACATTAATGGAAGGGAAGTCTGGAAGGTCTCTGGCAAATGATTCCTCAGGATCACTGTGACCATCTAGGTCTGAGAGAACACAGGTATGTGAAAATGGTGGCTACTTGGCCCCTTGTGCTCCAGACCCAAAAAACCAGGTTTTCCCCTACCCTGTACCTTTTTGTTTTGTTTTTCAAGACAAGGTTTCTCTGTGTAGCCCTGGCTGTCCTGAAACTCACGCTATAGACCAGGCTAACCCTGAACTTGGAGCTCTGCCTGCCTCTGCTTCCCAAGTGCTGGGATTAAAGACATGTTCCAGCACCACCCAGCTTCCCTGTTCTTCTTCTTTTGGTTTTTCAAGACACGGTTTCTCAGTAACTATGGAGCCAGTTCTAGAACTCGTTTTGTAGACCACGCTGGCCTTGAACTCACAGAGATCTGCCTGCCTCTGCCTCCCAAGTGCTGGGATTAAAGGCACATGCCACCACCGTCCAGCTTCCCCGTTCTTAAGATAAAGCAAAACCTGTGGGACTGGTTGGCTTTTCGTCATCACTCAGATGACCATTTGCCAATTAGATGACTAACTGCCATGGAACTGCCTGTCTTCCTCTACTGTGCCCATGAGGCCAGAGGCAAAGACTAATAATGGACTGGGGGCTTCAAGAAAAGCAGCAGTATCAGCAGTGCTATACCACACCCTCGGGTGACTCTGCTACTTGAGCCACAACCCAGGAGAGGAGGGGCAACAGTAAGACTCCTGTCTAAGAAAGCTATAACACAAAAGTCAGAGTTACTATCAACTCAAGTCAAAGGTTCTCACCTTCCGAGCCTTCTGTGAGAGGTGTCTGGCCCCTTGACAGGTTAAATGTGCCATTGTCTGTACAGGAGACCTCAGCATCAGAGTGCTCCGAATCTGTGATAGCCAATTCCCTGGCCACAGCAGAATCATCCAGCTTACAAAAAGAAAGTAGCAACAAGTCAGAGATGATGCCGCCACCAATTCGCTTTACTAATGCAAGCCCTAGAAGAGACCCAAGCCCACCAGTGAAATCAAAGAGATGGGAACTGCGCCCACCATCTTGATGCCTGTTACGGTGCTGCCCTAAAGGAAACGTTCTTTCTCATCAACCTTTTGAGCTCAGACAATCCTGGGTAACCAGAAAAATATACTTATTAACCAAACCTCTAGGAGGACTGGCTGTTGAAAAGTTTCTGTCAGCTCCAGGTTTTCCCCTGATGGAGCATGCTGCTCACCAGGCTCAAACTGAGTTCTAAGGCCCCATACAATACCAGGTTCTGTCCTCAACACTGCTATTGAGAATAAGGGGAATCTAGGGTCTTTGAGGGTCCTTGATAGGCTTAAAACCTGGTTACCATCTTAATGTGAGCTACCAGACGGATAAAGAGGAATTAAGAAAATGGGCCCAGTGAAGCAGCTTCCACACAAGATACCTGAGGACAGAAGGCAGCTAGCTCCTCTTCACTGTCACTGTGGTTGTCCAGGACACGTTCTGGGTGTAGAGCTCTGCGGCGTACTATGTGGAAAGAGCAGAAGACCTTGATGCCTTTAAGGGAAAAACTCCCTTTGAACTCAAAAACACCATAACACAGGAAAAGACCCTCTAAATAAGGCTCTAAGTCTACATAGCAATGTCTGGAGGATGCTGAGGCTAAGTAGTAACATGAGATTACATCTCTCGTCAACATCCCTCCTTCTTCTAAGCCCTACACATCTCTAGAGATTCTTGCTAGAAGATAAAGTACCAAACCACCTAGCAACTCTGAAGATTTGCCAGGGATAAGAGGGCACAGTCATAAGCAAGAGAAGGGAAGTGCTCACCTTGGCTTTTAGGACTGAGATTTTTCAACTAGTTGGCCCAGATGAAGCTGGTGACCACATATGGGATTCTTTGAAGGCCAAGGTTTAATGAAACACCCAAACTGATAACAGCAGAGAACGGGGCACACTGGTGCTCCCTTTTGTGTCGGGCACCTATGCTGTGCACTTCTGGCATCTCTGGTGGCTGGTTTCAGTCCACTTTGGAAGACAGCTTTCAGTAATGGAAAGAGGCTAACTTTAAAGTGCAAAAATCCTACATTAACATTTACTCAGTTCAAAACCACTTGAATCTCAAGGCTGATGCAAAGATTACTTAAAACTGTATATGCAAACAGTCAATATGGTGCTCAGACTCTTGGAAGGTGTTTCATAATAGCAGATGGACTACAGACATTTTCAATGTCTTTCATTCAACTTGGAGCTTTTCTCACACTGGTTTAAAATGAAGGACTAAGGATTCTAAGTCAGAAGAATTGGCAAGCCTGCCTAGTTTCTCAGAAATAAGATATTACACTTCCTTACCACTTTGTATTCCTACCAACCATCCCCTATTTCTACTTGAAATTTTTAAAATTACTTTTATCTAGTTATTGTTTCTATATACATGTGAAATAGTATACCTGTAGAAGTGAGAGCATAACACACTGTGTGGGTGGGTGTTCTCCTTCCATCATGAAGGTCTTAGGGATTAGACTGAAGTCACCAGGCTTGGTGACAAGCTGCTGAGCCATCTCATGGACCCTATTTCTTTTGCTTCTAAAGACTTATCTAGTATGTGAGGCCTGGCTTCTCCTCTTTCTCAAACTGTCACATAGAAGAAAGCCACCCCATGACACTTACATTGTCTTTCTCTCTGCTTGGACATCATGTAGCCACGGACACTGAAGTCCAGCCGCTGCAGAGCTGGCTTCAGTCGTACATAGGCTCGATCCCACAGCCGGTGGTAGACAGCCAGAGGCCACATCATGACAGTGACAACTAAGAGTGGAAACAGTAGGAAAATGGAGACTGCACAAAGCAATCCTGCCTACCCTCTGCTCTTGTGTCCTAATTCAGAAGGGGCAGAACAATTCTGCTTCTTTCTGCTGGTCCCCTCACTAACAATGCCTGTTATATACAGTTTTTGAGAACGGGACATCTGTAGCCTCCACAGGGTACAGGTCATGGCTATAAACAATATAATACGCCGCAGACAGCACAGGGACAGAACCAGGAAGTGTGGACATATAAAGCAAAATGGTGACAACCAGTGATTCTGAGATAAATTATGTACAAAAATAGTATACCTAGATGCCCATCGTGATGGCACACGGCCTTTAATTCTAGCACTTGGGAAGCAGAGGCAGGTGGATCTCTGTGAGTTCAAAGCCAACCTGCTCTACATGGTGAGTTCCAAGACAGCCAGAGCTACGCAGAGAGTCCCTGTCTCTAAACAAACAAACAAAGAAACCCACAAAAATATAAGCAAAATAAAATACCCAAAATTTCTTCCAGCCTCAAACAGTACATGTCAACAAAAAGTAACTACGTTATAGAAATGTACTTCAGAGGGAAAAGTCCTCCAGAGCGAGAACAGGGAAGGAACTCAGAACTGTCCGGAAACCTTCTCCTTACAGAGCCAGTTCTTCAGGGTGGGACACCACGTGCATTAGTGAACCCTCATCAACGTCTATACCTAGGTAAATGGGCTGGGGACATACGTGAGTGGCACAACACTTGCCTGACATGCATGACATGCTGGGCTGCATCCCCAGTACTGCAAGCACCCCCAAAGTACTGCAAGCACTCCCCAAAGGAAAATGGAGTTTATGCCTTTATATGTGGAGTACCAGTTCCATGTGAAAAGACATTTAACGACACTAATCGTACCCTGAGGATATGAAAAAGTCATTGTTGGAGAACAAAAATATTAATAGCACTCTTCCAAGACCAGTGGTTTTCAACCTGTGCATTGCAACCCCTTGGGGTCAAATGATCCTTTCTCAGGAGTTACATATTAAATATTCTGCATATCAGATATTTACATTAGGAGTTACAACAGTTATGAAAATAACTTTATGGTTGGGGTCACCACAACATGAGGAATTGTATTAAAGGGTTGCAGCATTAGAAAGATAAGAACCAATGCCCTAGACCCAAGGTTGACTATGACTGGAAAGCTCTGAGCAGCGTACAGCTTGTAGGGGAAGTACATTTATACTTACGCATCAAGTAGGACAGCAGGAGCCCAGGGATGTAGCGGCCCAACATGGCCAAAAAGGTCAGTATCCCACAGCTCAGCAAGCAGAACTGGAGAAGCAAGAAGCAGTAATAAGTTTCTGCCACCCAGCAAAGGACTGGGGTGGGGTGGGGATTAATGGAGATGTGACTAAAGGTTCTTTATGCTCTGAGTCAAGCATGGACATGTCTAACAACAGCTACGGTTACTCGAGTCCAGTAGGGATTCTCCTTGGGCAGTCAAGAGAACATTCCCGTCTACTCAAGCTTCTTTTACATGGCTAGTCCCATACAGCTGACCTTTCATGCCAGGAAATTGCTTTGAGTAAGTTAGAGCCAAAAATTCTTTCAGAAAACGCATATTAGTGGTGAGTTTTTTTAAGTAAGAAAGCAAAAATATAAAACCCTACAATTTATCATATTCAATATGACAAAGAATGCCCACAAGCAAGCTTTCCTTCCCTTCTTGAGACAAGAAAATGGCCTGCTTTGTGGGGCTGGAGATGTAGCTCAGTCGTAGAGCTTGCCTAGCATGCAGAAAGCCTTAGATTCAATTCCCAGCACAGAAAGAAATTTAAAAAGAAAAAAAAAAAAGAAGAAAAGAAAACGGCTACTCCAAGTGACAAGCACACCAAACACGGAGTCCTGCTCTTGCCTTTACTGTAATGGCCACAAGGAACCCCTTCCTATAACCTCCCTTTGTTTCTTTTCTTAAAATATTTATTTATTTATTATGTATACAATATTCTGTCTGTGTGTATGACTGCAGGCCAGAAGAGGGCACCAGACCCCGTTACAGATGGTTGTGAGCCACCATGTGGTTGCTGGGAATTGAACTCAGGACCTTTGGAAGAGCAGGCAATGCTCTTAACCTCTGAGCCATCTCTCCAGCCCCCTCCCTTTGTTTCTATGAACCTCAAGTCTCTTCTTCCCTGAATGAGGACACATCATGAAATAGGGTTTCAACTTAACATGAGCTGAACTGATGGTCAGAGCTGAAAGTTAAAAGGGAGGTCTTACCTTGCCTGGGTTTTGCTTTTTGAAAAGCAAAAGATTCCTTAAGAAAATGGTCCCACTAACCCAGACTTCAGCTACATGGTGGCAGAGCTCGGGGACGCTGAGCAAACGAGGGTGCACAAAGCCCCAACTACGGGAGAGAGAAGGGGGAGCTGTGAAAGGAGGCTGTTTAGGGTTCCCTACCTGCTGTGCAGGAAGCCAATGCTTCGGATTTAAACGGGCTGGGAGCGGCTAGTCCCAGGTGCTTTGGATGTGAAATGTGTCTTTCTTCTTGGCTTACCAGGCTGAAACTTGAATTTGGGGACTAGGAAGACAAACTTGTTCTGACAACTCCACCCTATGAGCAAGTGGCTCAGTCCACAGGTATAAACTTGCCACTAGCTCCAAGGCCCTTTGTGCTCAGAACACCGTCTTCACCACACTTGGACCACTGCAACTCCCTGTGACTGCAATCCAGGGACACAGTAAAAGCACAGTCTGACGGACTCCACTGCAGCCAAGAGGGAGGCAATGTGAGGGGGTAAAGCAAAACCAGAAACAATCACAGCAGAGGAAATTCCTCTATCAGACATGTGGGGTGGATGGATTAAGGAATGGAAGCAGAGCTCTAAGACACACAGGGAGGGATCTTTAGCACTGCTTTGCTGATGCCAGGAACCAATGTTTTCTGACCCAGAACTTAAAAATAGCCACAGGTCACAGAAAACACCAAATGATGCAGGATAAAAGCCAGGAGACAAATTAAATTAGCTCCCTCTATGTTCACGCTGCGGCTTACTAGCACAGCTACTTCCCTGGCATGTCAGGCTGTAAGTCACTAAAGCTCCTTCTCCACAGAGTTCTCATACTATAAGGGCGAGAAGACACTGCGTATTCTCAACCTGAACTTTGGGACTTGTGATTATTTCAGAACGGACTAGGTGTCTAATGCTGTGTCCAGAACATGGGCTAGGGACATGTAACCAGAACAATACAACAGAATCCATCAAAACAACAAAAAGAAGTAACTGGTATTCCATACCTCTCGTTGTCTAATGCATCAGGTCTTGGCACTACAACAATAAAACAAAACAAACACCAGTATTAGTTGGTAGAAAAAACTAAACATGAAAATATCAGGCTGTCTCTTGGTCTGACTGTTCGAGTTTTAACATTTAAGAAAAAGTAAATTGCTGGGCAATGGTGGCGCACGCCTTTAATCCCAGCACTCAGGAGGCAGAGGCAGGCGGATCTCTGTGAGTTCCGAGTCCAGCCTGGTCTACAGAGAATTCCAGGACAGGCTCCAGAGCAACCCTGTCTCGAAAAACCAAAAAAAAAAAAAAAATTAATAGTCAATAAAAAAGAAACCCCATGTTATACTACCAGAATTAGGAAGCTGCAGACAATGGAATAATGGTTTATGTGTCTTCAAACGAGAAAATAAAGGATTTTCCATGAAGAAAGAAAGAAAGACACATATGTACCATTAGAGCTGTGCTAACTACTTCAGCCTACAGCCAAGGGGTATGAGAACACAGTCCCTCCATCCCTGAGTATGTCGGACTGCTCAAACACATTGCCTGCCAAACTTCTAAGGCATGCTGTAACTACTCCACTTCTAGAGATTTGCCTGTGCTCTGAATAATGTGGTCTTTTGACATTCAGACATGAGACAGGCTGACTACTTGAGGACTCTATAAAGCAGCAGTGTACACAAAGCTCTATGCTGTGGTTTGAACGTCCTGCCAACACTTCAACCCTGACATGTCCAGAATCCACGTCAGTTTCCCTTTCAGGGTCCCTCCCACCTGACCCAATCTCCATTGCCTCTGCCCACCTGTGGTAAGTGCATGCCAGTCCCCCACTCTTCCTATTCTGACCCTATCCACTAAGGATCAATACTGAGCTATCTTTCTTCTTCATGCTCTCCAAACACCTATCACTGAGTTTCATGGACAACCAACCTATTTCTTCCCACAGAGATACAGCTGCAGTTTCCCAATAGCTTCTGCCTTTCCCTTTGGTTTACTCCATCCACCCTATAAAATGCCATCAAATTAATCTTTACTCTCAACTCAGTATGTATGTAGCTCTTTTTGTCTGTTTGTTGGTTTTTCGAGACAAGGTTTCTCTGTAGTTTTGGAGCCCGTCCTAGAACTTGCTCTTGTAGAGCAGGCTGGACTCAGAACTCAGAGATCCGCCTGCCTCTGCCTCCTGAGTGCTGGGATTAAAGGCACGCGCCACCACCGCCCGACATAATCTTAAAAAGTTTTTAAATGATCATTCACTACCTAAACATGTAAGCCTAACTTTCAAGAACTTATAAACCTAAGTTCTCTTAAAAACAGACTTCTCATTCCTACCAAAGTGTTCAATGCTGTTCTCAGGAGACCCTTTGCAAATTGTGTTTCTTTTGTTTGTAGAGAGGATACTTAAGCTAGCCTCCAATTCACTGGACAGCCGAGGCTGACTCTGAAGTCCTGCTGCACAGGCTGGCATAACAAGGGTATGACACCACGCTGCACTACTCTGCAGTGCTTTAATCAAGCTACTGGCCTGCCTAGAAATGTATTCTTTCTTTATCTTCCATATATTTTGCTTCATTCAATGGTTAAAATGGGCAACAACTGAAATGGGGATAAATACATGAATATATCAGTCACACACTGCATACATATATCGCTGATACTGTCCCTTGAGTTGCCATTAATTTTTCTTTCAATAAATGTTAATTTTTCTTTCATATAAGTTTTTGAAAAGAGAAACCATATCTTTTTTTTTCGTTTTTGTTTTTTGAGACAGGGTTTCTCTGTAGCTTTGGAGCCTGTCCTGGAACTAGCTCTTGTAGGCTAGCTCAGAGATCCACCTGCCTCTGCCTCCCGAGTAATTAAAGGCGTGCGCCACCACCCAGCTCATATTTCTTTTCCTTTGGGGGGTGTTCAAGACAGGGTTTTCTCTGTGTAATGCCCCAGCTGTACTGGAACTCTTCTCATAGACCAGGCTGGCCTCGAACTCAGAGATCCACCTGCCTCTGCCTCCTGAGTGCTGGGATTAAAGGCATGCACCACTACTCATGGCAAAAAACCATACTTATTAGAGGTTATTATATAATTTAAAAGAAACTCTTGGGAGGTAAATTGATGCTGCCTGGAGCTATATATGGTAGTACATACCTGTAATCCCTACATCTGGGAGGAAAGGCAGGAGGATGAGGAGATGAAGGCCATCCTCAGCTACACAGTAAACTGGAAGCTAGTTTGGGCTACATGAGACACTGGGTATTGTTTTTGTTTTAATCAATGACCAGGCATGGTGGTGCTCAAAAAGGAGAGGTAGATGAACCTCTGTGAGTTTGAGACTAGCCAAAGCAACACAGTTAGACCCTGTCTCAAAAAAAGGGATGGAGAGATGGTCTGGCAGTTAGGAGCACTGACTACTCCTCTAGAGGACTGGAGTTTGATTATCAACACCCATGTGGCAGCTAGCAACTCTCTGTAACTCCAATTCCAGTGGATCCAATGCTGTTTTGGCCTCTGTGTGCATTAGGCACACAGGAGATACACAGACATACATGCAGGCAAAACATCCATTCACATAAAATAAGAATGAATTGATGCTATCTCAGTAGATAACAGTATCCAGTAAGATCATTTACATCTAAAAAACAAAACAAAACAAATAAAAAAAACTGTTAAGACTATATTCCTCAGGCCAGTTATACTGACATCACCACCTCAGGTGGCAGACACAGATCTGTTGACAATGTAACAATAGGGAGGCATAACCCAGCTCTATGAACCCATACATGAGACATAAGCTTTTCTTATTTTTTTTGAGATAGGGTTTCTCTACATAGCCCTGACTGTCCTGGAAATTACTATATAGACCAGGCTGTCCTTGAACTCATAGAGTGCCTCTCTCTGCCTCCTGAGTGCTGGGATTAAAGGGGTGCTCCACCACCTAAGGTGGTGTAAGGCCTGAGGCTTATGTTTTTCAAATGTCTCCTAAAACAAGCAATTCAGACTTCAGGTATTAGTCCCCAGCAACACATATCCCTCAAAAACAAACTAACAAAAAACCTAAAGGCAAAAATCACATAAAAAGTTGTTGCCAGTTCAAATTGTTCTAAATACTACAAATCTTACCTGTTATCTCAGGCCAAATTTTGTTCTTCCATTGATCAATACAGACAATGATCATCAAGCTGAATGCAAGTAAAAACACAAAACGAAGGGATGTCAGTGCAAAAAACCTACAGAGAAAGAAAACAGAAGAGGGTCACTAAGCACTGAAGCCAGTTGAGAGAGATCACATGTGCACTATGGGCTGCAGTGAGTTCTAGGCTTTTGGTGGCTTAACCAGTAAGACTTGGTTAAATCACACCAACTTTCCAGACCTCAGGTATTTTCCTATGGAGACAGTAATTTGCTTCTGTAAGGGAAAAGGACTAAATCAAATAGCCTCCTGGAGATCCTTTCGACTGTGCAGTCCTTCCAGTTCAGAGACAAGTTAGGGCGACAGCAAGTACTGACTTACTACAGGAAGCCTATCCCATCCCTATGCCCACCTGTCCCTGCATCTCTCACTCGTCTCCCCACCATCAGTTCTTGGTTCCTCCACTTCCTCTGTCAAGTCATACGCACGCCTTGATATAGCAATACACAATCTAGGAAGCATAGAAGAGAGAAAGTATATGGTACTTGTTTAATATGGTTATCCCCAGTTGTATCAAGTGGGTGTGTCTAAGTATCATTCCAGATAGGTCTTCCTATAGAGCCCTGGTTATCCTGGATCTCACTATGTAGTCCAGGTTGGGCTTGAACTCACAGAGATTACCTGCCTCCTGAGTCCTGGGATGAAAGGTGTGCTTCAACAATACATGGCATTCCACTTTATCAGGTTTCTCAATGAATCCAGACCTCATCATATCAACTGGATAGATTTCTAGCCAGTGACTTTCAGGGATTATATATATGGTTATAGATGTGTGATCACACCAAGCTTTTACATGGGTGCTGGAGATCTATGTTCAGGTCCTCCTGCTTGCATGCCAGGAAGTTTACATATGTAGCTCCCCATCCCCAAGTGGGGTTTATCTGATGACAGCAAGGATGGCAGTTCAACATACAGAGATACGTATAGCACATCACATCAATAAAACGAGGGGTCCTGGGAATATAGTTCAGTTGGTAGAGCGCTTGTCTAGTATGTATGGGACCTTGGGCTCAATCCCCAGTACTGTATAAACCAGGCATGGTAGGGCATGCCTATATCATCTTTCAAGAATGCCCTTTATTTTTTTGTTTTTTAGGTGGTTTGAGAGAGAATGGCCTCCAAAGAGGGTGGTACTGTTAGGAGGTGTGGCCTTGTTAGAAGAAGTGTGTCACTGTGGAGGCAGGCTTTGAGGTCTCATATATGCTCAAGCCAAACCTAGTGTTTCAGATCACTTCCTGTTGCCTGTATGACACCATGATGATAATGGACTAAACCTCTGAAAATGTAAGCCACCACCACAATTAAATATATCTCCTTCATAAGAGTTGCCTTTGGCCGGGCGGTGGTGGCGCACGCCTTTAATTCCAGCACTCGGGAGGCAGAGGCAGGCGGATCTCTGTGAGTTCGAGACCAGCCTGGTCTACAGAGCTAGTTCCAGGACAGGCTCCAAAGCCACAGGGAAACCCTGTCTCGAAAAAAAACAAAACAAAACAAAAAAAAACAGTCATTTGAAAGTGAGAATAGATGTGCTCCATGTGG
>JABTXL010005922.1:0-13388 GCA_025134845.1 Neodon shergylaensis | reverse complement strand
AAAAAAAAAAAAAAAAAAAAAAAAGAGTTGCCTTTGGCGTTAGAGAGATGACTCAGAGTTAAAAATAGCACTGGCTATTTTTCCAAAGGTCCTGAGTTCAATTCCCAGCATGGTGGCTCACAACCATCTAGAATGAGATCTGGTACCCTATTCTGGTGTGCAGGCATATATGCAGGCAGAACACTGTATATGTAATAAATTAAAAAAAAAGAGTTATCATGGTCATGGTGTCTCTTCACGGCAATAGAAACCCTAAGACAGAACTTGGTACCAGAGACTGGGATATTGCTGTAAAAGGCCTGATCATGCTTTTGTTTGAAGGAATATGGATTTGGGAGTTTGGGTTACGAAAGCAGTAGACAAGTTAGGACAACAGCAATGCTTTAAGTGATGCTTAATGGGCCATACCAGTAGGAACAGTGGTGCTAAGAGTGATTTGAACTGTAGGGGCTGGCTCACGAGGTTTCAGAGAATTTTATATGTTGCCTACACATTGCTCTTGTGATATTTTGGTGAAGAGTGTTACTGCTTTTCGCCCTTATCAGAAAAGTTTGCCTGAGGCTAAAGTAAAGAGTTTTGGATTAATTCCCTTGGCAGAGAAAATCTCAAAGCAGCCTAGTATAGACTTTATTATGGGGTTACTAGTGTTAACTCTAATGAAGATACATAAAAGGAGCAAACTGAGCAAGAAAAATATGTGAAGAGAAAAAGGAGCACCAGGAAGAGAAACAGAGCTAAATTCTGTATCCAAGGGGAAAAATAGATTAAGAAATGAAATAAAGGGAGTAGTGACCTCAGGGCAAGATCCCACTTAAGACTTAAGAGTCTGGTGTGGTGGTACACTAACTCCAGCACTTGGAAAGCAGTGCAGAGGCTGAAGGATCTCTCTGAGTTTGAGGCCAATCTGGTCTACAGAGAAAGTTCCAGAACAGCCAAGCTTAGATAGTGAAGGAAATCATGGGAAACAGAAAGTTGGTTGTTGGGGACTGTAGACCCCCAGACCCTGAATTTCTTGTAAACAACTTGTTATGCCTGCAGCTGCTCTGAGCAAAACAACTTGTTTTCCTATGTCTGCAGCTGCTCTGAGCAAGAGACCCTCAGGAGTTCCTGTGGCAGGGGAGTAGTTTCTGGTGGGTTTGGCTGGGGCATGGCTATCAGTTAAGGATCCTTATATAAGCTGTATAAGCTGCCCTGGAGCACAATAAAGGGGACATTCTTGTTTCAAAGATGACCCATGTCCATGTCTGTCTGTGTGTGTATGCTTTTAAATCTTCAGCCTAGTTCCAAACTCAAAGGCCATACCGTGGCACATAGTGCAGCGGATGCTACAAGTGGAGGCTCCCAGCAAGATCGGTCACATGGTTCTGGAATTAAGGACAGAAGAAAGGAGCTATGGGATTTGCCTCTATGACTAAGGAAAGCTGTAGTGCCTGCTACGGGATGGTATGTGAGCCAGGAACTAAGCTGGAGACTTAAACACACACACACACACACACACAGACACGGAGACACGGGTCATCCTTGATAAAAGAATGCCCCCTTTATTGTGCTCAGGGGCAGCTTCTATAGGGCTCTGGCCATGCCCCAGCTCTCGGGATCTTTCGGCTGCAGTCTCATCAGAACCCACTCCCCTGCCATCGGGGTCTCATGCTCAGAGCAGCTGCAGGCTGCTCAGAGCAGAGGAAAAGAAGTTGTTTACAAGAAATTGAAGGTCTGGTGGTCCGCAGTCCCCAATAGAAAGCCGCTGAATCCAGGCATGTGTCGGGGTGTCCCTGGGTAGAGGCCTAGAGAGGCCACTATGTGAAGCTGAAGCCTGGATTGTCTTGGAGACCCCAAGATGTTGGAGATGCCAGAGTTGTGGGATACCTAACAAGAAAAACTGTTAATAGGGAGTGGAACCAGTCTAAGAGAAAGAAGTATGTTTCAGTCAGCAAAGCTGAAAGGAGTTGGAGATTTGAAGAACCTTGCTGCGGAATATCTGTGTACATGGTAAAGATGTGTCTTTGCCTAGGATGCCTTCTGATTGGTTTAATAAAGAGCTGAATGGTCAATACCTAGGCAAGAGAGAACAGGTGAGATGTCCGGGGAGAGAGAAAATTCTGGGAAGAAGAGAGGTGGAGAGATGCCAGCAAGATTCAAAACAAGTCAAACATACAGTACAGAGAAGTAATGGAGCCCCTTGGCAGTGTAGATTAATAGAAGCAAATTATTTAAGTTATAAGAGCTAATAGGCCAAGTCTAAGCTAATGGCCAAGGTTTCATAATTAATATAAGCCACTGTGTTGCTATTTGGGGCTGGTGATCCAAACAGTCTGATAAAAGAGCGTGCTTCAGCTGGGTGGTGGTGGCTCATGCCTTTAATCCCAGCACTTGGGAGGCAGAGGCAGGTAGATCTCTGTGAGTTTGAGGTTAGCCTGGTCTACAGAGACAGTGTCAGGACAGGCTCCAAAGCTACACACAGAAACCCTGCCTCAAGAAACAAAAAAAACCAAAACAAACAAACAAATAAATAAAAGCTTGCTTCAGAACCTTTTGACATCTGTCATGGAGTTTGCCCAGCTGTTTTTCCATCATGCTTTGGGTCAGTATTTCTTTACTACGCTCCTTTCCCTACATCTGGAACTGTAACGTATATCCTATGCCATTACATGTTGGATTTGTTTTTTAATTTTGACTGGGATTACAGTTAAGGGACTGCATGAATCTCAGAAGAGACTTTGAACTTTGAAACACTGTTGAGACTGTGATTGCCTATGGGGACCCATGAAGTTGAACCGAATGCATTTTCACATTATAATATGGCTACAAGCCTTTGGGCACCAGTTAGTGGAATGTTGTGGTTTGAAAGAAAATGGCCCTCAAAGGGAAATAGAAATCCTAAGACAGTTTTGGGTTTTTTGTTGTTATTTAATTGTTTTTTGAGACAGAGTTTCTCCTGTCCTAGAATTCTCTCTGTGGATCGGCTATCCTGGAACTCACAGAGATCTGCCTGCCTCTCCCTCCTGAATGAGGGATTAAAAGTGTGCACCACCACCATCTGGCAGCATGTCACTGTAAGAGTTAAGATCTTGTTAGGTTGCCTTGGTTGTTCTACTTTTTTTCCCCCAAGATTTACTTATTCGTGTATTTTGTGTATGAGTGCTCTGTTCATGCACACCAGAAGAGGGAATCTAAAATCTGATCCCATTACAGATAGTTGTGAGTCACCATGTGGTTGCTGGGAATTGAACTCAGGAACCCTGGAAGTGCAGTCAAGTGCTCTTAACTACTGAGCCATTTCTCCAAACCTAGACTGTCACAACCCTACCTTCCCATTCTCACTGCCTATACTTCACTGAACAAACTTGAGGACCCACTTAGCC
Organism: Neodon shergylaensis; assembly: GCA_025134845.1. Classification (NCBI taxonomy): domain Eukaryota; kingdom Metazoa; phylum Chordata; class Mammalia; order Rodentia; family Cricetidae; genus Neodon; species Neodon shergylaensis. The sequence continues at coordinate 10,026 of JABTXL010005922.1, read as the reverse complement.
ATGGGCCAGCAACCCAAGCACAGAGTAGTAAAGGCGAGGTGTGGTGGTCCTGGTCCCAGGACTTAGGAGGCAAACGAAGAGGATCTACACAGATCTCTGTGAGGAGCCAGGCACACTTCAGTCAGACCCTGTCACAAAATAAACAGAAATAATAGAGAGGCACGTGCCCTACCCAAGTGCAGTTGTGTTTACAATATGACACGCCAGAGTAACAATAAGGGAGGGGACATGTGAGAGAGAGGGAGAGACAAGTGGTAAGGAATCTGAACAAGAGGGAATAAGGAAAAAGACATCCAGACCAGGAGCAGGGCTGCACACCTATAACCCTAGTACTCAGAAAACTGAAGCAGGGGGATAAACAGTTTGAGGCTAGCCTGAACTATATAATGAGACCTTTCTAGAAAACACACACACAACCCAAACCCCAAATCCACAAAGTTTGTTAAAAAAGCATACAAAACATTTTTCAGCAATTACAATCAGCATAAAAAATTTCCAACTAAGCAAAAACAACTGCAAATACAGCCAACTCGGACTATGAATTATTTAACTGGGGGCTTTCTTTGTCTGCTAGTCTTTCTGCTTACTATAGGCTCATCCATATTTCTCCTTAATGACTTTCCTTATTTCTAAGGGCAAGCATATTTGTTGAAGGTTTAGAAAATGTAAGAAATAATAAAATGCCGAGCGTGATGGCACTCAGGAGACAGAGGCGGAGGCAGAGGCAGGCAGATCTATTTGAGTTCAAGGCCAGCTTGGTCTACAAAGTGAGTTCCAGGACAGCCAAGGCTACACAAAGAAACCCTGTCTCGAAAAACAAACAACACAACAAAAGAAAATAATAAAAATGAGTATATCACCATGAAACAACCTGGTTTGCACCCCACCTTACTGTTCACTCCCAGTACCAACACACATACCATTCCCCCCTCCCCCCACCACACACACACACACACACACACACACACACAGCCAAGCATAGGGGAAAACTGAGGCAAGAGAATCCTAACTTTCCAGCCTGGGCTAGCTAGCTACCTAGTGAGAAAGAAAAAAGGAAGAGAGAGATGGTGAGGGGATAGTGTGGGGGAGGGAAGGGAGAGAAAGAAAAGAAAGAGAAGGGGAGAAAAGGAAAGGAAGAGAAAGAGAACTATAAACTTGAATCTGATCATGCTTCTGAAATCAACCCAATTTACAGGAAACATGAGGCAGGAGTGTGCTAAGTCACAGGGACCCAGCGGCAAAGTCTCAAGAGCAACCTCTGACAACGGATCTGCTGGGAGCAAGCAGACACAACACACACACTTTACTTTATTAACCCAAGAAAAAGGAGATTTCTGGTCACTTGTTTTTAACGCCAAAGCATCCTTTTTGAGGGGAAAAGCAGACATCTCAACACCGCACAAAATCATTTTTTCCATATGATAAAAATAACAGCATCTTAAACATCTATTTTTTACAGAGGCATATATGAAATTAAAGTTTTGAAAATGGTCCACCACCCACATATATGTCCTGAAAAATTAGTACTTTATTTTAAAAATATTAACACATAAAAACATTGGGAGGCCAGCAAGATAGCTCAGGATAAAGGTACTGGCTATCAAGCCTAGCAATTTGAGTTCAACCCCTGGAGCACACATGGTAGGAGGAGACAGACAACTCCCACATTCTCTTCTGACCGCCACACTTGTGTCCCTGCGTCTGTACACACACACACACACACCAACACACGGACACAAAACAGAAGCTGGAAAGATGGCTGGGAGGTTAAGAGCACTTGTTCATGCAAAGGATCTGGGTTCAATTCCCAGAACCTACGTGGAGGTTCACAACTATCTGTAACTTCAGTCCCAGGGAATCCAACACCCTCTTTGGGCCTCCGAAGGGACTAGGCATGCACGTAATATACATACATGCATACATACATATATATATACACACACACACACGTGTAGGCAAAACACTCATGAACATAAGATTAACAAGTCTAAAATAAGCAAATATAAACAAACAAACAAACACACAAATCACTGGGAAGTATAATTTAGTGGTTTGAATGAGAATGCCTGAATGCTTAGTTCCTAGTTAAATTACTGGAACTGTTTGGGAAGGATTAGGAGGTGCGGCCTGTTGGAGGAGGTGTGTCAATGGGGGTGTGTTTGTTTCAAAAGTCCATGCCAGTCCCAGTACCTCTTTCTCTACCTGCTGGCCCTGGATGGGGATATAAACCCTCAGCTACTGCTCAACAACATGCCTGCCTGCTTCCCAGCATGATGATCATGGACTAACACTCTAAAACTTTAAGCAAGTTCCCAATTAAACATTTCTTTTATAGAGTTGTCTTGGTCACAGTGTTTCTTCACAGCAATAGAACAATAATTAAGACACACAATATACTTAATTTTAAAACTTTTTTTACTTAATACATAAACATGCTTTTCCATGTCACCAGGAAAGCACCAATACCTTTAGAAATGATTGCATTATATACATACAAATCATTGTATAAAAAAGTTTTATAATTAAGATATTACCGACTTTTGATATTAAAAAAAAACACCTAGGGCTGGGGATATAGGTTGGGGATGTAGGATGGACAAAGTTTGAGCCTGAGCACTATAAACTAGATGTACTAATGTACACAAAGTAATTCCAGCACTGGGGAGGTAGAGGTAGAAGGATCAGGAATTCAAGGTAATCCTCAGCTACCTAAACCAAGTTGACCCTGCCTCAAAACAAAACAAAACAAACAAAAACAAAACAAAATAAAACAAACAAGAGCCAGTGAAATAGCGGTGGGTAAAAGCAATTGCCAAGCCCATCTGAGGACCACTGACCCCTGGAACCCACAGTGAGGAGAGAATCTACTCCCAAAAGTTGTCCTCTGCCCTACACACATACCATGGCAGTCGCCTTCCTATATTCACGTGCGCACATCATATGTACACACGTACGAATAATAAATTAAAAAGGGAAATAAAGTTGCACTATACAACATTAAACACAAACCTCTGATCTTATCTATAATTAAAACATTAGATCACTTTTTTTATAACATTACCATAAAATCACCCTTCTAAATTATCTAACTCAATGGTTTGCCATATATTGAGTTGTGCAACTATCACCATCATCTAATTTTAGAGGATTTTCACCATCCTCAAAAAACACATACCATTATTAGCCACTTCATATCCCTTCTATCCCCAGCAAAGGTTGCCAAACTACTCAGGCATCAGTCACATGTCTGTTTTCCCACATAGTCCCAAGAATTAAACATTATCAGTTCTCAAAACTTCGTAAGCAGCCAGACACAGTGGTGCACAACTCTGATCTAAGCACTCAGGAAGCAGAAGCAGGCAGAACTCTGGGCCTTCAAGGCCAGCCTGGTGTACACAGTGAGTTCCAGGATAGCCAAGGGTACATACTGAGACACTGTCTCAAAATAAAACAAAACAAAATAAAGTTATGCAGAAAATGGTAACACAATTTCATTTCTATGTACTTTTAAATTAATTTATCCTATGCATATGAATGTTTCACCTGCATGCATAAACATGCACCACATGACTGTTTGTTGGATCCCTAGAACTGGAGATGCCGTGAGTCACCACGTGAATCAAATCAAATCCAGTTCCTTCACAAAGCTAAAAGTGTTCTTAACTACTGAGCCATCTCTCCAGTCCCTATACTTTCGTTTTTAAATTATCAGTGAGACCAAAGGTTTCGTGTGTGTTTCTTTTTAAAACAGGGTTTCTCTTTGTAGCCTTGGCTGTCCTGGAACTCACTTTGTAGACCAGGCTGGCCAAGAACTCACAGCGATCCGCCTGCCTCTGCCTCTTGAGTGCTGGGATTAAAGGCGTGCACCTCCACCACCCGGCTGAGAGTAAAGTTTTATATAGCCACTAGTTTCTTTTTTTGGAATGAAGGTGTTGTATAGCCCAGGCTGACCCAGAACTCACTGGATAGCTGAGGATGACCTGTAACTCCTGATTCTCTGACCTCAACACACACATCCAGATGTCTGGACTATGGGCCTATACTATCACACATGGATTGTTTTCCTTTTGTAAATTGTCCCTTATTTGCTGATGGCTAAAATTTGATTAAACTGCTAGTCCAAATAAAATGTGCTTCTTGCTGGGCCGTGGTGGCGCACGCCTTTAATCCCAGCACTCGGGAGGCAGAGGCAGGAGGATCTCTGTGAGTTTGAGGCCAGCCTGGCCTACAAGAGCTAGTTCCAGGACAGGAACCAAAAGCTATGGAGAAACCCTGTCTCGAAAATTAAAAAAATAAAAAATAAAAAAAAAAATAAGATGTGCTTCTTGGAATAGCAATCTAGTGTCCAAAAAAGACCATGAGAAATTCTAGAAATAAACAATTTTCTGGGGGGCTGGAGAGATGACTCGTGGTTAAGAGTACTGGTTGCTCTTCCAGAGGACCTGGGTTCCATTCCAAGCACCCAGCAATTCATAACTGTAATTCCAGTTCCAGGGGACCTGACATCATAGCTAACACTGATATTCATAAAATAAAAATAAATAAAAAATTTAAAAACCTGCAATTAAAAACAACAACAACAACAACCAGTTTTCCGGGAGTTAACTATATAGCATGGCTCTGCAGTACTAACAAAAGTTAGAATTTGTTATAAATAATGTTGCCTAGCATATAGGAGGGTCTAGGTTCAGTACATTCAGTACACAGTAACATATACAATCATAAATGATGTCACATATATTTTCAAATTTGTTATTTCTAGGCTCCTGTGTCGTTACAGAGCATGCCTGTCTCTGCGGCACTTCAGAACAAAGCATCCCATTCTACAGGGAGCCCATTATTGTGCAGCACTTGTGACTGCCTAACGAGTTGATGAGCCTGTCACTGGTAAATGAAAAGGAAAAATTAACCTAACCTATATCACATGATAGCTGCTGCTTGCACAAAATAACAGAAGTGAAACCACCCGACCCTAAAACAGAGAAAGTACCAACCTTGCAGACAAAAACTGAAGGTAAGGCTGGTGGCAGCTCAGAGACAGAGTGTGTGCCTAGCCTTCATGAAGCCCAAGTTAACCCCAGCTCTAAAACAAACAAGTGACTAATCCCCCTCGTCTGCAAAGGGACACAGCTGAGGAGGACATTATCAGGAGCCTTCTAGGCCACCAATGAGACAAAGGAGGCCAGCCAAGGCAACAGACTCCCAAGAGCAGAGAGGGCCAGTTTTGACTACCTGGACCCTGTCTTTAAGCAAAAACAGTAAGAAAAAAGAAAGAAAAAGAACTGATCAGCAGAAAGACTTGACAGTGTTTTCATCTAAAATTTGCTCCCCCCCCAGACAGTCTGCGTCCCAGCCAGGAACTCACTACACAGAACAAGCTAGCCTCGATCTCAGAGATCTCCCTGCTGAGTGCTTGGGCTAACAGCCTGCACCACTCTGATCCATCCATCTGTGCCCCAAAGAACGATGTCTCTATCCAAAGGGGTTTTCCTTGCCATTTAAGGAAATATTAAAGTTTTAAAACCAGTAATGTTTATTTTTCTAAATAAAACATTTCCAGAACTCATTCAAGAAGAGGGTGGGGTTCCCAAAGGGATGGGGGTCCCCTCATTTCCTAGTCCTACCGTTTTCTAGCTGCATCTAACTCCGTAAATCGAAACTCTTGTACGCCCTTAGCCACTTGCAGATCACTTTTAATCTTGTGTTTTAGGGAAGGATAACTTTTTAAGTCATGCAAACAACACAGTCTACAATCACACATCCCCCCTCAGACCTCCCCGTAGAGAATGGTAAACACTGCCATAGTGTACAATCACACACACCCTCACACGCAGGTAAAGAATGGATAACCCTGGTAACAATGGTGATGGTAAAGCAATTCTCATGAGAGATCGACAGGGAATCAACTATGGGTTATGCCATTATCCCCAACAACCACCCAGAATCAGACAAGGTTGGAAAGGAGCCCCGAGGTCCATAACTCTGTGAGCCAAGAGCTGCTAGTGAAGTGGGGGAAGGAGCCTGCAGCTCCCACACATTTCTCGGGCTCCTTATCACCTGTGAGTCAGATCAAAGTCACAGGAGCCTGTTCCTTTCAGACCCTGTCACGATGCACTCTTGCAGACTTTCATGGTCTTCCTGAAATCACCCACCTGCCGATGGTGCCGAAACTAATGAAAATAGAGGGACGGCGGCTCCTATCCCAAAGACAGGAACAGGCCAGGACCGGGGTGAGGTGTGCGGTAAGACTTCTGATAGGGCCACCATAATTTCTCTGGAACCTGGGGAGGGGGCTGGAAATACTATGATTGTATGCTATATACATGATTTGTTTTATGAACCTATTATGTGTAGGAGTTAAGAGGCCATACTCAAAAACAATCTGAACCTACAGAACACTGAAAGAACTTTGTTCTCTGAGTTTGGATGACGTGTGTGTGTGTGTGCATGCACGCGCACACAACTTGCAGGAGGTAGGTCATCAGGCTTGAAGGTAGGGTCTAGTCCTCACTGAGCCACCTTTCTGGCCCTCGGGTAACTCTTTTGTGCTACTGCCCAATCTTCTGACACCCAAGAATGCATAAAACACCCCAGCTTTTTTTGTCATTAGTCCCGACAAATAGTGAAAAGTTTTTCAATTTGGTTTTTCTGACCTAAAGTAATGACCCTTTCTCAAAAAGTCTAAAATCTAAACAATCATTTTTTACTTTCCTAAGTGAAATGGCAGCACCCACAAACACGAGTGCAATCTGTTTAAACCTCAAACCTCAAAGGAAGCTCATTTCTCCCCAAACCATCCTACGACCACCAATGCCCAGCTACTCTCAACTATTTATCCCCTTCACAAGGTGTGACTCCCCTCCATAAATGTTGTGCTCAATTTACTCTCCAAGTCCTAAACCACCAAGTCTCTCCCCTAGTAGAATTCTAGTGCGAGATGGGAATGTAACGAGAATAACTGGATTGTGGCTACGCGGCAGGCAAAATACCAGGAAACGCCAAAGATAAACACCAGCCACAAGGTTTTAAGTGATACAGCACACAAGAGGGGTTCTAAGAAAGATTCTAAACACAGACTTAGCTTAAGTAAACACTACCAGGGTTCAGGCACAGCATGGTGGCCTAACCTTCAGGAGGTAAAAGCAGGAAGATCAGAGTTCAAGGCCAGTCTAGTGTACACAGGACCAAAAAAGAATACACTGTTGGAGACCAGCAAATACGGAAGCAGTTTAAAAAAATGTTGCAGTAGCCGGGCGGTGGTGGCGCACGCCTTTAATCCCAGCACTCGGGAGGCAGAGGCAGGCGGATCTCTGTGAGTTCGAGACCAGCCTGGTCTACAAGAGCTAGTGCCAGGACAGGCTCCAAAACCACAGAGAAACCCTGTCTCGAAAAACAAAAAAAAACAAAACAAAAAAAAAAAAAAAAGTTGCAGTGCTGGAGAGATGGCGTGATGGCTAAGAGCACACACTGCTCTGCCAGAAGTTCAGTGTCCCAGCACTCACAATCACCTGTAACTCCAGCTCCAGGGGGATCCAATGCCTCTGACCTTCATAGGCACCTGTACTTGCTGCCCATTCTCTCTCCTCTCTCTCTTTCTCTCTCTCTCTCTCGCGCGCGCACACACACACGCGCACACACACACACACACAGAGATAATTAAAATAACAAATATAAATCCTTAAAAACACGTTCCATGAGTCAGGCACAGCGGTGCACTTCTTTAATCAGTTGGTCTACAGAGAGTGGTCCAGGCTAGCTAGCTAGGGCTATATGGTGAGGCCCTGACTCCTTTTTTAAAAAGGGCTGTTTTTGTGCTGTCCCTCAACCTCACATTCTACAAACCGGTTTAATGCAGCCCGATTTCTTTTCCCTGGGAGTTCTGCCTGATAAACACTAACAATGGGGGGGGGGGCTGAAATCTGAAGCCAAGAAAGAAACAGTACCAGAGATAGATGACATGGGTCTGAAGCGTACCTCCACCGCTAAAGCACTTGCTCAGCATGCACAAGGTCCTGGGTTCGAGCCCCAGTCCCTAACACACACACACACACACCCCACTTTGTTTTCTCAGACTTAACTCAGGATAGTCTCATCTCACGTAGCTCTAGAGGCCTCAGTAATGTGTCAGTTAATTCCCTTGGAATTTGATCAGTACTTTGGTTATTAATAAACCCAAACCGTGCTTGGTAGACTATGAAGCCCGAAGTCCGCCTAGGAGGTTTCACTGTCCCAGAGAATGAAACAGATACTTAAACGCAGTGCCTCTTGTGCGGCTAGAGAGAACTCCCAGCTCGCAGACATCTTCAACCCCCTTGATTGTAATCCACGGCTAAGGATGCCTTCCTAACTCCTCGGAAGAGAAATCCTAAGTGGCCCTGAGAAGGCTGACACATCTCATCATTGTTTCCTAGTCCCCTTCTTTTCTTAAGACTTCTAATTCTCTTCAGGCTGAAGCTCCAAACCGACTTCACCAACTTGACTAGGTGAGATGGTACCTACCTAACTTGCTAATTCATGCTAACCGGTCCAAGCTCGTTTTTCTCCTCACACCCATGGATACCTTTCTACAAGACCTTCTGCCTCTCCTCCCACGGTAAGTTAAAATCTCTGGAAACCACACTGGGGCAGGCAAACGAAACACAGGAGATAGTCTCAAAGTGAACTAGCTTTTCCTGGCCAACAAGAGGAACCCTGGCTCACTGCGAGGGACTCAAGATGTGACCAGAAGCTCCTGGAGAGTGTGCGGGGCGAGGGTGCCGGCGCGGGGAAAGCAGGGAAGACGGGAAATCAAGCCCTGTGAGGATCCGGGGTGCCAAAGCCTGGAGGCGGGAGGACGGGCGGGAGAGGGGCAAGTGAAGCATCATTAGGCGAGAACGAGAAGCAGCCAGGGCGGCGAAAGGAAACGGGGCAGGCGAGAGGTAGACCCCGAGAGCAAACTGACGAATCCGCGCCTTGTAGGGGTTAGCCAGGGTCCCGTCCGGGTCTCTCACCAGAACGCCGCGTTCAGCCCCAGGCAGCACAGGGCGCTCCTGGCCGGCCGCTCCCACACCAGGGCTGCCTGCACCCGGTTCAGCAGAGGCTCGTAGGGCCCCAGCACCTCCACCAGGGCCCGCTGCGCCGCCTCAACTTGCTGGTCGCGCTCCCAGGAGCCGGACGTAGCTCGGCGGCCACTGAAAGCCACCCCCGAAGCTGCGCCCGGGGCAGCAGCCACCCCTTCGGCCTCCTCCATCTCCCCTCCAGCAGCCACAACATCCGGGGCCACGGCCCGGTAGTCACAATAACACCGACTGCGCAGAAGCGCGATTTGGCTGCGGAGGGGCGGGGGGTAAGGCCGAAGCGACCCGTGCGCGCGCATGCGTACAAACGCTAGCGCGCAGCGCTGCGTCGAAATAAGTTCCCGGAGGTGAGCGCGATCGGCAATCGCGCATGCGCAACCTGCATGACTGCAGCCCAATGAATGAGGAAATTCCATGTGCAGAGCTTAGTTCTCATTGGAGCGGAGAAAGTTCAGGGGTGGAGCGGGTTGTTTGGCGCCTGCGTCTTGCGGCGAGCGCGCTAGCGGTCGGCGGCGCTGCTGGCGGGAGAGGCTGCAACGCCTCTGTCTGAGGAGCGATGCCGAGGGAAATCATCACCCTACAGTTGGGCCAGTGCGGCAATCAGAGTGAGCAAACCTCCAGACCCTCCGCGGGACCCTTAGATTCAATGGGCCCTCGCAACGAGATCCTAGATTCTGTCTGTTTTCATCTGTCCTTCCCAGAATCGTACTCCCTCCTCCCCCAGAAAGGCGATCCCGACCCTGTACCCAAAGCCAAAGGGCCTTCGCCTGTCCAGTCGCTGGGCTAGACACTAGGGAGTCGTAAGATTAATTTCTGATCCCTAGACCCATGCGTTCCGTCTGCCACTGACTACTTGGAACCTACCCAGACCCCCGTATTCTTTTTCTTCCCCGCCCGCCTCCCTCTCTTAGTTGGGTTCGAGTTCTGGAAACAGCTGTGTGCTGAGCATGGCATCAGCCCCGAGGGCATC
>JABTXL010005911.1:0-11861 GCA_025134845.1 Neodon shergylaensis | reverse complement strand
GTGTGGGGGAGGCCAAGCCTGGCTCCCCACAATTCCCCCTTTTTGTTTTTATAGGAAGTAGAGGACCAAACACAGAGGACACTACCCTGCTAAAAATATGCTCACCTTTGCACAGGGATAGGAATGAAAAATAAACATGAGCAACCTATATGCATAGTGCCGTGTGTTCCAGGCTGGATCACACCTGTGTAGTCTTAGCTGCAAGTCACACTACGGGGTTAGCAAGCCGTCACCACTCCCTCTGGGTGCAATGGCCTACATACAGCCTCCAGGTGCAAGGGCAGTGATTAAATTTGCTCCAAAATGCTGATCCAAGCTTGTGGGGACTGTCCTGCTTCAAGTGCCGCAAAAGCACGGATCAAGGCAACCTTCTCCACTTTGCGGACACGCAACATCCTGCAGATGAGAAACAGACCCAACAGCAATCCTGCAAAAATCAAAACACCAAAATGCCAACTCCAACCCACTTTTTAAAATAAGAAAAAGTTGATAATCAGATGTCCCATTCTGTAGGGTAGAATTAGACAAAAAACTATATTTCTTACTTGTGCTATTATAGGAGGTAGAGACATTAAAAAGGGTAAAATTAAGGTATCTCTAGCGAACAAAAGGCGTATAAAACAAAGGCAAAGTCTCAAACTCATTATGAACAGGGATTGGTACAGGCCAGGTCCTGGAAAAGGCCCAAAAGTATTCATACGCCTGCACAGGTGTCAGTATTCCTGTGTGGGTCATCCACAGGATCATCAGGATCATCCGGCTCTTCATTTTCTTTTGGCGGATCCGACGTTGGGACGTCTCTCACCAATCTTGTTGGGATCCACACTGGGTCAGGGCGGTTCTGTGGAAAAACACAAATAGCTCCCCTGGATCTCTGCAATACAGGATCCGGTCCGTACCATGTGTTATCGATCACATCTTTCCACATCACCCTAGACTCCTTCTGTGGCTTAGAGGCTACGTGTCGATCCGCTGCCGTACGAGCATGGGCATCCATCGACAAAAAATTAATGGTATAAAGGGCTAGGGCTATACGATCCCTTGGGGAAGCTCCAGCGGCTATTCCCCCTTTTTGTTTTTGAAGTAGTTCCTTGATGGTTCGATGTACGCGTTCCACCATGCCTTGTCCCTGAGGATTGTAAGGCAGGCCAGTTTTGTGTGCGACTTGCATCTGGGCGCAAAATTTTTTAAACCCGGTGGAAGTATAAGCTGGGCCATTGTCTGTTTTTAGAGCAAAAGGTTTACCCCATGCCGCCCAGGCTTCCAGGCAGTGTGTTTTTACATGAGTGGTTTTTTCTCCACTCATGGGTGTGACATGTACAATCCCGGAATAGGTGTCAAGAGACACATGAACATATTTTAACTTCCCTAACTCTGATATATGAGTAACATCCATTTGCCATAAGGCCAGGGGTTTTAATCCTCTGGGATTCACTGTCATGCGCGGTGGGTGGAAGAAGGTCACACAATTAGCACAAGTTTTGACTATACGTCGTGCTTCTTCTCTTGTGATATGAAAACGACGTCTCAAGGTGTTAGCGGATACATGGTAAAGCTTGTGAAATTCCTGTGCTTCCTCTAAAGGGCAGAGGATTGTCATGGCAGCCATGCGGGTAGCACAGTCAACTATATCATTCATGGCTGCCATAGGTCCAGGGAGCATAGTATGCGCCCTGATATGGCTTATATAAAATGGTTGTTTTCGAGCTAAGATAAGCTCTTGAATCTGTGTCAATATGGGCGCCACAGTGCTAGCTAACTTAATATTAGCAGCTAACTCAAGATGTCGGACTGCGTTCACCACATAGACTGAATCTGAAATTAAATTGAAAGGCTCTTTGAAGCGTCGGAACACTTCAAGCACCACATAACATTCCACCACTTGTGGTACATTGGGGGCAAAATAACATCGCACTGGGAGCTTACCCTGTATAGCAAAGGCGCCAACTCCTGTCTTGGATCCGTCTGTAAAGACGGTCAAAGCTCCAGCCAAAGGTTTATCAGAGGTCACTTTAGGGAAATACACAGTATTGCGTTGCACAAATTGTAGCAGTCTGTCCTGAGGATAGTGATTATCTATGATTCCTGAAAAGGAGGCCATCAAAACAGCCCAAAAATCTACAGAACCAGCCAATATCTCAACCTGCTCCTTAGTATAAGGAGCGATCAACTTGTCAGGTGCTTTGCCAAAGTGGGTCAAGCAAAATTTAATGCCCAGTAATGCTTGTCTGGCAACTAAATCAGGGTAGTATTGTATCGTCCTAGCTCCCAGGGTGTTACCATGGAGCCACCATAGAGGACCCGTTTGCCACAATACTCCTGTTGGGAATCCTTCAGTTTTTAATATGCATAGAAGCAAAGGCTTATGCGGATCAAAACGCAGAACCTGAGCTTGAGATATAGCCCTCTCAACCTTTTCCAGGGAAGCTCGTGCTGCTGGAGTCAAAATTCTGGGAGAAGCTAAGTCAGGATTCCCCTCCAGGATGGAATATAACGGGGACAGTTCACCTTTGGAAATGGGTAAATATCCTCTAACCCAATTGATATCTCCCAACAATTGCTGGAAATCATTCAAAGTATTTAGATGTTGTGTGCGAAGACAAACCTTTTGAGGTTTGACAGCGTGAGGTGAAATGACCGTTCCTAAAAATTGAATGGTGGTCTTTTGAATTTTCTCTGGGGAGATGGTTAAACCGAATCTCTCAAGGCTAGCAAACATTTCTACAAAGGCGATATCCAAATCTTTTTCATTATCCGCTGCCAACAGGATATCATCCATATAATGTAGAACCCGTACTGAAGGAAACTTAGCCCTAATAGGCTGTAATGCCTTGTCCACAAATAACTGACACATGGTCGGGCTGTTGGCCATACCCTGTGGCAATGTCACCCATTGATACCTCCGATCAGGCTGTTCATGATTGACAGAGGGAAGAGTAAAAGCAAATCGTTCCTTATCTTTCTCATGAAGAGGAATGGAAAAGAAACAATCCTGAATGTCTATGGCAATGATAGGCCAATCTTTCGGAATGGCAGACAACAGGGGGAGCCCCCGTTGCACTGCCCCCATGATATGCATTTGTGCATTAACAGCCCTAAGATCATGCAATAGTCTCCATTTTCCTGATTTCTTTTTTATAACAAAAATGGGTGTATTCCATGGGGAAGTGGAAGGTTCCAGGTGTTCTAACTGCACTTGTTGTTTCACCAATTCTTCAGCTGCGTGGAGTTTTTCGTGAGAAAGGGGCCACTGGGGAACCCACACAGCGGTATTTGATTTCCACGGGATCTTTAACGGTCCATCAGTGGCCCCTAAGAAAAACCCAGTCCTGATCTATCTGTTTTTCCTGTGGCTTCTATGGGGGATGCAATACCTTGCAACCTACTCCCCAAGCCCCTACCTGGAAAATAGCCCTGATCTTTCATTATCTGTTGACTTCCTTTGGAAAACTCATTTGTCAACTTTAGGCCCATCTGTTGTTGAACATCTCTGCCCCACAGGCTCAAGGGTAGGTCCACCACAAAGGGCTGAAAAGTGCCAGACTGTTCTTCCATCCTCCAGCTTAGTGATCTTGCACTTACATCAGGTGTGTTCTGATATCCTAGCCCTTGAAGGGACTGTGAAGCCTGTTGAGTTGGCCATCTTTTCGGCCAATCCTGACGCCTGATTATACTACGGTCAGCACCAGTGTCCAACAGGCCTGAGAACTGTCCACCCTCGATCTCTAATGTTACCATGGGTCGATGGTCCAGATTCACTGATAGGCAAGCCAAGTCTACCCCTGTGGATCTGAACCCTTGATTGCCTCTGTCCTTGTTCTCTGCTGGGAAATTATTATGTGCTGATCGTAAGACAAGCAATTGGGCGATTCTATCTCCCGGGGCTATAGAGACAATGCCTCGTGGTGACCAGCACATTACCTTGACAACTCCTGTGTAGTCTGGGTCTATAACCCCCGGCAAAACAAACAATCCTTTCATAGTGCTGGAGGAACGCCCTAAAACCAATCCAACACAGTCCTTATCTAAAGGCCCCTGAAAATCTGTTTCTACAGCTTGAGTCCCCATGCTAGGTGTTAATACCAGTCCGGAGGTATCACGGAGGTCCAGCCCTCCAGAGCCTGAGGTTGCTCTCCGGATGGTCTGGGGGGGTCTCATGCTGGGCTCTTGCATTGCTCCAAATATTTTCGGGCCCTGGAGGCGCAGGCCCCGCAGTCCGTTTTTTGACTGAGATTGTTGTTGTTGCAAATTTGGGGGAATCGGTTGTCCATTTATGTCTCTCACTGATCGGCACTCATTTGCCCAGTGTTTCCCTTTCTTGCATCTGGGGCAAGTGCCTGGCTGTCGATTTTGGGGTCGATTCTCATTATTAGTTCTCGGGCACTGTCTTTTTATGTGACCCATTTGCCCACAGTTAAAACAGCCCTTTCCTTTTGCTCCATTTGTTTTCATGGCCGCCACCATAGCTGCCGTTAGGCCCGCATTGGTTAGCGGCCCTCCTATTTCTCTGCATGCCTTTAGCCAAGCTTCTATTCCTTTATTCTTCCATGGCGTGATTGCTCTCCTACATTCTCTTGTGGCTTGTTCATACACTAATTGCTGGACAAGGCGCATGGATGTTTCAGCATCCCCAAAAATCTTACCAGCCGCCTCTATCATATGGGCCACAAAGTCAGAAAATGGCTCATTAGCCCCTTGAACAATTTTAGTTAAATTGCCGCTGACCTCTCCTCTCTTTGGCAAGGTTTTCCATGCCTTGAGATAGATCTCATTAATTTGTTGATACACCTCTAAAGGATAGGCCGTCTGGTTGGCTGCCCAATTTCCCTGCCCTAGCAGCATATCAGCATTCCAGGGTGCTCGTCCCTGATGTTGTGCATTGATACGTGCTTGTACATGGGCTGCATCAACCACTATGGATCTGTAATCCAAGTATTGGCCTGTGCTTAGGCAGGCTCGAGCAATCTCCCACCAATCAGAGGGGGTCATGGCCTGTCCAGTAAATCTTTGAAGCAGGGTCTGAGTGTAGGCTGCATTGGCTCCGTACGTTTTTGCTGCTTCTACTAGATCTTTTAACTGCTTGTACGGAATTGGTTCATAATATCTAGCATTATTGTTGTTTGGGTCTTGGAACACAGGGTAAGCTGCCGCCAACCGCGACCAAGTCCGACGGTTAATGAAATGGCAACCGCCGGTGGGCGGGCCATAGGGCGGAGGCAGACTACTAAGACGGGAGCGGTCTGGCGCCTTAGACTTCCCACTTAAGCCTGCGTAACCGTATGGCCCCTCCTCCTCGGACTCATACCGAGCAGTTTCCTCTTCTAAATCTCCCCAATCCTGATCTGACAAATCATCCTCCTTTTTGGAGTCTGTTAACTCTAAATTAGCAAATTCTTCCAGCACCGGGTGTAACGGTGGTGCTGAAGGCACAGTATCTTCATTGCTCGAGCGTTTCTTCTCCTCCTTTCTCCTATTTTCCTTTTTTTGTTCGGTACCCTCTTTGAATTTTTTCATCTTTTGTTTGCATGCACCTTTCTGACTTCCTGTATGTGATCCTTCCGACATACTCTCTTGATAATCTGAAAGTGCTGCGCGCCCCTCTCTCAATAAATCTGTGTGCTTTTCTTTCAAAAAGAAACAGCACAGAAGCACAACGATCGTCATAAGAAGAAAAGCACCAGCAAAAAGAAGAGGGTCTATGCCCGCGATCAACATACCTGGAAACTTACCGACGGTATCCGCTTCATGTGTAGAGTTCTGAATCCTCTTCGGCCCCCCGCTGGTGTCGTCCTGAAGCCGCGTTGAAGTCCCGGGTTTCGGCACCAGCTGTGGTGAGCCCCTGACCAGCAAGGAAGAAGACCACCGACACGAGGATCCTTCTCTGATCACACTTTATTGAAGCACATCTTGGTTGAGGGAGAGCTGGAAGCGGGGGGGGGGGGCGAGGCAGGGAGAGGAACGGCTTATAAACCGTAGCTGTGGGCGTAACCATCTGCTCATGTACGGGGCGCAACGGGATTGGTGCCTGACTGTTGCTGGGCAGAATAATGCAGGAAGCCCGCCACAAAGGACTTTTTTTACCAAGTCCTCAAACGCCATCTTGTAATGGCGTTTGCTATTCATCGGGGCGTGTGGGGGAGGCCAAGCCTGGCTCCCCACAATTCCCCCTTTTTGTTTTTATAGGAAGTAGAGGACCAAACACAGAGGACACTACCCTGCTAAAAATATGCTCACCTTTGCACAGGGATAGGAATGAAAAATAAACATGAGCAACCTATATGCATAGTGCCGTGTGTTCCAGGCTGGATCACACCTGTGTAGTCTTAGCTGCAAGTCACACTACGGGGTTAGCAAGCCGTCACCACTCCCTCTGGGTGCAATGGCCTACATACAGCCTCCAGGTGCAAGGGCAGTGATTAAATTTGCTCCAAAATGCTGATCCAAGCTTGTGGGGACTGTCCTGCTTCAAGTGCCGCAAAAGCACGGATCAAGGCAACCTTCTCCACTTTGCGGACACGCAACATCCTGCAGATGAGAAACAGACCCAACAGCAATCCTGCAAAAATCAAAACACCAAAATGCCAACTCCAACCCACTTTTTAAAATAAGAAAAAGTTGATAATCAGATGTCCCATTCTGTAGGGTAGAATTAGACAAAAAACTATATTTCTTACTTGTGCTATTATAGGAGGTAGAGACATTAAAAAGGGTAAAATTAAGGTATCTCTAGCGAACAAAAGGCGTATAAAACAAAGGCAAAGTCTCAAACTCATTATGAACAGGGATTGGTACAGGCCAGGTCCTGGAAAAGGCCCAAAAGTATTCATACGCCTGCACAGGTGTCAGTATTCCTGTGTGGGTCATCCACAGGATCATCAGGATCATCCGGCTCTTCATTTTCTTTTGGCGGATCCGACGTTGGGACGTCTCTCACCAATCTTGTTGGGATCCACACTGGGTCAGGGCGGTTCTGTGGAAAAACACAAATAGCTCCCCTGGATCTCTGCAATACAGGATCCGGTCCGTACCATGTGTTATCGATCACATCTTTCCACATCACCCTAGACTCCTTCTGTGGCTTAGAGGCTACGTGTCGATCCGCTGCCGTACGAGCATGGGCATCCATCGACAAAAAATTAATGGTATAAAGGGCTAGGGCTATACGATCCCTTGGGGAAGCTCCAGCGGCTATTCCCCCTTTTTGTTTTTGAAGTAGTTCCTTGATGGTTCGATGTACGCGTTCCACCATGCCTTGTCCCTGAGGATTGTAAGGCAGGCCAGTTTTGTGTGCGACTTGCATCTGGGCGCAAAATTTTTTAAACCCGGTGGAAGTATAAGCTGGGCCATTGTCTGTTTTTAGAGCAAAAGGTTTACCCCATGCCGCCCAGGCTTCCAGGCAGTGTGTTTTTACATGAGTGGTTTTTTCTCCACTCATGGGTGTGACATGTACAATCCCGGAATAGGTGTCAAGAGACACATGAACATATTTTAACTTCCCTAACTCTGATATATGAGTAACATCCATTTGCCATAAGGCCAGGGGTTTTAATCCTCTGGGATTCACTGTCATGCGCGGTGGGTGGAAGAAGGTCACACAATTAGCACAAGTTTTGACTATACGTCGTGCTTCTTCTCTTGTGATATGAAAACGACGTCTCAAGGTGTTAGCGGATACATGGTAAAGCTTGTGAAATTCCTGTGCTTCCTCTAAAGGGCAGAGGATTGTCATGGCAGCCATGCGGGTAGCACAGTCAACTATATCATTCATGGCTGCCATAGGTCCAGGGAGCATAGTATGCGCCCTGATATGGCTTATATAAAATGGTTGTTTTCGAGCTAAGATAAGCTCTTGAATCTGTGTCAATATGGGCGCCACAGTGCTAGCTAACTTAATATTAGCAGCTAACTCAAGATGTCGGACTGCGTTCACCACATAGACTGAATCTGAAATTAAATTGAAAGGCTCTTTGAAGCGTCGGAACACTTCAAGCACCACATAACATTCCACCACTTGTGGTACATTGGGGGCAAAATAACATCGCACTGGGAGCTTACCCTGTATAGCAAAGGCGCCAACTCCTGTCTTGGATCCGTCTGTAAAGACGGTCAAAGCTCCAGCCAAAGGTTTATCAGAGGTCACTTTAGGGAAATACACAGTATTGCGTTGCACAAATTGTAGCAGTCTGTCCTGAGGATAGTGATTATCTATGATTCCTGAAAAGGAGGCCATCAAAACAGCCCAAAAATCTACAGAACCAGCCAATATCTCAACCTGCTCCTTAGTATAAGGAGCGATCAACTTGTCAGGTGCTTTGCCAAAGTGGGTCAAGCAAAATTTAATGCCCAGTAATGCTTGTCTGGCAACTAAATCAGGGTAGTATTGTATCGTCCTAGCTCCCAGGGTGTTACCATGGAGCCACCATAGAGGACCCGTTTGCCACAATACTCCTGTTGGGAATCCTTCAGTTTTTAATATGCATAGAAGCAAAGGCTTATGCGGATCAAAACGCAGAACCTGAGCTTGAGATATAGCCCTCTCAACCTTTTCCAGGGAAGCTCGTGCTGCTGGAGTCAAAATTCTGGGAGAAGCTAAGTCAGGATTCCCCTCCAGGATGGAATATAACGGGGACAGTTCACCTTTGGAAATGGGTAAATATCCTCTAACCCAATTGATATCTCCCAACAATTGCTGGAAATCATTCAAAGTATTTAGATGTTGTGTGCGAAGACAAACCTTTTGAGGTTTGACAGCGTGAGGTGAAATGACCGTTCCTAAAAATTGAATGGTGGTCTTTTGAATTTTCTCTGGGGAGATGGTTAAACCGAATCTCTCAAGGCTAGCAAACATTTCTACAAAGGCGATATCCAAATCTTTTTCATTATCCGCTGCCAACAGGATATCATCCATATAATGTAGAACCCGTACTGAAGGAAACTTAGCCCTAATAGGCTGTAATGCCTTGTCCACAAATAACTGACACATGGTCGGGCTGTTGGCCATACCCTGTGGCAATGTCACCCATTGATACCTCCGATCAGGCTGTTCATGATTGACAGAGGGAAGAGTAAAAGCAAATCGTTCCTTATCTTTCTCATGAAGAGGAATGGAAAAGAAACAATCCTGAATGTCTATGGCAATGATAGGCCAATCTTTCGGAATGGCAGACAACAGGGGGAGCCCCCGTTGCACTGCCCCCATGATATGCATTTGTGCATTAACAGCCCTAAGATCATGCAATAGTCTCCATTTTCCTGATTTCTTTTTTATAACAAAAATGGGTGTATTCCATGGGGAAGTGGAAGGTTCCAGGTGTTCTAACTGCACTTGTTGTTTCACCAATTCTTCAGCTGCGTGGAGTTTTTCGTGAGAAAGGGGCCACTGGGGAACCCACACAGCGGTATTTGATTTCCACGGGATCTTTAACGGTCCATCAGTGGCCCCTAAGAAAAACCCAGTCCTGATCTATCTGTTTTTCCTGTGGCTTCTATGGGGGATGCAATACCTTGCAACCTACTCCCCAAGCCCCTACCTGGAAAATAGCCCTGATCTTTCATTATCTGTTGACTTCCTTTGGAAAACTCATTTGTCAACTTTAGGCCCATCTGTTGTTGAACATCTCTGCCCCACAGGCTCAAGGGTAGGTCCACCACAAAGGGCTGAAAAGTGCCAGACTGTTCTTCCATCCTCCAGCTTAGTGATCTTGCACTTACATCAGGTGTGTTCTGATATCCTAGCCCTTGAAGGGACTGTGAAGCCTGTTGAGTTGGCCATCTTTTCGGCCAATCCTGACGCCTGATTATACTACGGTCAGCACCAGTGTCCAACAGGCCTGAGAACTGTCCACCCTCGATCTCTAATGTTACCATGGGTCGATGGTCCAGATTCACTGATAGGCAAGCCAAGTCTACCCCTGTGGATCTGAACCCTTGATTGCCTCTGTCCTTGTTCTCTGCTGGGAAATTATTATGTGCTGATCGTAAGACAAGCAATTGGGCGATTCTATCTCCCGGGGCTATAGAGACAATGCCTCGTGGTGACCAGCACATTACCTTGACAACTCCTGTGTAGTCTGGGTCTATAACCCCCGGCAAAACAAACAATCCTTTCATAGTGCTGGAGGAACGCCCTAAAACCAATCCAACACAGTCCTTATCTAAAGGCCCCTGAAAATCTGTTTCTACAGCTTGAGTCCCCATGCTAGGTGTTAATACCAGTCCGGAGGTATCACGGAGGTCCAGCCCTCCAGAGCCTGAGGTTGCTCTCCGGATGGTCTGGGGGGGTCTCATGCTGGGCTCTTGCATTGCTCCAAATATTTTCGGGCCCTGGAGGCGCAGGCCCCGCAGTCCGTTTTTTGACTGAGATTGTTGTTGTTGCAAATTTGGGGGAATCGGTTGTCCATTTATGTCTCTCACTGATCGGCACTCATTTGCCCAGTGTTTCCCTTTCTTGCATCTGGGGCAAGTGCCTGGCTGTCGATTTTGGGGTCGATTCTCATTATTAGTTCTCGGGCACTGTCTTTTTATGTGACCCATTTGCCCACAGTTAAAACAGCCCTTTCCTTTTGCTCCATTTGTTTTCATGGCCGCCACCATAGCTGCCGTTAGGCCCGCATTGGTTAGCGGCCCTCCTATTTCTCTGCATGCCTTTAGCCAAGCTTCTATTCCTTTATTCTTCCATGGCGTGATTGCTCTCCTACATTCTCTTGTGGCTTGTTCATACACTAATTGCTGGACAAGGCGCATGGATGTTTCAGCATCCCCAAAAATCTTACCAGCCGCCTCTATCATATGGGCCACAAAGTCAGAAAATGGCTCATTAGCCCCTTGAACAATTTTAGTTAAATTGCCGCTGACCTCTCCTCTCTTTGGCAAGGTTTTCCATGCCTTGAGATAGATCTCATTAATTTGTTGATACACCTCTAAAGGATAGGCCGTCTGGTTGGCTGCCCAATTTCCCTGCCCTAGCAGCATATCAGCATTCCAGGGTGCTCGTCCCTGATGTTGTGCATTGATACGTGCTTGTACATGGGCTGCATCAACCACTATGGATCTGTAATCCAAGTATTGGCCTGTGCTTAGGCAGGCTCGAGCAATCTCCCACCAATCAGAGGGGGTCATGGCCTGTCCAGTAAATCTTTGAAGCAGGGTCTGAGTGTAGGCTGCATTGGCTCCGTACGTTTTTGCTGCTTCTACTAGATCTTTTAACTGCTTGTACGGAATTGGTTCATAATATCTAGCATTATTGTTGTTTGGGTCTTGGAACACAGGGTAAGCTGCCGCCAACCGCGACCAAGTCCGACGGTTAATGAAATGGCAACCGCCGGTGGGCGGGCCATAGGGCGGAGGCAGACTACTAAGACGGGAGCGGTCTGGCGCCTTAGACTTCCCACTTAAGCCTGCGTAACCGTATGGCCCCTCCTCCTCGGACTCATACCGAGCAGTTTCCTCTTCTAAATCTCCCCAATCCTGATCTGACAAATCATCCTCCTTTTTGGAGTCTGTTAACTCTAAATTAGCAAATTCTTCCAGCACCGGGTGTAACGGTGGTGCTGAAGGCACAGTATCTTCATTGCTCGAGCGTTTCTTCTCCTCCTTTCTCCTATTTTCCTTTTTTTGTTCGGTACCCTCTTTGAATTTTTTCATCTTTTGTTTGCATGCACCTTTCTGACTTCCTGTATGTGATCCTTCCGACATACTCTCTTGATAATCTGAAAGTGCTGCGCGCCCCTCTCTCAATAAATCTGTGTGCTTTTCTTTCAAAAAGAAACAGCACAGAAGCACAACGATCGTCATAAGAAGAAAAGCACCAGCAAAAAGAAGAGGGTCTATGCCCGCGATCAACATACCTGGAAACTTACCGA
>JABTXL010005902.1:0-15637 GCA_025134845.1 Neodon shergylaensis | reverse complement strand
TCTATCTATCTATCTATCTATCTATCTATCTATCTATCTATCTATCTATCTGTAAACTCTCTAATTTCTAAATGAAACAAAAACAAAACAAAACCAAAAAAAAAAACAAAACGTTGGTCTCTTGTGTAGATTGCGTTGCATCTGTGATTCTGGATGAGCGCAGCTAACTTTTTGGTATTATGAATTTTATATATTCTGTGTATGAAATGCCGTTGGCTTTTGTAGTTTAACGGTATATCTCATAGCCATTTGACTTTAGCTGCTTGCTGAGAGTTTGCCAGAGCCCCTTCCTCAGGGTGAGCCCCTCCTCCGGTGTTCCTCGTTTTCACTGTTTCTTACGTTTTCTGTGAGCAGGTGCTGAGTTGTGTGCCCTCTGCTAGGTCTTCGCGTCTCATCAGTGACTGGATAGGTGCCCCCCGTGGAGTGTGGTGGGTGCACAGCCCTCCCCACGTGCTCCCCTCTCCCAGTGTTTGTCCCTCCCATCTTATTCTGTCTCTTCAGGCCTTTTCTGGTCCTCGGTACCAACCGTGCCATTCTTGTCATTCTCACAAGAACTGAGGTCAGAAGTATGACCTATGAGATGCCTTGTGGCATGTTTCCAGATTTCTGGAGCATTCTGCACTCTTCAGATCTTTACTGCTGCTCTGTCTACCTCTAGCTGAACTGCTCTGTGAATCCTTTAGCACTTTGAACCTTTATATGGTTTGGGGGTCTATAGACTTGTAGATCTAAGTAGTTCTTCAAACTGTTTAGGTAGGCACGTTTTCTCTTAGTTAAATTTGGTGCAAGTCATGGAAGGGGTCAGTGGCACCCTCCACTCCCACGTTGCACTCGTGGGTATGCCCGAGTCAGTGGCACCCTTCACTCCCCATTCATGAGTGTAACCTCTGTGCTCATGCCAACTTGGAAACTCTTCCTAAATACTTATTAATATTTCCTTTCTACATAAGAAGTAATCACTTTCAGATATACGTGAATAATCAAAACACACCTCTTTTAAACTTCCTTTTCTAGATTCAGTTTGGAACGTTATCTGACTATTTTGATGCACTGGAAAAAGCAGCTGAGAAGAGTTCCCAGTCCCTGTTCCCTGCCCTGAGTGGAGACTTTTTCACTTACGCCGACCGAGACGATCATTACTGGAGTGGCTACTTCACATCCAGACCTTTCTACAAACGCATGGATAGGACCATGGAATCGCGTCTCCGGTACTAGGCCTTGAGATAATGCCATTTGTTCATCGTTTTAGCCATCATAGCATTGTAGCAGTTGTGCATGCGTCCTGTATGGGCTGCTATATTTTAATATAATTCCAAAGTTTTAATGTAGTCAGATCAAATTACCACACTTTTCTTCTTCTGAGGGAAAAGCAAGCTATGGAGTTGTGTTTGTTTCAGTTTGCAGCCCATATTTTTCTAAATATTTTTCCTGCGTCATTTCTGTTCTGTGTTCACATTGGGTTGTTATTACCATGTGATCTGCTGGCAGGTACCTGTTAGAGACAGAAAGGCACATAGGGCGTCTCAGCAGCTGCAAGTGGGCCTCTAAGTGCACACTCTAAAATGAGTGTATTTTCCATGTGGGGGATCTTCAGAGGCGCCGTCTTAGCTCTGGTTTATTTTAAGTATCTTTCTATAGATGTGATTTTTCTGCTAGAAGAGCAAAATTTGAAAGAGACGAAAATTGATGGGGCAAGCAAATGATTGGTTGAATAAGTGAACTGATTGATTCTGTGGAAATGCCGGTAGAAAGCACAAGAGCATCAAGCAGCATGTCAAGTAGAACCATCATTACCGGCAGAGTTTTGCATTTCTGTGATGTTCACTGTGAGAGCTGTTACACTTGAGCCCTGGAACTGCGGCCACATGGAGTCTACATTTCATCCACATGCCTGTAGCCACGTATGATCACATTAGGAAACTTTTTCACGTATGATCACATTAGGAAACTTTTTTGTTTGTTTGTTTGTTTTGTTTTTTTTCGAGACAGGGTTTCTCTGTGTAACAGTCCTGGCTGTCCTGGAACTTGTTCTGTAGACCAGGTTGGCCTCTAGCTCACAGAGAGCCACCTACTTCTGCCTCCAGTGTCCTGGGATTAAAGGCATGTGCCACCACCATTTGGCAAGAAACAGGTTTCTAAGACTCCATGTCAGATGTTCTGTGAAGTTAACTGACCTGAGATGCCTGGGTCTTTCTTTCCCTTCACCTGTGACCCAGTTGAGAAATTTATTCTCAACATGGACTTTCCTTTTTAAAAAGAGGTGTTTTTTTGTTTTTATTTTTATGTATACATGTGTTTTGCTTACATGCATGTATATATGCGTATCATATGTGTGCCTGATGCCTGCGGAAGCCAGAAAAAGATATCAGATCCTCTGGAACTGGAGTTACAGGTAGTTATGAGCTGCCCCGTGGATCCTGGGAACTGGGAACCAAACCCAAGTCCTCTTGGAAGAGCAGCTATGCTCTGACCACTCATCGAGCCATCTCTCCAGCCCCTCCAAGCTGAGTCTTGCTATTAAAATCAAGCTAAATCTTACCCATCCTCTTTCATGTGTTAGTATCTTGTCGGTACATTTTAGAAAGAGATTTTTTTTAAATCATAAATTTCTTTAAGAAAATATCTCAGGTATGAAAGAAGAGTTTTTATATTTATTACATGTTTTATGTTTATACTCTTATAAAATAGTTTTCATGCACTGAACAAATTTCTATAAAGTAATGTCTGCTATTATAAATTTTTGATGATAAGATGTAATAAATGATGAATAGTATAAAGATTTATACCAATGAATTAGTGGCATTTAAGTGTTACTTATTTTCTAATGGCAGAGAGTTGTGATTATCTTAATTCATGAAATATATTCAAGCACAGTGGTTATGACTAAGACTGTATTTTTTGAATTATGTTTTATGGCAAAGCAAAAAGTTCACAGTTTTGAATTTCTGAGTCTATTAATTTATGTAAAAACAAGCTTATTATCTGGCAGTAATATCCCATTCTCATCTGTAAAGTGTAGATAAAAATATAAAGGTATAAGTCAGGCAGTAGTGGTGCATGCCTTTAATTCCAGCACTCAGAAGGCAGATGCAGGGGAATATCAGTGAACTCAAGGCCAGCCTGGTCTATAGAGGAAGTGCCAGGACAGGCTCCAAAGCTACACAGAGAAATCCTGCCTCAAAAAATTAAAAAAAAGAATAGAGAGTTATAAAGAAGAAAACAGATCTGACAGTCTGATATAGTGCTCTAGTGTTACTTAAGTGTTTCACACTCTCATTTCAGCTCCTAGTACACATTACACACAAGGGAGAAGAATCATTTCAAAATCTTGAGTGGAATAGTTTGAGATAACTCTATAGTATGATGGCTCTGAACCTGTGGGGTGTGACCCCTAAGGGGGGTTGCATATCAATATCAAATAGTTACATTAGGATTCATAACAGTAGCAAAATTACAGTTATGAAATAGTAACAAAATGATTTTATGGTTGAGGTCACCACAACACAGGAAACTGTATTAAAGGGTGGCATCATTAGGAAGGTTGAGAACCACCGCTCTAGTGTGTTCACTGTTTTCCAAAGCAGGAATGTTTACCAAAATGTAAATGACCATACTTATGATTTGTCTAACTCTGACCTGCTCATTCCCATGGCATGAGTCTGGAAAAGAAATTCGAAGTGGTGGTTATTTATCTTTTCCATAATTTTACAATTTAGATAGCTCATAACCTTTTACAAAAAAGGACTTCTAATATGTACTTTTTCCTGAATATTGATACATTTTAAGATGCCTTTATCCATTCTCTTTAGCGTATTTGTTATGTAGAACCTTCTTAGGCCTTTTGGTCCATGTTGCCTTTAAAAACATTTTTAAATAAATCTGTTTTGAAGACTGTCTTCAAAACCATAAGCTTGCATTCTTGTCCCAAAGTATTTAAAACATATGAAAAAGACAGAAACAGTACTTTGTGCCAGCACCCAAGAGGCCAAGGTAGGAGGATTTTCAGAAGTTAGAGGCTAGTCTGGGCTACAAAGTAGAAACTGACCTTGAAAAACAAAACAAAACCTAAAAAGAAAGTTCACGCTGTTGGCAGAGGCCACTCATTCGTTCCTGGCTGTCCAGACCCAAAATAATCACTCAGAAACTATATTATTTGCAATACTGTTTGACCAATAGCTTAAGCATATTTCTGGCCAACTCTTATATTTTAGATTATCCCATTTCTTTTAATCTGTGTATTGCCATGTGGCTGTGGCTTACTGCCAAAGTTCCATTGCATCTGTCTCGTGCGGGTGGCTACAGGGCTTCTCTCTGACTCTGCCTACTCTCTCTATATATCTCTTTCAGCCTGGATTTGCTCTGTTAAGCCTCTTACATCAACTTACAACAACTGTGTTACTTGCTTTTTGTGGTAGTTTGTCCTTGTAGGCTCATAGATGTTGAATGTTTAGTTCCTAGTTGGTGGAACTGTTTGGGCAGAATTGGAGTGTGGCCTTGTTGGAGAAGTTATGTTGCTAGGGGATGAGCTCACACCAGGCCCAGTCTCTCACTCTGTCTGCTTTCATTTTTCTCACTGTGTTATGTACACTTGGCCCTACCTTCCACCAATAGGCTCTGGCTTCTTTCCAGGGTCATTGTAAACACAGTATTCATTGGTGATCGAGAACTTAAATACATTCACTACATATAGAAAATTTTTATCATTAGTATCGTCTGTTTAACGAATTAACATTGTAGATTTCTTTTTAACACTATATTTGAAAATCATCAGTGAGCTAGGCATGGTAGTGTATTTGTTAAACCCAGCATCGATGGGGCTAGTGGTGGGTGTGGGCGGAGACAGGTGGCTCTCTATGAGTTCAAGGCTAGCCTGGCCTACATAGTAAGACCCCTTTTCATCTATAAAAGCAACAGCAACAAAAGCATCAATGATTGTAAGCTCAAATGTTTGCTTCAGAAAATATATTAATGGCCCTTTTATGCACTTAGGACTGCTGAAATTCTTTACCATTTGGCCTTGAAGCAAGCTCAGAAATACAAGATCAATAAGTTTCTCTCGTTACCACACTACACAACACTGACAGAAGCCAGAAGGAACTTAGGACTATTTCAGCATCACGATGCCATCACAGGAACTGCGAAAGACTGGGTGGTCGTGGATTATGGAACCAGGTAACGTAATTATTGAAACACAGATTCAAGGAAAATCTTTTTACTTGAGTCATACAGTTGTATACGTGTGTGTGTGTGTGTGCTCGCACGCGCATGTGTTTGTGTATCTGGAGACAAAGCTGCTTGTGTATAACAGATCACATACATAGTGTTATTTGTTCTATATATTCCTATAGCCGACCATCACCAATTTTCCAGAACTCTGATAGCGTCATGGTAGCCGTAGCTCCCACCTTCGGTCTCTAGATGTTAGGCGTTGTCTTAAAGGCAGTCCTGCTTTCTCCTGAGTACAGCTTGACCATCGAGGTTATCTTCTTTATCAGGCAGCTCAGTCGTGTCTTCTTTCACACCAACTTGTTCATGGATGCTTGACATAAAGGCACAAGGAACGAGGATAGTGGGGAGGGTGGAAGCAGTCAGTTGTGAATGGGTGGTGATAGCAGTTGGAAGTGAGAATGGTGGCTGGGGCATGGAGATTAAGCATCTTCATGGAGGGTCTCAATCAAGAAGGCAGGTACTCAGTTACTTAAAGAATTTTTAGATTAAAGACTATTGAAGAATTTGAAGCTGTGTGTACACTGTGGCTTGGAAAGGCCGTCTTTCTAACGAGTGCTTCCCAGCAGTGGAAAGGCTGACCTTCAGTGGTGGAGACCCTTATCATCGTGCCAGTGTGGATAACAGGCATGGGGATCCACCTACTCGGGGAGAGTTTCACACTGGACAGGACAGCTTACCCATTGTCTTACTATGTATAGACTGTGGTTGCTTCTGATTTTCTTACCGTTTCTTTGCTGTGCACAGATGCTGTATCCAGTCAGTGATAGGGAGTGTGTCTACCATGCATGGGATTTATTAGTGTAATCCCTTGTGCTACAAAATGCACATAAAAGATGCTATACTTTGTAATATCTTAAAATCATCAGACATATGCTGTGATGTTCTTATACATTTGGAACTTGATTTGTTTCATAACTATTCCTGTAGGTGAGAAGTCTGTGGATCATGTCAAATCAGAACTAAACAATTGGTTTGTTGTTGACATTGCTAAGGGCTAAAGTTCTTAGGTACAATATTTTAATTGCTTTTCTAGAAACAAAGAGGAAATAGATTTTTCTTAAAGGCTCACTATTGACTCGAGCCCTTCAAAAAGTATGTCTAAGGTAGCACCTTGCATGTCTTCTCAGTTTTCACAAGAAACCCGTTTTCCTGAGTGTACTCTCTACGGAGGTTGAGCTGGCTTTAGTGGCAGTGTTGTCTGTTTCTCTCATAAAAAGCAGGTGGAAGGCAAGGTCAGTGCTTGCTTGTCCTTGTTCTTGCCTATGACCTATGGAAGACTTCTAAGTAAGTCTTGGACTCACAGGGCAGCGGGTAAGCCATGCCCCTGCTCTCCCCACTTGCTCTTTGTGGCTGCCATCAGACACTGAAGTTTTGTCCACTCTCTGTCTCTTGTCTTTTATAGGAGGCCAGCACTAGGTACCCAGTGTGGGTTCTGGTACTGGAGCTTGATAAACCAGGCCTGTGCAGCACGGCCTACTAGAGGGGGTGGAAAGACACAGTCATTTTCAAATTCCTCTTGACATTTGTGAATTTCCTCCGCCAGTGGTGCTTCACACTTCAACCGAGAAGTCGTAAACAGTTATCAAGTCATTAGCACAGACACTTTGAAGAAAGAGATTTCAAAACACGTGTTAAGAGAATCAGAGACACAGAGGCAGCTAGCACTGGCACTTTCTTACGCTCACACTGTTGACTGCTGTTCATTCAGATGTTGGCAGGCATGTCCCTGCGAACAGTCGTGCGAGCGACTGACTGATGGCTACTAAGAACGATTCCAAGCAGGATTAATCCTGCTCTGTTTATCTTCCTGTCATATTCTAGAAGGCTGTAGATACCCCAGTCACTATGCCAGCTCCACGGTGCCCAAGGGATTCAGGCCCTTCAGACCTCTTTCTCTTTCCCCAGGGTGAGCCTGAGAGCTGTGCACTCAGCGGTAGCTAAATATTTGCCTATTTGTTATTTTTTGGGTTTTTTTTTTCTTTTTTTTTTTTTTTAAACAGGGTTTCTCTGTGTAGCCCTGGTTTTCCTAGAATTCTTTCTGGAGGCCAAGTTGTTTAAGATGGAGAAAGAGAATGCCCCGTGGCTGATTTGAGGGTTAATTTTAATCATAACATGAAAAAAAAGTTGCCTGGGACAGTGGGATGGACATGTAGGGTCACACGTTGATAACGCGGCTTATAGAAGGGAAAGTCAGTTATGTAAAGATTTAAAAGTCTTTCGGCTTTTCCTATGTTGTAATTACAGTATCAGGAGAAAAGTAGCGAGGTGAGTGTGAGCGTCCAAATGCACAGATGAAACTGTTGACCGACAGGCACGATACCAGCTGTTCAAACACAGCTGTGACCGTAAATGGAAAAGCTGTGATCCCCGAGTGTGTGTTCTCTGGGCCATGTTCTGTGTTAATAGGCCGAGCTCATGTTAAGATGTTCGAGGCACTGAGAAATCTCACACTGACGAGATATTTAAATGTTTAAATTTCGTTCTGCCCCATGTTTCTTGAACTTATTTGCTGGGCTCCGTTTGGCTCTGTTTTAATCAGGGCAGCTTTGCATCAACAAGGAGTGTTTGGGGGAATGCTCCATCCTACGTCAGTGCCCATCTCATTAGGTCGCAGGGAGTGTGTGGGATAGAGGCAAGCATCAATGGTGCCTTCAGCTCACTCTAATCAGGACTGTTTAATATGCCTGATCCATGTTCAGCTTAAGCTGTTGTCGAACATGACTCTACAGGTTTAGCTGTCTGATAAAAATAGGCATACAGCTATTAGAAACAAGCGTGGGTTGAAGGAATTATTTCCTTAACTAAACTACCTTCAATCATCTGGTCTTTAGTCTGTTGAGAACACCTAATACGAAGGGCAAACGTGGCATGCCGAAAAATTTGTATGGATAATGATATGAACTAGAGCCCATAAGATTTTATTATTAATGCTAAAGATTTACTATGTAAGTCTATTTAATTGATAATATTGACCATGTACACTTAAGGTTTTATGTTCTGCCATAGGAAGTTGGTATTTTTGTTTGATTTTGTTTTTTTCTAATTGACATAGTGATTTTTGTTTTGAGACAAAGCCTTTGTACTTCAGGCATGAACTCTGATGCTGTATTCCTGACTGGTATCAACTTTGTGGTGATCTTACTGGTCCAGCTGCATGCCGAGACCACGTCCAGCATCTTTTATATATGCTTTTTGCTGTCGTAGAATGCTAGCAAACATGTTTTAGCACGCAGATACCAGGTTGCTCCCTGTAGTAGAGAAAGCGATGGTCGATTCTATGAGCACAGTAGGACTTTCCGATCATTTAACATGGTTGGCAAAGCTTATTTGCAAGTTCTGATCAAGTGTTTGTTTAAGGATGCTTGGTCCATAAAACCTTATACAAGCCTGGGTTTGGAAAATTACAGAGAATTCACACCAAGTCCTTTCCCTTGGGGTTGCCTCAGCAGTTACAGGTGATTTGCTGAGAAGATACTACAGAGCCCGGAATCAGTGGAGTCTTGACTCTGCTTTTGTTTCTCAGACATAACATAAAACTTGAGTGTAGTTATTAATGTCAGTGCCCAAGCAAAGCAACAAGGATGAAGGCCATCCCGTCATTCAGTTCTTTGAGAACTCTTCCTCGTAATTGTCTTGAACAAGAACATGACATAAATCCAACCAGATATCACTGTTAGTTCTCAGGAACAGCTTACATACAGATTGGATAGTCTTGCTAACCTAGAGTTAATAGTGTATTTCCTTTTGCAGTTCTATTAACACTCAACTTTTTTCCCTCCTGGGATGAAGAAGTAAATAATTGCTGTGTAATATATTCCTTTGTCGCTCGTAGGTTTTTTTTTTTCATTTTTTTTTAATTTATTTATTTATTTATTAAAGACTTCTGTCTCTTCCCCACCGCCGCCTCCCCTTTCCCTCCCCCTCCCCCAATCAAGTTCCCCTCCCTCGTCAGCACAAAGAGCAAACAGGGTTCCCTGTCCTGTGGGAAGTCCAGGGACCACCCACCTCCATCCAGGTCTAGTAAGGTGAGCATCCAAACTGCCTAGGCTCCCACAAAGCCAATACGTGCAGTAGGATCAAAAACCCATTGCCATTGTTCTTGAGGTCTCAGTAGTCCTCATTGTCCGCTATGTTCAGCGAGACCAGTTTTATCCCAGGCTTTTTCAGATCCAGGCCAGCTGGCCTTGGTGAGTTCCCGATAGAACATCCCCATTGTCTCAGTGTGTGGGTGCACCCCTCGCGGTCCTGAGTTCCTTGCTCGTGCTCTCTCTCCTTCTGCTCCTGATTTGGACCTTGAGATTTCAGTCCGGTGCTCCATTGTGGGTCTCTGTCTCTGTCTCCTTTCATCACCTGATGAAGGTTAATATTCAGGAGGATGCCTATATGTTTTTCTTTGGGTTCACCTTCTTATTTAGCTTCTCTAGGATCGTGAATTATAGGCTCAATGTTTTTTATTTATGGCTAGAAACCAAATATGAGTGAGTACATCCCATGTTCCTCTTTTTGGGTCTGGCTTACCTCAGTACACAGAATTTTGAGTTCTCAGACTAATACAATTTTGCTTTACAGACTCTTTCAGTCACTAAATTTTTTGGAGAAGATAATTGGAGATTCTGCATTTCTCCTCATCTTAAAGGACAAAAAGATGTACCAGTCTCAGCCTTCTGACACCTTCTTGGAGATGGTTAGTTGATTTCTTCTATGATTGCAAAAAACATTTGATTCTTTTGTTCTTGGATTAGAAAAGTGATGAGAAACTCCATTAAAATAATATTAAAGTATTAAAATTGTTTTATCCATTGTTTAAAGAATTTTTATCACTTTGTATAAATGTCTGCATATCCAACCATCTCTTTTCTATAGGTGCGTTTGCATTAATTTCTGTCTGTAATTTATTCTGCCTAAATCTTAGCATGAACTTATTTCAAAGTAGACAAAATAGACTTTTTGAACACTGTTTCATTGTAAAATAACCAGGGATGATAATTAATTATTCCTCTTGGCTATAATTAGAAACCCCTTGATACTTGAATTTTTTCAGCCCCTAATCTGCTTCTGATAAAACTGATTTTGAGTGTCCTTTTGGTGTCAGGATAGGTTCATTGAAGACTGCGGACAGTGCAGAGGTGTGCATATTGACTGTACAGAGCTTAAGGAACTGGGAGACTAGCTATCTATCTCCACCAGGACCTCTGAGGGCCTTGGACGTTTTCCTAGTTCATTTTCAGTGTTTAGGGTGGTGGTATCTGCCTTGGCTTGGGCCGGTATTAGGGGAGCAGGAGAGTCAGTACAAAGGTGCACTGAGAGGGATATGCTGCCCCTCATCCAGGAAGAGCCATGAAGAAGATGGCTGAGTACCACCCTCTACATATCCTCTTGACAACATGGATATTTAAAATTGTAACTTAGGTATCAGTAGTATCTTTTATGAATGTTGGGATTTGGAATGTTACGTGCAATTTAAATTTACACATCTGGAATTAGGGATGCAGCTTCAATATTTTCTTAGATGGCTGCTTGTAAAATTTTCATTTTAAAGTGAGAAAACACGAGAAGTGGATGTGTATTTCCCAAGGATGTGAGATAAAGAATGCAAAGATTGGGGGGAGAATTTTTTCAAGCTCTCGGATTTACTTAGAAAATGGAGCAATCCATTGTGCCATTGTGGACTGTGTAATGCATGTTGTGTTTAGGTTTGATACTCTTATCTCTGTCTCTTGTTGCCTGTGTATCATCTCTCTCTGTGTCTCTCTCTTGCTCTCGCATACACATAAACAAATTAGGGTTTGCTTTGAATTTGGCATGTTTCCTATACCTTGAAAAAGAATCATTGTCCCCATATTGTGATTCCTTCCAAAAATTTGTAAGGTAGTATTAGGTAGCTAATTTCAATGCTTACTTTTTAAAAGTTAAATTTAAAAACACGATGCCTTTCTTACAGGACACGAAGCAAATTTCACAAGATTCTCTGCCAAAAAAAACTGTGATACAACTGAGTGCACAGGAGCCCAGGTAAATCTGTAATTCCTTGTAGATGTTTGCCACTTCCCTGGTAATCCTTGTTTCTTTGGCTTGGACCTTCATTCAGCACATACTTTAAGGAAGTTTTTCTTTAAATCAATTATTTTTTTTTTTTAAGAAATAGGTTTTCTTCCATGACAGTCATATTCAGTGCTCAGAACTAACTTGGTACAGTGATTACTGTGTTTATGCTTGTAATATTTATATAAATGGAAGTCGGGGAATGGGAAATATGTAGCTTGTGATCCAGGTATTTCCTTATCTTTGTAATGCTGTTTTTAGATTATTGCGTTTTTGCATTGATCTTCCATGAAGTTTCTTCGTTTTCATTATTCCCAGATCCTAAGTATTTGAAAGGAAGAAATAATCTAATAACTGGCAGATCACAGCTTCATCTCTTCCATTTTCAAAACTACCCTGTTTCTCCTTAGACTACAACATTGTTGACGTATACTGAAGTAAACAGTCAGGTTGTTTATTCAATAAAAGCCAGGTTAACTCATGGCTGCCATCGAGTTATAAAGAAGGGCAGCTGTTTGCATTGGTCCTCTCTCACCCTCCGTGTTTCCTGACCAAGTATCCATCAGTTACTACCCGTGAACCTAGGCCTGTGGTATTTTGTCATAATGTAATTTTAAAATCTTAATTGAGAAACTTAGTGTCACCTCTTTCAAGTTGAAGACTAAAATTTTTTAAAGTTGATTCGTGATTTTCAGCTAAGTATGATTTATTAAAATTGTGGAACATAAATGCAATAAGATTAGAAACAGTCTGCAGTACTAGTGAAGTTGAGGTTTTGATGAGGCACTCGGCAAATCCGTGGTCGTCTGATTTCTTCCGTAAATAGAGACCTTTGCAGCTTGTTCCGCACAAGAAATAGGGGTTCTTTACTTTCTGGGGGTTCTCAGAAACTCTGCTGAGCTCATTAAATCTTTTACTGCCAGCTCATAGTGTGGAAAGATAACAGCATGGGAAGAAGCATCAATTATAAAACATTTCCTTTGTTTTAAAAGAAATGATGTTTGAATGTATTTGTGGGTAGCTGTCTGCTTCTTAAATATTGTATAATAATAAGCGATTTGGCTTGAATAATCATAGTAACTTTTTTTCTATCTCCTGTTTTGACATGGGAAGATCTTTTGTTTGCTAAAGTACTAAGGATGCTAAGTACTTCAACAAGTGATGGTGACAGATGTCATTTCTGCCCTCCCTGGTTGCATGTTGTTGTGGGTTAAGGCAGGCTGGGGTCTCAGCAGATCAAAGGGAGAGCCTGTGTCTTGGACAGGACGTAGGTCATTTAGCCTTCCCTAAGCTGGAGGAAGAAAGGTAGAACACAGCTGTTATAGTGATGGAGATGGGTTTATTTATGGATTAGCACAGATGAAATTTTTAAGACTTCTGGTCAAATATGCCCCTGAGCAGCTCATATTTAAGCAATGTTTTCATCTTCTGCCATTTTTTTCAAGTATCCTCCTGCCAAAGAGCAGTGTGGCCTCTTCTGTAATTTGATTGTTGGGTTCTGTTTCTGTCTCTATATGTTTTGTATCTTATGTTTTAAAATCTAGTTTTTACTTGGTAGCTACAAATTGCCTTAGTTATTGATATGCTAGTAAAATCGCCTATGAACTAAAAGAATGACAGCAGCCTTTAAAAAGAACTCAACAGTTTTACTTAGCTGGTCAGGCAAGTTAAATAGCTCTTCTGGGTTTAAACAGAAAGTTTAGAATTGTGGTGCTGAGTGTTTCTCATGAATCTTCTAGAATTTTTTTGGATGTAATTTTAAGTTCAGTTCTCATTTGAGTAGCTAATTATTAATGTAAATAAACCAGACATTCACAGTGTGAAAGATGACACACAGAAAGTGAAAAGTATTATTCTTATTTGTAGCTATAATACAGATGCATTTGGTAGAGGTGAGCAGTTACACATAGGATTAATATTATGGGGGTGATTAGGAAAGGAATTCTAAAAAGAGACTTAGGGAGTTGAAAATGTAAAAAATGTAAGAAGAGTTCTGATACAAACCTATAAATTTTAAGTAATGCATACAAGTGGATTTGCTCATGCCATTGGTGTTGTTAATTATGACTATGACCTAATACAGTTTGCCTCATATTCAGAAAGTAGTGCAAGTGACACCACACAGCTGATGCGCGTGGTTAATTCCCAGGGCTTCCAAGAATTACAGTGTAGGAACCCAAGGAGTGCTTTGAGTTCAGAAAGAATTTTTTTTCTTTCTCTTTCCTTTACTCTCTGTTTTCTGAGGAAATTGACTATAAAGACCCCTACCAGAAAGTTTAGTGAAGGGTGTGCGTGTAAGTCAGGTGACATGAAGACTGAGTTTCTTCTATTCAGGAAAGACAAGAATTAATTTCACTGTCATTCAGGCCCGAGGCCACTTTGACTGTAAAGGCAGCTTCTCTCTGCCAGGTGGATTTTTTGAAACATCACTAAGAATAAAAACAAATTCATAAACCTGAGAATGGGAAATCTTCAAGTTAAATACTTGGTTTTGCTTCATTTTTGATGTTGTAACAGAAAACTAGGTTAGCTGAGCTTAATGACCATGAGTTTAAATGGTTCATGCTCCGGAGGTTGGGAAGTCCAAGGAGGAGCCACTGCATCTGGAGAGGGCCTCCGTGCTGACTGATCCATGCTGCTGAGTCAGCCTATGGTGGCAGTGGGATCCCAGAAGTAGCTGAGTGGCGGTAAATGCATCATTTTATCAGGAACTACTTTCAATTAATGAGCCCATTTCTCTGATGTAGCAGATCCCAGATTACCTAACCACATCCTCAGGGTCTCAGCATTCAACACTGTTACTTACTTAGTACAGGAACATTCAAACCATGGCAGGTGATTTTAGTTTGAGATAAATTTATTTAAACTATTACAAATTTACCTGTAAGAGGTTTCAATTTTTAGTAAGGTATTTTTTGGCAAATAATCTTTTTCTTTCCTTTTTCAATTTCTTCTATTTCTCCTCCTTTTCCATCTTCCTCTCTTTTTTTTTTAAAAGGAAAGGAAACGAAGGAGGGAGGGAGGGAAGGATAGAGGAGGGTAGAATTAACTTGACACAGAAGTCAGTGGTTTGGATGCTTCCGAATGTCAACAGGAATAAAAACTACCTAATGCAAACAAGGCCCCTCTTATTGGCCTTGACTTTGCTGGTTGAAGGACCCTTCCTTGGTACCTCCCACACTCTCAGTTAACATCCTTTGATTATCTACACATGTGCTTCCTTTAGGAGTTCCAATCTGCTAGATAGCTTTGTTCTCTTTTTTCTCTGTTCTGACCACAGAATTCATTTATTTTGACCTCACCTTTGTTCATTTCTTTTTATATATATATTTTTATTTATTTATTTATTAAAGATTTCTGTCTCTTCCCCACCGCCGCCTCCCCTTTCCCTCCCCCTCCCCCAGTCAAGTCCCCCTCCCTCGTCAGCCCAAAGAGCAATCAGGGTTCCCTGCCCTGTGGGAAGTCCAAGGACCACCCACCTCCTTCCAGGTCTAGTAAGGTGAGCATCCCACAAAGCCAATACGTGCAGTAGGATCAAAAACCCATTGCCATTGTTCTTGAGGTCTCAGTAGTCCTCATTGTCCGCTATGTTCAGCGAGACCGGTTTTAACCCAGGCTTTTTCAGACCCAGGCCAGCTGGCCTTGGTGAGTTCCTGATAGAACATCCCCATTGTCTCAGTGTGTGGGTGTATCCCTCGTGGTCCTGGGTTCCTTGCTCGTGCTCTCTCTTCTTCTGCTCCTGCTTTGGACCTTGAGATTTCAGTCCGGTGCTCCAATGTGGGTCTCTGTCTCTGTCTCCTTTCATCGCCTGATGAAGGTTAATATTCAGGAGGATGCCTATATGTTTTTCTTTGGGTTCTCCTTCTTATTTAGCTTCTCTAAGAACCCGAATTATAGGCTCAATGTCCTTTATTTATGGCTAGAAACCAAATATGAGTGAGTACATCCCATGTTCCTCTTTTTGGGTCTGGCTTACCTCACTCAGGATATTGTTTTCTATTTCCATCCATTTGCCTGCAAACTTCAAGAAGTCCTGTTTTTTACTGCTGAGTAGTACTCTAATATGTATATATTCCATACTTTCTTCATCCATTCTTCAATTGAAGGGCATCTAGATTGTTTCCAGGTTCTGGCTATTACAAACAATGCTGCTATGAACATAGTAGAGCATATACTTTTGTTGTATGATAAGGCCTCTCTTGGGTATATTCCCAAGAGTGGTATTGCTGGGTCCTTTGTTCATTTCTTATATTTTGTGAATGTAAAGTCTCCTCTGCTCTCCCTGACATCAGTCTCCTTCCACCGCTCTGGGTCTCAGTTGCTCCATCTCCTTCCATTGCCCTGGTTCTCAGCTGCTCCATCTCCT
>JABTXL010005901.1:0-24599 GCA_025134845.1 Neodon shergylaensis | reverse complement strand
TGCTCCATCTCCTTCCATTGCCCTGGTTCTCAGCTGCTCCATCTCCTTCCATTGCTCTAGGTCTCAGCTGCTCCATCTCCTTCCATTGTCCTGGTTCTCAGCTGCTCCATCTCCTTCCATTGTCCTGGTTCTTAGCTGCTCCATCTCCTTCCACCACTCTGGTTCTCAGCTGCTCCATCTCCTTCCATTGCCCTGGTTCTCAGCTGCTCCATCTCCTTCCACCGCCCTGGGTCTTAGCTGCTCCATCTCCTTCCACCGCCCTGGGTCTCAGCTGCTCCATCTCCTTCCACCGCCCTGAGTCTTAGCTGTTCCATCTCCTTGTACCGCTCTGGTTCTAGTTGCCCGTTATGATCTGCTTGAATGACTGTAGTCCTCTTGCTCTTTTCTCTCCAGTCTCCTATAGTCGTTCTTTATTTATGTGCAGGTATTGGTAGCAGGAATTCAAATATAGTGCTCTCAGGAAATTCCTCATAGTATTCTCCAGGAAATATATGACCTATGTAGGAAGTATGACAAATATTTGTTTTAATAGTTTGCTTTAAAAAAAAACAAGGAAAAATCATCTCAATTGTAGCATCTTGAAAACAGTTGATTACACCTCTCAGGAGAACTGCTGTCCAGTTTCTACTTAGGGCAGAGTTTAGGACTGTGCTCCCCCAAGCTTGGCAGGCCCGAGTGTCTTGGCAAAATTTCTCATATTGCTGGAAATCACTGCTGTCTATGGCTGATGGTTTAGTTGGGCATTCAATTGCCAGTGTTTACACATGTCCCCTCCAGAGCAGCTAGTTCCAAGAGGGAGTCTCAAAGCTACCCAAACAAAGCAAAATGAGATTAAAAGTGTACAAAACACCATTGAGTTCATTCTGAGTTGGCCATACTCCTGGGCATGGGCCTGCCCTGAGGCGTGGTAATATACCCAGTGAGACTCCATTGGAGAAAACCGATTTGTCCTTTGTAAGGGGTGTCAGCTGCAGACAGCTTCATGGTTAGGAGTGGAGCTCATGTCAAAACCAAACGTTGGGCACCAGATGATGATGGAAGTCACAAAATAATCCCACACCAGTTCAGAATTATAATAATAAAAGGGTTATTTATTTAAGGGAAAATTTACAGATCACTGTCCTTGATAACAGTCCTTTGTGTTAACAGGAACAGAGTCTAGCAGGAAGCAAGAGGGTGGGTGCACTCTTTACAGCTTCTTTTACAGTATAAGAAACCACACCCAAGTGGGCTGGTATCTTAAAGGCTTTTGACTGAAGGAGCAGAATATGCTCCCACACCAGTCTCTGAGTTCATACATGTGTCAGACCTTTTGTGTCTAGAAGACACCATATCCTTGGAGTCATCCCTCCCCTCTGGCTCTTACCATCTTCCTTCCTCCCCTTCCCACATTGATCCCTGAGCCCCAAGGGGAGGGATTTGATGAAGACATTCCATTCAGGACTGAAAAAGATCTCTGAAGCCTCTCACTGTCTCCACTCTGTTCGCTCGTGGGTCTCTGTGTCAACACATCTACTGCAAGAGTAAGGTTCTCTAATGATGGTTGAGTGAGACACAGAAACCCACTCATTCGCACACTCAGACATCCCATAAAAACACTAAATGGGAAACCATACTTATGGCAAGGACATGGAGGATAAAAAGAGAAGAATATATATTCTTTTACATATATAGTATATATAAAAATATACTATAATATAGTATATTTTAATATATATAACAAAAATAAAAGCAATAAGATAAAATCTAAAATATATTTGAAAAGAACTGTGACATGACATTTTGAAGATGACACCGAGTTCATTTTCTGTTGTCATCCACTGCTGGGTATGCAGCCTGTCCTTAAGAGTAGTTTGTTTCTCTAGAGAAAACTCTCTGGGAGGAAACTAAATTTTCATTTGCAAGCACTTATCAATTTGAGATTATTTCTGGGTTAGGGACAGGGGCATGTGTGCATGTCTCCATTTCGCTCTAGGACCCCATCTGGGGCACACCCTTTATAGGCTGTGTGTATGCTGCCATGACCTCAGTGAGTTCTATAAGTGTATAAATCTTGTTGGTTTCGAAGGCCTTCTTTTCTTGGTGCCCTCTGTCCTCTCTGGGTCTACATTGTTTCCACCTAGTCTTCCACAGGATTCCCTGAGCCCTGATGGGAGGGTTTTCATGGAGATACCCCAGGGATTGAATATTTCAAGAACTCTTATACTCTGCACAAAGTCTGGCTGTGTGTCTCTGTGTTTGTTGCCCTCTACTGTAGGAGGGAGCTTCTCCCATATGTCTGAGCAAGGTACTAATCTATGAGTATAGCAAAATGTTGGTAGGAGTCATTTTATTGCTAGGTTTTTTGTTGTTGTCTTCCTTTATTCCTTCCTTCCTTCCTTCCTTCCTTCCTTTCTTCCTTCCTTCCTTCCTTCCTTCCTTCCTTCCTTCCTTCCTTCCTTTTTTTGTTCTTGGTGCCCATGCTAATGGTGTTCTGTTCAGAAAGTCTTCCTGTACCAACAAGTTCAAGGCTATTGCCCAATTTCTCTATTACTAGATTCAGTGTATCTGGTTTTATGTTGAGGTCTTTGATGTGTTTGAATTTGAGTTTTGTGCAGGGTAGTAAGTATGAATCTATTTGCATTCTTCTACATGCAGCCATCCAGGTTGAGCAGTGGCATTTGTTTAAGACACTGTAGGAACATATATTTTTACAAAATAAAGGGGTGATAGTTCTCATCTTTGGAGGCAGTGGCTTGTGACCTACTGTCCAGTACTGCTCACAGACCTGCCATATAAGAAAACAAACTCACTGTTCAGGATGTCTGAAGTCTCATTCCATTATAATAGTGCCTCAAATTTTCCATCTTTAGTATGTCTAGCAAAGCTCATTTATATCGCTTGGCAGCTAATGGTGGCTTGTTTCTGCCAGTATAATTATGTTACAATAATTTCACTCAATTATAATGTCATTGGTAGTGGAAACTATGTACACTGTTAACAGTTATTGTATTCCAAATAAAAATTAATAATACAAAGTAATGGGACTAGGGTTCTTTCATTTTCATACGTGTTGTAGGGAGGCCACTTGTTTGTTTTCCTGGCCGCCCAGACTCCTGAAATAACTACACAGAAACTGTATTAATTAAATCACTGCTTGGCCTATTAGCTCTAACTTCTTATTGGCTAGCTTTAATCCATTTCCATTAATCTGTGTATCAGATTAATCTGTGGTTGTGGCTTACCAGCAAGGTTCAGTGTCTGTCTCTGGCGGCGGCTCCATGGCTTCTCTATGACTCTGCCTCCTTTCTCCCAGCATTCAGTTTAGTTTTCCCCTCCTACCTCTATTCCCTGCACAGGTCCAAGACCATTTCTTTATTAACCAATAGTATTCACAGCATACAGAGGGAATCCCACATCACATATGTATATATTTCTTTAATTTACTGTGATCACTGTGCCTGTGTCTTTAATGTAGTAAGTATTCATTATCAAGATTCATTAGGATATATCTAATTATTGATGGAAGAGAATATTAAACTTCAGACACTAATGTGCATAAAACATGTGCTGTGTTCCATGTCCTGGTGCAGCTTCTACTTT
Organism: Neodon shergylaensis; assembly: GCA_025134845.1. Taxonomy (NCBI): domain Eukaryota; kingdom Metazoa; phylum Chordata; class Mammalia; order Rodentia; family Cricetidae; genus Neodon; species Neodon shergylaensis. The sequence goes on along the minus strand of JABTXL010005901.1, from coordinate 21,017 downwards.
TCTGTACCAATTGCTATTGGGAGGTAGGGCACCTGAGTGCTTCCTAATGAACTTAGTACACATAAAATAGCAATCTGATAGAGACTTGAACGTGTGCAACTTATCATTTAAAATGTTAGAGTTTCTATATTATGAGACATGAAAGACTTTAGGCTTCATCTAATTGTTGCATTTTCATGAAGCTACCACCTTTGAGGTTACATTTTGGAAGTGTCTTCAAGACAAGGGTGTTTAAAGGTTCTACAGATGTCTGAGTGAGTTCACCTCATCACTTTGGTTTTCACACTCGGTACTTGGCTGTGATTGACAATTGAGCGTTTCTTCATTTCGGAGAGCAGTTCTTCTGCCATCGATGTCAACTGGGTGATGGAGCTCATGGCTTCAGGTGACTTTTTGCTCACTTGTTGCATCTCTGATAGTTTGTGTACTGAATGAGAGTTGCACTCAAACATCTGATAGAGCTAACCAGGTATGTAAGTGTAGATTTTAAATATTTATTTATTTATTATGTATACAATATTCTGTCTGTGTACATGTCTGCAGGCCAGAAGAGGGCACCAGACCTCTTTACAGATGGTTGTGAGCCACCATGTGGTTGCTGGGAATTGAACTCAGGACCTTTGGAAGAGCAGGCAATGCTCTTAACCACTGAGCCATCTCTCCAGCCCCCAAGTGTAGATTTTAAATGACCAAACCAAGTTTGCATCCTTATTTTTGCCAGAGAATAGAATTCATTATCTACTTATACCTGGCATTGTTATCTATTATAACATTTATTATTATTTATTATTGTAGAATAGAATTGGCAGAAGCAGGTGTAATTTCAAATGTAACTGAAATGCATGAACTGAGGTTGCTATAATTCGAGATGTGTGTCCCAGGAGAAGAGATATGTACAGAGGGGACTTTCCTAATGCTCGGTTGTGGGAAGATGGAAGATTGCTAGCAACGATAACAAAGACTACAGGCTACAAATCGATTAATTTAAAATGTAAAAGTTAGTTAGTAAAAAGCCTAAGCTAATAGGCCAAACAGTGTTACAATTAGTATAGTTTCTGTATGTTTATTTGGGTTAGGCAGCCAGGAAACAAACAAGCAGTCTTTGCCTACACTTGTGGACCATAATTATTTAAACTCAAATTCTGTATGCTAGAAAGTTTGTATAGAAATGCCTTCACATTGCTTAGCAGACAGTTGTACTTTTAACACCAGGAAGTCTGATGGCTTGCTTCCCCAAACATGGCACCTCACAGTGTAGAAGTTTCTCCTAGGAGAAGTCAAGACTGTAATAGGCAACATGAATGGATCAGAACTCTGTGCCTGAGACCTCCCACGGTTTCCGAAAACAACTCAAATACTCTAACCTTTCAAGACTATCTCATGTGGTTTTTTTTTGTTTGTTTGTTTTTTTCTCCTGTGGGAGAACTGGTAGGATTGGAGAGTCTGAAACCCATAAAAGCTGAGGTAATCTAGTACAGGTCTCTAAGTACAATAGCACAATGCTCTATGACTCTATCTGAGATTTAAGGCCTGAGTTCATAGGCTCTCCTGAGATACTTTTCTGTTTAAATATAATTTGCATGTAAAAAGTATTTGCATATTTGTACCTTCTCTCCTGTATTGTTTTGTTAATTTGACTTTTTCAAAATAGTGTTTGATCAGTTTTCTGATTTCATCCTGCTGATTCAATTTCTGATTTCAGTCTGTTGAAATATTTTTAGGATATGCCTGAAGGACCAAACGGAATATAGAACTTAAAATAGTTAAAGGGACTAAGGGAACCCGAAGCATATACTCGCGGCATGCATTTTGCCTAATTTTTTAGGGAAACAAAGTTTTGACTCTGCCATCCCCAGAATGTTCTCTTCATCCTTACTATTCTACTTATTTCATAACATCAAGAATCATGAATATTAATTTCTAAACCATTGTTTCAACCTCTCGTTGACTTACATGAAGTAACATCTATTATATTAGTGCGAAAAAAATGATCCAGTTTACATGATGGTTGACCAGGGACACTGAGACTCTCAGTTTCCTATCAGTGTTCATGAAAACAAAAAGGTCTCCGAGCATGGACAGTGCGCCCATCACTATAGTGTGTAATATCCACAGACTACGGAGATGCTGGAACTGAAGACTTGCTGACCAGTTGGAAGTGAGTACAAGGTGTAAGTCTCTAGAAACAAGTATGAGATTAAACTCTTTCTGTTTCAGAACATTTACCCCCGTGCCTTTGAAATTTATTTCTTTTTTCTTTTTTTTTTTTATTAAAGATTTCTGTCTCTTCCCCACCTCCGCCTCCCCTTTCCCTCCCCCTCCCCCAATCAAGTTCCCCGTCCCTCCTAAGCCCAAAGAGCAATCAGGGTTGCCTGCCCTGTGGTAAGTCCAAGGACCACCCACCTCCATCCAGGTCTAGTAAGGTAATCATCCAAACTGCCTAGGTTCCCACAAAGCCAATAGGTGCAGTAGGATCAAAAACCCATTGCCATTGTTCTTGAGGTCTCAGTAGTCCTCATTGTCCACTATGTTCAGCGAGACCGGTTTTATCCCAGGCTTTTTCAGACCCAGGCCAGCTGGCCTTGGTGAGTTCCCAATAGAACATCCCCATTGTCTCATTGTGTGGGTGTACCTGTCGCGGTCCTGAGTTCCTTGCTCGTGCTCTCTCTCCTTCTGCTCCTGATTTGGACCTTCCGGTGCTCCAATGAGGGTCTCTGTCTCTGACTCTGTCTCCTTTCATCGCCTGATGAAGGTTAATATTCAGGAGGATGCCTATATGTTTTTCTTTGGGTTCTCCTTCTTATTTAGCTTCTCTTAGAACCTGAGTTATAGGCTCAATGTCCTTTATTTATGGCTAGAAACCAAATATGAGTGAGTACATCCCATGTTCCTCTTTTTGGGTCTGGCTTACCTCACTCAGGATAGTGTTTTCTATTTCCATCCATTTGCCTGCAAACTTCAAGAAGTCCTTGTTTTTTACTGCGGAGTAATACTCTAATATGTATATATTCCATACTTTCTTCATCCATTCTTCAATTGAAGGGCATCTAGGTTGTTTCCAGGTTCTGGCTATTACAAACAATGCTGCTATGAACATAGTAGAGCATATACTTTTGTTGTATGATAAGGCCTCTCTTGGGTATATTCCCAAGAGTGGTATTGCTGGGTCCAGGGGTAGGTTGATCCCGAATTTCCTGAGAAACCTCCACACTGCTTTCCAGAGTGGTTGCACAAGTTTGCATTCCCACCAGCAATGGATGAGTGTACCCCTTTCTCCACAACCTCTCCAGCAAAGGCTATCATTGGTGTTTTTGATTTTAGCAATGAAATTTATTTCTTGATCGGAGATGCTCTTTCAAGGCTGCTAGGAAGTAGACACCCCCCACCGTCCCTCCCTCGTGTCTCAGTTAGCCAGTCCCTCTTCATAATGCTTTCCAGTCCTTGTCTGGGCCCATGGTGCTTGGAAACCCAGCGCATTTCTTTTCTTCTAGTTCTTAAGTTGTATGCGTATCATGAATCAGCCACTTATTTCCTAACCACATTTTACTGTTATTTTTCTTTTATGACTTTGTTAATTTTTATGAAACTAATAAATTATAGAAAAGAGTTTCTTTTATATTAAGTTGTTTGTTTTGGAAAGAGTCCAAGAAACTGCATCACTAAAGAATATTGGTCAAATGGCTGTGTAAGATATGGAAAGAAATCATAAACGGTAGATGCAATCTGATGACAGATTGCTTAATATCTAAGTTCTTAGTGTTTTATAGGAAACCCAAGCTCAACACCATGGGTGATTTATGTGTGTAAATAAATACATACGGCTATGCGGAAAGTAATGCATAAAATAGTAATTAGTAGTCTTATTCTAAACGCAGAGATTCTGCTGTAACATCAGTAGATAAGAATATGATGCACATTTGTAGGTTTTATGGTAAAGTAAAATGTGGAGAATAAGCATGTTTGCCTGAGCAGTCCCAGCTTACACCTCCAGGTCAGCTTTTGCTCTGATTTGACAGATCCCTTGCCAGCCTCGCTCACATTGGCCTGAGTGCTTTCCCTGCCTATATTTTGTAATGAATTGAAGAGCTGAATCTGCCAGAAATAGACTAGTTAGAAACAAGTTGAAACTGATGGTAGATCAATGATGGAGGAAAGCGTTTGCTCAAGGAAACTGCTGATGTTGGCAGCATGGGCCAGAAGATTGCTGTGGTGGTCGGTGCTGAAGAGAGAAGCTCTCTATCTGTTCAAACTGCCTGTTCAGAGCTGCGGTGGAAGACAGAATGCCAATTAGGCACAGTCATCTTGGGTGGTAGCCTTCTGGGAACTCGATGTCAGTCCGGATCTGCCTGTGGGCTTGCTGTCCTCTGGTCTCTGTCTTCTTCATATTCTTCAAGAGCCTAAATAGGTGATTTAGTCTTTTCGTTTTCTTCTCTTGCTGTGTATTTCCCTTGCTAGCATATTATCTCCATGAGGGTAGGGAGTGGTTTGCCTTCGAATTCCCTGGCAGGTATCTGAGGCACCGTAGGCTGCTCACAAATACTTATCAGATTCACTCTATCTAAAAGAAGACCTCCAGCCACTGCTAAAGAGGAGAGACCAGATAGAGAATCTCGGCAGAGATCTACTGCCTGGAGAATAAGCGAATAGGAAGAAGCTGGAGGAAACTCAGAAGCAAACTGCGCAGTGGCCAGAACTAGGAAACAAGAAGGAATGAAATATCAACTTAACTCCAAATGATTTAGCACTGAGGCCACTCAAGAGAAAAAGAAGCTACTTGGAATTCTTAAAGTTTGAGCTTTGATCTCGAAGAAATATATATCTGTCTTAAATGTACATTAGATCTTTTAGTTCTGCTTTCTAAAAGGATCTCAATTTTGTCATTACATTGGTCAGTTTAATGACAGAATTACCTTAAATATCACTACTTTGCTGCTGCTCTCTGGAAGACTGAAACATATTGCTGAATGGACAAAATCAAATTACGTGTGTGAACTTAGCCATGTAATCAGTGGTTGTAATTGTATGCTAATTCCTTAGCTCAAAACCCATGTTTTTCCACTGCCCTAAATATAAACTGTAGGGCATTCAACATGGCTTGTATCTGCACTTTAGACTCTAGAATTGTGTCCTGCACTGCTCTAGCCTGTCCTGTGTGCTGCAGTCTCTTAGTAACTGTTAATTCTCGGAGATGCTGTATTCTGTTACCTCTGGGTTCTTTCTGCTTGGAAAGAGCTAGACTACCACCAGCAGAAAACCTTCCCACCTAGCTCAGCCACATTGCAGGCTTTTTAAGATTCAGCTTGTTTGGAACCTTTCTTTGAGATCCAGGAAGAAGATGTCACCCTACCTCGACAGTTCCTACTAACCACATGTATGATGTCCCTCTGAAGGGAATTAGTATAAGCCCTGTTACAGGTCAGTGGTTTCTGGTTCATTATTGTCGCCTAACATCCAGAAGTCTCTGAGAAAAGCAGCCCTGCAATGTCTATAAATTGCACTGGAAGGAATCAGTCCTGCCAAAAATCAGGGGTGGTGATGAGCTGGAGTATTGTAGACAGAGCTTGCTTCCCAGCACTATGTGTCAAGGGAACAAACATCTCTAAAGAGCTAAGATGCTCATCAGTAAGAAAGGATTGATCAAAATCCAGCATTTGTAGAGTGCCACATAAAGTTTAAAAAACTACCTTAATATTTTTGTAATAAAGAGAACAATGTGGAAATAGTAAATTCTGAGGTTTACTATTTATTAAATCTTAGCTTAATATTTTTTTCAAATTTTTCGTTTTAAATTCCTTAGAGAAAATAGAGATGTGTTTGAATTAAAGAAATTATGAATAGTAAAGCATGTAAGATGGACTTAGCAAATAGGAAATGTTTACTAAGTCTACTAAATGTTTGCTAGCTACAGCTTGGACGAGAGCAAGGTGAAATACTAGAAAAAAAGTTACGTGTGTTATTTGACTAAGCAGAACTTGTCCGTTAACAAAATTCACTTCCCCTTCAGTCATTTAACCAGGAGCAAATCCAGCTTGGAATTCTCTGCTTCGTTCCTGTGTTGTCCGCCCTCTGACTCTTGCATGAGTTTGGATATGTGCCTTCCTGAAGGGTGCTCTGTGCTGTCTCCTTCTGTGTCTCTGTCTGTCCTTATGTACGTCTGTGCTGTCTGAGCATCCGCGGGATGTTTCTCTGTCTGTGAGAGGTGTCTGTGTGTCCGTCTGATTCTGTGTGTCTATGAAGGGCTTGGTTCTGTCTGTATTGAAAGCCACAGAAAGCATCACAGGGGGATGGAATGGGATACTTTACAGAAATCTTCAATAGTTTTACAAGGGATTAAGTCACTGTCACTCAAATAATCCCATCTGATTGGTATTGTTTGTAACTCATATCTGTTCATTGCTGCTTTCGACCTTTATGGGAGATTTTAGGACGTTACTTTCAACTTCTGTATTTGCTGCTCTCAGCAAATGAGAGACATGGGTTATCTGAGTCAGGGGCATGGACAGTGAGATTGCAGCTGTGGTTGTCAAAGTTGACCGCATGCAAAACGGAAAGCAAGTCCCACTGACTTTCTTTGTTTTCTTCTCTTGTGACCGTTGTGTTCCATTTTATTTGTGTTTTATTCTGTGTGTAAGGGTGTTTTGCCTGCACGTACTTCTGTGCACCACTTTTATGTGGTACTCTCTGAGGTCAGAAGTGACAGATCCCCTGGGACCAGAATTAAAGATGGTTATGAGCTGCTGTGTGGGTGCTGGGAATCAAAACCTGGTCCTCTGGAAGAGCAGCGAGCACCCTGAACCAGGGAGGCATCACTCTAGTGTGGGTTACATTCCTTTTTTAAAGGTAGGTTAAACAGTTTGAGAACAAATAGGATAGCAGTTTTAAGTCCTAAGTCACCTCAAAGTGGATTATTAGCTCTACCTCTGAGGTTCCAGTCTCTTAGAATGTAAGTGATATTTTTACAATATTGCATCCCTACAATTGCAGGTCTTTATTGGAACTTTAACAAATTCCAATCACTTTGGAGTCATGTTGCCTTCTTAGATTATGATTTTGGTACTTGCTGGTCTCCTTTGTGACCTGGTATTGCTTCTTGTAAGTGGAGTGAGCACTTTCTTGTATATTGTGTTCAGCCACTGCAGCAGAAACTTACAGTGTTGTCACAAGAAAGAAGTTGATTTTGTCCTGTGAAGCCTCAGGACAGACAGTCGAGGTCTCATGGTATGTTCCCTGGTGTCATCAACACCCTAGGCTCCTCTGACCGTTTAGTTCTGCCACTTCCAGAGTATGGCTTTTACTCTGTAGGTCCCTGATAGTCCAGGCTTCTCTATTCATTGCATGCGCCATTCAGCTAGAACGTGATGAAGACTTTTCATTCACTGAGAACATAATAAATTGCTCAGGATCTCCTGGTACTAGAATAATGATGATTTACTGGCTAGCATAATGCCTTGTAGCCACCACTGGATAGGGAAATCGGTGGATACCCATTTTGGGATGTGTGTGTGTGTGTGTGTGTGTGTGTGTGTTGCTAGGCATTGAAGGATTTGCATTCTGGATTTGCCAGGCTAGGCCAGTGTTCTACTACTGAACTGCATCCTTACCAACATTTGAATGTTTCTCCCCCCTCAAACTAGAACTGTTGCCAACTTGAAGCAAATTGGGTTTCTATTTGACAGTAATTGCTGTTGGATCGGCAGCTGCAGCTTCGGCTCAGGCTGGTTAACCAGATCAAACGGTGGCTGCCATCTCTATTGGCTGTTTCCCCCACACTGTTAACTGGAGTCCTGCATTGTATACCATCAGATATGCCAGGGAAATGAGCTTTTTGTGAAGCTAGAAAAGTCTTAACAATGTGACCCCAAGACATCAGGCAGAAAAATCGTATTAAACACTTATTAATGGAAATGAGAAATTCCATTTTATTAAAAACTAAGACATAATTGGATCCTAAAAACTTACGAATCAGAAAAGATATAAAGTAAAAGTCTATGAAATAAATAAATATCTCCTATTGGGTGGGACTTGGGATATTTTAGCGGTGGAGGGGTGTGTTTTTCTGACACTTTGATTTCTAGAGAGTTACTCCCTCAGAATCTACACAGTGTCTTTTTTTGTAGTGGAATCTTTAGTTTGGAATGCTGGCAAGAGCCAGCTGCCATTCATTGCCTTACCTGAAGCCTGAGAAAGATGTTTATGAGGGTTGTTTTCTGGTTTTGTTTTTGCTTTTAATTTTAGGAAAGTAGTATTTATTCATGGCATGAAAGTGTAAATTCTGCTGCAACATTTGTGGATGTTCAAGTCAAATATGATAAAACAAAAACCCTATACTGCGTAGTGTGAGTTCATTGTAGGTTTTTCCGCCAATTGAGTTATAAAAAGTCTTTTTAATTTTTCCCCCCCAGATCTATTTGGATTTTATAGATTAGAGAGAAAAAAGAATAGGGTAATGGCTTTGGAAAACTAAGAACTTGATTAAGATAGTTAGCAACTTCGTAGAAGAGAGACTGTCGCCGGATGTACCTTACTGTCCTGAGTTGGGCTGAGTCTGTGTACGCACTGCTCCTTCCATGCTTGGCTTCTTTTTTCCTGACTGAGTTTCTGTCCCTTTAAGACCTGTTGAAGACCGTGTGGACTCCAGGAGTATGTGCCAGCAAAGCCCTGCTCATTTCACTGCCCTGAGCTTCAGCGCTGAGTTCACTGCCCTGCACTTCCTGAGTGTGAAACACCAGCACTGACCTCCAAGCTTTGCAAGGCTCTGTTCCCTGAGCTCTCCAGCTTGCTCAGTGTCAGGACTCATTGTCTGGTTTTTATTTTCTTGCTTTATTGGTGCAATCCCTGAAATAACATTCCTTAGACAGTTCTTCCTTCAGGCAGTTTAATGTTTGCAATAGCTCACCTTAAGCAAAGCAGTTGTGAATTATATACTTTGCAGCTGTCATTTAGAAGTTTGAGGAAATTGTTTCTGTACTCTTCCTTTTTAATGCTTCTAAGGGATGTCCTCTGTACTCTTTCTCCTTACTGCTTCTAAATGATGTCCTCTGAAACCCTGCCTTCCACGTTGTCACTTGCCTTTTAAAAGACTCGCCCTGAGGTTTTATAATTAGTCAGCTGTGATTTCGTTCCTTGGAATAAATTATTTGATCTTTTACTCATGGAAGGAATTAGATAGATTGCGTTTAAAATGATGGTTTTAAGTTTCATTCCTTGAAATGTGATGTCAATGATTTAAGTGTTCACAGAACACCTGTTAAGTAGCCTTGTTAGTCTGGATTGTAATTGACCTTTATTATATTTTAAATCAAGCTTTCTTAACTATCCATATGGTTCTAGTTTATTATCAGATTATTGTATAATTAAGTTTTGTATACCTTATATTTTAGTTATGTGGTTGGTCTGATGAGATTAAAGTGACTGGTTGGGGCTCAGAGCATTGTGCGACTTCCCATTAGTAACCGTGACCAGTGGAGCAAAGAGATGGAGGGAAAATATGTGCCTGTATGTGCAGAAGTATGATGAAGTATTCTGATCCTTCCTGATATGAGGCCAGAGTGAGCATGAATAAATACCACAAGTGCAGTCCAGCAAAGATTACAGTCATTTCTACTTTTGAGGTGCTTGGAAATTTGTAACTGCCCAAGACCTAAGAAAGACTTTAAAGGGTCAGGTGCTGTCAGGAGTTGCTGATGTTGATGGTCTGTCTGTCAGGGCTCTAGTTTATTAGCGCTTACATGTCTGCTATGCTGAAATTTTTTAAATTTTAATTTATTTTTATTTTATGTGCATTGGTGCTTTGCATACACGTATGTCTGTGTGAAGGGTGTAAGATCACCCTGGAACTGGATTTATAGACAGTTGTGAACTGCCATGTGGGTGCTGGGAATTGAACTTGGGTCCTCTGGATGAACAGTCAGTTCTCTCAAACACTGAGCCATCTTCCAGTACCCTGATTTTTTTTTCTTGCTAGTTGTAGAGTATTGTAATAGGAGTGGCGGGGCTGCGTCCCCAGCACCCCAGCCACCTGGCTAGCTTATGCCCCGAAATAACAACACATAAACTGTATTCTTTTAAACACTGCTTGGCCCATGATATCTAGCCTCTTCTCGGCTAACTCTCGCACCTGGACTAGCCCATTTCGAATATTCTATGTAGCACCCAAAGGTGTGCTTACCGGGAAGTTTCTAGCCTACGTCCATCCTGGGTCGGAGCTTCATCGATCGCGTCTGCCCTGAGAGGAGCTGCGTGATGTCTTCTCTGCTCCAGAGAGCAGAGCTGTCGAGTCTGTCTGAGGCGTCTTACCTCATTTCCTCTTCCTCCCAGCATGCTGTTCTGTTTACTCCTCCCACCTATGTTTTAACCTGAGGGCCAAGCAGTTTCTTTATTATAACCAACCAATGACCTTCCTCTATCATTTCCCCTTTTTCTGTTTAAACAAAAAGGAAGGAAGGCTTTAACTTTAACATAGCAAAATTACATATAACAAAACAGTTATCAAGTAAGAATTACAATATTTATATCTATTTTATCTTTATCATAACTAAGGAAAACTATAACTAACTATTCTTAACTCCATCAAAGACTCCAGAAGGATATAATATTACCTAAGCAAACAAGAAATAAGAAAACTCTCAAACTCTAGAAATGACAAAGACATCTCGTTGCCTGGACAGTCACCCAAAGTTCCTCTGTACTGTTGGGGCATCCATCTTCGGCCTACAGGCCCATAGTTTCCAGCAGACATTTCCACAAAGCAGGAAATTTCAAAGGCAGTCACTATCTGCTTGTCCTGAAGAATGTCTTGCAGACTCTTTCATGAATCAGGAACCCCGAAAGATCATCTCACCCTTAGGCAAGTTCAGTAGTCCTCTCTCTGCGGGTTCTCTGTGTCCAGTTTATGCAATAGTCCAGGCAAGAGCAGTTTTCTTGCCCAAATGGCTATCAAATTCCATAAGGATCCTCTTCGATGCCCATCTTCTTCTTGAAGTAGATTGGTGCTGCCAGGAGCAGAGTGTCTCATTGTCATGAAAAATCCTAAGTTATTAAAACATTAAATGTCCTATTCTGTAATCTTTGAAAGATATGAAGAATGTCTATCTAAAATATATCTATGTACATCTAGAAAATCTTAACTAACATGACTACAAACTTGACTATTATTATTATCTATTAACAACCTATATACATTACATTTTTAAGTGAACTACACAATCACAATACCTCAATCAATATCAGAAATACATATAACAAAATTGACCTTAAATTTAAATCACTAAAGCAAAATCCATATCAATGCAAATTATTCATATCTCTATCATATCCCCCTTTAAATGTAAAAGAACGTTTATAAACCATATTTGGGAACATGGGCGCAGTTTTTTCTCTCCAAACTGCTTCCTGCTGAATGGGGGCATCGTTAATTAGGTCTTTCATGGTGCTAGTTTCATCTCAGTTGGCAGTTGAGCGAAGCAATTTTCTGAAGGTGTTCACAGCAACCCTTCAGGAGGGCATGGTCCATCATACCACACTGGAATAGAAGAAATCCACAGACTCTCACCCTCTGTGAAAACAAAATAAGAAACTCCTTTCCAAAGCATCATGTCCTTAGATCCAAATTTCAAAGTCAAGGCATTTTCAAAATATCTATGTTGAATTAGTTCAGCAGCATTTATAAACAAATATCTTTTAGCAGCTGTTGCTCCTTCCTCAGCATTCAAACAGTTCAAAGAGAGCATAATAGCATACAGTATCAAAATTCTCTGTGTATTTTCCATCTTTGTGCGCTTTATTTTAACTCTATTTCGTTTATTTTTACTTTTATTTTATATTCTCTGTATCTTTGTCCTGGAATAACTCTGTAGACCAGGCTGTCCTTGAACTCTCAGAGATCCACAAGTCTCTGCCTCCCAGGCATTGGGATTAAAGGTGTATGCTACTACACCTTGAACTCACAGAGATCTGTTTGTCTCTGCCTTTTAGGCACTGGGATTAAAGGCGTGTGCTACCACACCTTGAAGTCACAGAGGTCAATCTCCCTCTGCCTCCCAAGTGTTGGGATTAAAGGTGTGTGCTACCACACCCAACAACTCTCTTCCTTTTTTTTTTACTTTAAGAACTTTAACTTTTAGTCTTCATATATTTTTAACACACTGTAAATCATTTTAAAGTTTTCTTCGATTTTGAATCTTTCTTTTACTGTATATGTCTCTTTTTCTGACCACACGAGCCTTTAAATTACTGAGCAATATGGGTAGGATTAAAGCCGTGGCTTTGCCAGCTAGATCCAGTCCATTCCTTAGCTTTCCAGCCTCATGGCTGAGGTACTGGCTGTAGCCATGTTTACCGCCACAACTCTATGGCATTTCAAGGTCCCTGCCAGCAAGTAATTTGCAGCATTATGTCCACAGACAACACTCAAGTCCTCTCTCTGTAGTCGGCCCTCCTGCCTCAAACAGGATTTTGCCCTGGCAGGATGGCCCAGAAAGCCATCATTTTTAAACGGTGCAGCTTTTTTCCTGCTACGGCTGAAAACCGAAAAGCATGCGTTCAGCTTTTCGTCAACACCGTTTAAGTGTTTTGTGGCAGGACCTCTTAAAAGAGCTGCATGGTTTTGCAGCTAAAGCTGAGTCAGGAAGCCTCTCTTAGATGAGAGCACTTGCTTGTCTCTACCAAGCAGAGCAGACCCGAGAAATCGCTGCTACCAAGAAAACATGCTTTACTCTTTCCCAAGCTTTTTCAGGCTTTCAGTGGATTCAGTTGTCCACACGTCTGGGCGTCATTCTGTTGTAATAGAGAGCGGCGGGGCTGCGTCCCCAGCACCCCGGCCTCCTGGCTAGCTTATGCCCCGAAATAACAACACACAAACTGTATTCTTTTAAACACTGCTTGGCCCATGATATCTAGCCTCTTCTTGGCTAACTCTTGCACCTGGACTAGCCCATTTCGAATATTCTATGTAGCACCCAAAGGTGTGCTTACCGGGAAGTTTCTAGCCTACGTCCATCCTGGGTCGGAGCTTCATCGATCGCGTCTGCCCTGAGAGGAGCTGCGTGATGTCTTCTCTGCTCCAGAGAGCAGAGCTGTCGAGTCTGTCTGAGGCGTCTTACCTCATTTCCTCTTCCTCCCAGCATGCTGTTCTGTTTACTCCTCCCACCTATGTTTTAACCTGAGGGCCAAGCAGTTTCTTTATTATAACCAACCAATGACCTTCCTCCATCAGTAGAGAGAGGAACTTCAAGTGTTTTATATTTACGTATGTGGACTACGAGTGATTTTAAGTGCTCTTGGGGGAGAGTAAGGAATGATTCTGTCACAGATACCATTGTCATGTATTTTTTTTCTGACTTCCCACACACTTAGTCCTTAACTAATTTCTAGCTCCTTGGAGATTCCTTCAGGAGTTCCTCAGTCCCCTCAGAGTCCCTCATGCCTGCCGGGTGTCCCTCAGTCCCCTCAAAGTCCCTAAGGCCTGCCGGGTGTCCCTCAGTCCCCTCAGAGTCCCTCAGGCCTGCCGGATGTCCCTCAGAGTCCCTCAGGTTTGCCGAGTGTCCCTTAGGCCTGCCTGGTGTCCCTTAGGCCTGCTGGGTGTCCCTCAGTCCCCTCGGAGTCCCTCAAACCTGCCGGGTGTCCCTTAGGCCTGCCTGGTGTCCCTCAGTCCCCTAGGAGTCCCTCAGGCCTGCCAGGGTTGTGAACATGAAGCACTTAAGAGAAAGTAGTTCAGAGTGTGAATTGGTGTGGTGTATTTTAAGGTCTGCCATTCTTCCCAGCCAGATTGTTTTTTTTCCTTCTAAATGCAGATTAATAAAGCATGCAGTACAAGAGGAGCAGGGAAAAGGAGTTTAGCAAAGGTATCCTAACCCTGAAAAACTCGGGGGACTTCAAGCCCATCTTAGACTTCAGAGCACTTTACAACTTTGTGGTTAAAAATTCAAATACATAGAACCTGTGGACTCATACTTCCATCCGTATTGGAGAGTAGCCTCACTCTGTTTTATTTTTAGGCAAGAATCTTATATATGAAATTGGGCCACTCAGGAAAACATCCATGGATTTCATATTTGTTGTAGATTCCTAATACATGCTCAGAACCAACCGAGTAATTGGATGGTGTGTGTCTGTCTTCAGAACATGCCTCTCATCCGCAGTGACACCATGTATGTGTTCACTGGGAGAGATGTCTCTGTAGTGTTTTGTGTCTCTCTTGGACAGTTCTCTGGAGTACACAGGGAGGAGTCTTCTCCCGGACCAATGCTGTTTCTAACAGTGTTTCTGAGTCTCAAAAGTGGCTGGTGTTTAGTAGTCTTCCCGTCTCTAACACGGTGGGATGGCTTACTCACAGGAAGACAGACAGGGCCCATAAACACTTTTGTCCCCTCTCATCACCTGGGAGCTCAGTAGATGCCAGATTTCGCTCATCAACAAAGATCAACAAAGCGAGTCTGAACTCTCTGTTGAACAGCAGAGTGGCTTTGTCTCACTGTGTTAACTGTTACGATTTTTATTTGTGAAAATCATTCTGTTTATGTACTGTATGTTCTTCAGAAAAATGAGATTTCCTTCCGGTAGATGAGAATTACGTTTTGACTGAAAATCATTTCTTATGCAGTCACCCATAAATATAATGTCTTTGGCTGTCATTTCTGGAAATGACTGCAGATGTGATTCTGAATTGACGAGAAAACAGAACATCTCCTGTTTTAGGTGGAACAGATGGTATTTTTGTTTTCGACAGAACTCTGTAGAGTAAAAGCATCGTGATTGGTGACAAGACTCCTGGGATCAGCGAAATTAAATACAAATTTTCTGTCTGTTCTCTTTTTAATTGGCTTACTATCAGAAGATTTACAATACTTAAAAGGAATATTTACTCTTTTAATTGCTTATTTTTTTTCTGCTGTGTCCTGGATAAAGTGTAAGAATCTTCAGTCTGTTTTTATTCATAAAATTTTCAAGATCCCTTTTTGGTTCTACTTTGCCCAAATTTATCATTTTGAAAATGATTTTTATGATGTGCAGAAACCCTGAAGTTTGAGCTGCACTGCCAAGGGTTAACACAGTGCTGTTCCAAGTGGCATTTGTTGCTACAAATTGTGATGACATTTCTCATACTCTTTGTTTTTTGTGTCATTGCACTTTGGCAGATCTTACTGTCAGAACCTGCAAAGAGCGAGACATGGAGGTGGGGGCCCCATGAGAGTGGGGGCTGATTCCCGTCCCACGTGGTCACTCGTGAGCGAGACATGGAGGTGGGGGCCCCTGCTGAGAGCAGGGGTTGATTCCGTCCCACGTGGTCACTCGTGAGTGAGATATGGAGGTGGGAGCTGAGAGCGGAGGGGGGGCTGATTTCCATCCCACGCGGTTGCTCACGACCTTCACATTTCTGGAACTTCCCTCTCAATTGCTGCACGTGTTGGGATAGGTAGGGTTAAAAGAGGATTTTCCAGGTCACATTTGGTTCCCTTTGTCTGGGGAAGCACAGCAGGAAAAGCTGTTCTGGGGTCGAGCACTCAAGCTCAGCTATGGAAAACATTGCAGTCTGTCCAACACTGCGCACACTGGATGAACTCTTCCAGGGCATCCCAGCATCGCAGCAGGACATGGAGCAGCAGCCGGTCTCCACGCCTGTTATAAGAAGTAAGAATTACTCAAAGAATTGCAGGTGATCTTTGTCGCTGCAGTGGCATCTTCACCCCGACTTACACTTGAAAGGTGGGGTGGTTTCTCGGAAGAACCTTTGCTGAGGATTCTGAGGCTGTAGTTGGTGCCTCTGTGGTGGGGATACAGCCCCTGAGTACCTTGACATTGCACAGAGACAGGGTGGTGGCAAGGTTTCCTCCAAGCTGCCTCATCGAGTTTGAATCTTAAATCTGCCCTTTCGGCGATGGCGATGACATGTCCTTGAGCAGGATTCGAACTCGCTCTGTGAATCCAGATCAGGCATTGTTTTCAGGTGGCATGGGGTGATGTGAAGTGGAAGCAGCTTAGTTCAGGGGAAACCTCTACCTCCCAGCGGCCCGTTCTAAAGACTCAGCTGCTGCCGTTGGTGCTGATGCTGGCATTGCCGTGAGACTGAAAGGTGGTACCCTGGCTGTGTCAAAAATGCTTAGAGTTAAACTCACAAAAATACTCCTAACGCTTGTATTTACTGACTGTTAGTCAATAAATATGGTCTAGTAGAAATATAAAACACGTGATTCCTGATGTCTGAGTATTTGCTTTAAACAAAGAATTTGTGTTTGGGAACACTTCTGAAGCTGTTGAATGCAAGGAGATGCAGCATCTGCAGAAAGTGCTCACAGACCATGGCAGCTCTGAGCTCTGGTATTTCTTTTGTGAAGGGCCGTGTTGCACCTGCTTTGATCTCTATCCGCCATGATCCTTCATCTTCCCTTTGAGTCTTGTCTTTGGACTTGACTCTCTACTGAATAATAAGTTTTTCATCTTTTTGTCCACCAACTCAAACAAAGTTATTTTTCGCAACTACTTGGGGAATCTAATAATAACTTAATGCATTACAGGCAACGGAATACGATTTTCATTTCTGGTAATTTTCTATACCTAAATGTTAAACTTTTTTCTTAATAGTTTGGGACATACTTATTACTTAACTAGAATCTTCTAGAAACCATCGTTTTTAGCTTTTTCCCTTGGCAAGCATAAGCTTCAATATCAATTGAAAATAATAAGTGTGATTGTTAATGTTTAGCTTTTAGAGGGATTTTTTATGAGAACACTGTTAAATGTTGACATCTGCCTTATTGGAATAAAAATATTTTGAAAGCTAGAGTCCTTAGAGCTATGAAATACCTTGCACATCTGTGCATGTCTCCAGTGACTGGGGGTCCAGTATGGGGTATTCAAGGACTAAAGCATAACTAGAGTTTTAGTCTCTGCCTTGGTCTGTGTAAGGAACTGTGGGTCGTTTGCATTTGAGATGTGGGTTTCTTTCTCCTCATACTAAAGAGTACTGGTTCTGGGACAGTGGCAGCCTAAGCTCATTGGGCCTAGTGGATCCAGATATCAATGGAAGTGCCCTTTTGCCTCCGGGGTGGAACAGCTCAGCATAGTTCTGAGGACCCTGAGCTGTCTTTCTTACTCTTTGCCCACCCTGTCTCCTCTCCCAGATCTCCAGGTTGTCCTTTTATATATGTTTAATAGTAAATACCGTCAGTCTTTGTGGGATAGAACTGGGACTTAGGCTCCATGATCAATTGGAATAGGGTAGTCTAGTGACTACACTATAGCATATTACCAACAAACTTAGTCTCTCCTGCCCCTATTTTCCTCTCTCCCTCTCCCATGACCACTGAAGAATCTAATTCTCTTTTTTCATCTACTAGAGGCTACCTTTAATCTTTGGCCTCTGGATCCTTCCTCAAGTATCCAACCCATGCTTCGGTTGTCATTTGGCCTTTTTCTCTTTTGCATATTCCCTTCCTAAGAACCTATGTTTAATGTACTGTTTCCGTCGTAAATAGACAGCCACGTCACCCTAAGATCCTGAATTTAATTGGCATCTATGGAGTCACTTGTACTATGTAAGGTAATGTTTGTGAGTCTCTGGAGATTAGAGTGTGGACCTTGCGGGGATCATTAGGGTTTGTACTGTTGTGATAAAACAATATGACCAAAAGCAACCTGGGGAGAAAAGCAGTGATTGCGTCTTATTGCTTTGAGTCCATCAACCAGGGAAGACAGGGCAGGAACTCAAGGCGGCAGGGACTGATGCAGAGGCCATGAAGGAGTGCTACTTACTGGCTTGTTCCTTGAGGCTTTCTGTAGGGGCATTTCATGTTAATAAATAAAGCTTGCCTGAAGATCAGCAAAGTAAAACAGTCACACGCGCCAGCCTTACAGATCAGGCAGCAGTGGCACACACCTTTAATCCCAGTAGCCACACTAGTTTTCCATAGAGACCAGGCAGTAGTGGTGTACACCCTTAATCCCAGAACTAGAGAGGATTATAAAACGGGAGGAGACAGCCCTCGGTCTTAGTCTCATTCTGATATTGCTGGAGGCAGGATCACCATTTTTGGACTGAAGCCGTGGTAAGAGCCAGTGGTTGGCTGTTTTGCTTTCCTGGTCTTCAGGTTGAACCCTGATTTCTGTCTCTGAGTTTTTATTAATTGTGCTTCAGCATTCTCAGCCTGCTCACTTACAGCATTCAAGACCAACCAGCTCGTGGGTGGCACTACCCGCAGTGAGCTGTGCCTTTCCATGTCAGTTATCAATCAACAAAGTGCACCAAAGACTTGCTTACAAGCCAATCTGGTTAGGGCATTTTCTCAGTGTTGAGGTTCCCTTTCTCCAAATGACTCTAGCTTCTGTCAGCAGGTGCGAAACTAACTTCACAGGACCATCTCTCCTGAAACCCCGAGTTCTGGTTTTCCACAAGGAAGCTATATCCTAAGTTACAGGTTAAGACCTCAGGGTCAGTCTGTATGGACAGTCCCCAGGCACATCCTGATTGACACTGGAGTTGAAGTATGAAGTCTAAACCTGGACTGGTTACCTGAATCTTGAAGCCCTTTCCAGAACCCCTTTAGTATTCAGCTTTGGCTAGTGGCGGCATAGGGCGTAAGGTCTACTCGGCACAAACTAGAAATTGTAGCAGATCCTTGGCTTTTACCACTCTTGCCAAGGAACCCAAAAGTACCCTACTATCGATCTCTGTTTCTGTTAGCTCCTTCTGATAGATTTCCAAAAGTAGGAATGGCTAGATTAAGAGACAGATGATATTATTTTAAAATATTTTCTGAATTTTATAATCTACCTAATTATAGTTTATAAAATATTTTATGAATGGATTGGAATGCCACCTTTTGGGAATAACTATCACTAACAAGGGCCCCAGAGTCTATTCCTGTGTATGTATTTCTCTTATTTCAGTTTTCCCTTGCCTTTCTGACCTATTGGAATTATCTGCTTGCTCTTCTTGCTTTGAGTCAGGGGATTGACCCCTTAAAACCTCCCATTACCTTCTCACATTGAGAAGTAAATATTAAAAATGAAAAATTGACCTTGTTGAGGTAGGGGGCGTATCTCATGGGGTAGAGTGCTTGCCTAGCATGCACCAAACTGTGGATTTAATCCTCAGCATCATGGCGTTTCAGGCTTGATAGTGTGTATCTTTAATAACCAGCACCGTGGAGACTCAAAGATCAGGTTTTGTAACATGTTTGAGGCCAGCCTGGGATACATGAAAATGTCTCAGAATAGAAAAAGAAAAGTTGACGATGGTAAGCCTTCCACTTAGTCACCATTGGGCATAATAAGTTCTGAGTTCCCTGTAGGCTTGAAGACAAGTCTCCTTGTGAAGTGGCCTACACTGCTAGATAGATTCTAGTGTTACTGATGCCCTCTGCCCTGAAAAAAATAACACACACACACATACATGACCGACCCACCCAGCAGGTCCTAAGTTATTCCAGGGTCTTGAAGAGGCACTATCTGAAAGACATGGGGGACGCCAAGCAGTATTCCTTGTCAAGGCATCCCGTTTATTGAAGCAAGTTTTACATCTTATATACTCCTCAGTGAGGAGCTTGGGCAGGGGGTAACTGAGGAAGGGGGAAAGGGGGGAAGGAAAGGAGGGGCTCAGTGGCTAGACAGCTAAGCTGGGCAGTTACAAGGTCAGTAGCTAGAGCACCTGCTGTTAGTGATAAGCAACAAACAAAAAAGACACTCTGAGGTGCCCTCTGAAGCTGGAATCTCCAAGGTGAGCATACAATGTCTTAGTTAACTTTAAGTTTTTCTGTCTCAAGATTTCCACCTCAAGGCCCTGTGAGACGTGAGAAATGAGAAGCCTGAAATGGCTCCTGACACATACATATATATGTATGTATGTATGTATGTATGTGTGTGTATGTATATATATATAATGTCCAGCAACACAAAAAAGAGACACCGTTCACTAAAAGCCTGGCACCTAGAAGGCCCAATTACCAATTTGGTTTTTCTTTAAGAATTTACATTGTTTTTTTTTACTTCATTCCTTGTTTATAGTACAGAATATTTTTTGTAGTTAATAGTGTAACATTTTCTAGTATTTGAATTTTTTTCTCAAGAACTTTAAAGTGGTCAATACTGTAAACCATAAGTATGATTTTATTTGTTAATTGTGTCTCTCAATCTCAACCATTATGCTACTTAAATAAGAAATGTAATACTTTGGGTAGCACTTAAAATAGATTGTTCATATATAATATGACTTTGAATATTTTTACGTATTAATCTGTTTCTTTTTCTGCTGCTCATAATGCATTTCTAAAAGTAGGGATTAGTAGACTAGAAGGGAAAGACTATTCTCAAAGTACTTTTTTTCTGATTTTTCTTATTCTCAACTTATAAATACTTGATATAAGAAAGACGAAATTATTTTTAAAAAATAATGGATATAATACTGCCTCTTGAACATAGCTCTTGCTAGTATTTTGGGAAATTTCCTCCATGGCCTTTTTCTTTTAGACTTCATTTTTATCTTATTGCTTCTGGCAGCCCCAAGGGAAGAGCCTGAGCCTGTCTTTTCTTCTCCTACTTTTCCCCTGCAGCGTCTCCCTCCTCATGACTTCCCTGCTGCCTTTTCCTCTGTCCACACTCCTGTGAGGGGCCTTGTGGGGTGTACTGGCCCAGTTTAAGTCTGAGGTAATCTCCCCTGCTCCAACAGCTTGAATTTAATTGCATTTACTTTAATTGCATTTTCCATCCCAACTCATGGCTGTCGATAATTTCGCTGTGATTTTAGTGCTTATCATGCAGAAGCATGGAGGATTTAGTGTGGTCTAATTCGAGTTACAGCTTTTGTAGAGCAGATTTCCACCTGTGTTTTCCTATAGACTCGCCTCCCTTTATGCTCCGCTTTCCTTTTTAATTTTTTACGATTCCATGTTTCCCTGAGATTATTTTTTCCTCTGCTTGAGGGATTTGGTATTTCATTTAGTACAAGTTTGGTGGGAAAGAAATAAGGAAGGAAGGAAGGAAGGAAGGAAGGAAGGAAGGAAGGAAGGAAGGAAGGAAGGAAGGAA
>JABTXL010005899.1:0-15638 GCA_025134845.1 Neodon shergylaensis | reverse complement strand
TCTATCTATCTATCTATCTATCTATCTATCTATCTATCTATCTATCTATCTGTAAACTCTCTAATTTCTAAATGAAACAAAAACAAAACAAAACCAAAAAAAAAAACAAAACGTTGGTCTCTTGTGTAGATTGCGTTGCATCTGTGATTCTGGATGAGCGCAGCTAACTTTTTGGTATTATGAATTTTATATATTCTGTGTATGAAATGCCGTTGGCTTTTGTAGTTTAACGGTATATCTCATAGCCATTTGACTTTAGCTGCTTGCTGAGAGTTTGCCAGAGCCCCTTCCTCAGGGTGAGCCCCTCCTCCGGTGTTCCTCGTTTTCACTGTTTCTTACGTTTTCTGTGAGCAGGTGCTGAGTTGTGTGCCCTCTGCTAGGTCTTCGCGTCTCATCAGTGACTGGATAGGTGCCCCCCCGTGGAGTGTGGTGGGTGCACAGCCCTCCCCACGTGCTCCCCTCTCCCAGTGTTTGTCCCTCCCATCTTATTCTGTCTCTTCAGGCCTTTTCTGGTCCTCGGTACCAACCGTGCCATTCTTGTCATTCTCACAAGAACTGAGGTCAGAAGTATGACCTATGAGATGCCTTGTGGCATGTTTCCAGATTTCTGGAGCATTCTGCACTCTTCAGATCTTTACTGCTGCTCTGTCTACCTCTAGCTGAACTGCTCTGTGAATCCTTTAGCACTTTGAACCTTTATATGGTTTGGGGGTCTATAGACTTGTAGATCTAAGTAGTTCTTCAAACTGTTTAGGTAGGCACGTTTTCTCTTAGTTAAATTTGGTGCAAGTCATGGAAGGGGTCAGTGGCACCCTCCACTCCCACGTTGCACTCGTGGGTATGCCCGAGTCAGTGGCACCCTTCACTCCCCATTCATGAGTGTAACCTCTGTGCTCATGCCAACTTGGAAACTCTTCCTAAATACTTATTAATATTTCCTTTCTACATAAGAAGTAATCACTTTCAGATATACGTGAATAATCAAAACACACCTCTTTTAAACTTCCTTTTCTAGATTCAGTTTGGAACGTTATCTGACTATTTTGATGCACTGGAAAAAGCAGCTGAGAAGAGTTCCCAGTCCCTGTTCCCTGCCCTGAGTGGAGACTTTTTCACTTACGCCGACCGAGACGATCATTACTGGAGTGGCTACTTCACATCCAGACCTTTCTACAAACGCATGGATAGGACCATGGAATCGCGTCTCCGGTACTAGGCCTTGAGATAATGCCATTTGTTCATCGTTTTAGCCATCATAGCATTGTAGCAGTTGTGCATGCGTCCTGTATGGGCTGCTATATTTTAATATAATTCCAAAGTTTTAATGTAGTCAGATCAAATTACCACACTTTTCTTCTTCTGAGGGAAAAGCAAGCTATGGAGTTGTGTTTGTTTCAGTTTGCAGCCCATATTTTTCTAAATATTTTTCCTGCGTCATTTCTGTTCTGTGTTCACATTGGGTTGTTATTACCATGTGATCTGCTGGCAGGTACCTGTTAGAGACAGAAAGGCACATAGGGCGTCTCAGCAGCTGCAAGTGGGCCTCTAAGTGCACACTCTAAAATGAGTGTATTTTCCATGTGGGGGATCTTCAGAGGCGCCGTCTTAGCTCTGGTTTATTTTAAGTATCTTTCTATAGATGTGATTTTTCTGCTAGAAGAGCAAAATTTGAAAGAGACGAAAATTGATGGGGCAAGCAAATGATTGGTTGAATAAGTGAACTGATTGATTCTGTGGAAATGCCGGTAGAAAGCACAAGAGCATCAAGCAGCATGTCAAGTAGAACCATCATTACCGGCAGAGTTTTGCATTTCTGTGATGTTCACTGTGAGAGCTGTTACACTTGAGCCCTGGAACTGCGGCCACATGGAGTCTACATTTCATCCACATGCCTGTAGCCACGTATGATCACATTAGGAAACTTTTTCACGTATGATCACATTAGGAAACTTTTTTGTTTGTTTGTTTGTTTTGTTTTTTTTCGAGACAGGGTTTCTCTGTGTAACAGTCCTGGCTGTCCTGGAACTTGTTCTGTAGACCAGGTTGGCCTCTAGCTCACAGAGAGCCACCTACTTCTGCCTCCAGTGTCCTGGGATTAAAGGCATGTGCCACCACCATTTGGCAAGAAACAGGTTTCTAAGACTCCATGTCAGATGTTCTGTGAAGTTAACTGACCTGAGATGCCTGGGTCTTTCTTTCCCTTCACCTGTGACCCAGTTGAGAAATTTATTCTCAACATGGACTTTCCTTTTTAAAAAGAGGTGTTTTTTTGTTTTTATTTTTATGTATACATGTGTTTTGCTTACATGCATGTATATATGCGTATCATATGTGTGCCTGATGCCTGCGGAAGCCAGAAAAAGATATCAGATCCTCTGGAACTGGAGTTACAGGTAGTTATGAGCTGCCCCGTGGATCCTGGGAACTGGGAACCAAACCCAAGTCCTCTTGGAAGAGCAGCTATGCTCTGACCACTCATCGAGCCATCTCTCCAGCCCCTCCAAGCTGAGTCTTGCTATTAAAATCAAGCTAAATCTTACCCATCCTCTTTCATGTGTTAGTATCTTGTCGGTACATTTTAGAAAGAGATTTTTTTTAAATCATAAATTTCTTTAAGAAAATATCTCAGGTATGAAAGAAGAGTTTTTATATTTATTACATGTTTTATGTTTATACTCTTATAAAATAGTTTTCATGCACTGAACAAATTTCTATAAAGTAATGTCTGCTATTATAAATTTTTGATGATAAGATGTAATAAATGATGAATAGTATAAAGATTTATACCAATGAATTAGTGGCATTTAAGTGTTACTTATTTTCTAATGGCAGAGAGTTGTGATTATCTTAATTCATGAAATATATTCAAGCACAGTGGTTATGACTAAGACTGTATTTTTTGAATTATGTTTTATGGCAAAGCAAAAAGTTCACAGTTTTGAATTTCTGAGTCTATTAATTTATGTAAAAACAAGCTTATTATCTGGCAGTAATATCCCATTCTCATCTGTAAAGTGTAGATAAAAATATAAAGGTATAAGTCAGGCAGTAGTGGTGCATGCCTTTAATTCCAGCACTCAGAAGGCAGATGCAGGGGAATATCAGTGAACTCAAGGCCAGCCTGGTCTATAGAGGAAGTGCCAGGACAGGCTCCAAAGCTACACAGAGAAATCCTGCCTCAAAAAATTAAAAAAAAGAATAGAGAGTTATAAAGAAGAAAACAGATCTGACAGTCTGATATAGTGCTCTAGTGTTACTTAAGTGTTTCACACTCTCATTTCAGCTCCTAGTACACATTACACACAAGGGAGAAGAATCATTTCAAAATCTTGAGTGGAATAGTTTGAGATAACTCTATAGTATGATGGCTCTGAACCTGTGGGGTGTGACCCCTAAGGGGGGTTGCATATCAATATCAAATAGTTACATTAGGATTCATAACAGTAGCAAAATTACAGTTATGAAATAGTAACAAAATGATTTTATGGTTGAGGTCACCACAACACAGGAAACTGTATTAAAGGGTGGCATCATTAGGAAGGTTGAGAACCACCGCTCTAGTGTGTTCACTGTTTTCCAAAGCAGGAATGTTTACCAAAATGTAAATGACCATACTTATGATTTGTCTAACTCTGACCTGCTCATTCCCATGGCATGAGTCTGGAAAAGAAATTCGAAGTGGTGGTTATTTATCTTTTCCATAATTTTACAATTTAGATAGCTCATAACCTTTTACAAAAAAGGACTTCTAATATGTACTTTTTCCTGAATATTGATACATTTTAAGATGCCTTTATCCATTCTCTTTAGCGTATTTGTTATGTAGAACCTTCTTAGGCCTTTTGGTCCATGTTGCCTTTAAAAACATTTTTAAATAAATCTGTTTTGAAGACTGTCTTCAAAACCATAAGCTTGCATTCTTGTCCCAAAGTATTTAAAACATATGAAAAAGACAGAAACAGTACTTTGTGCCAGCACCCAAGAGGCCAAGGTAGGAGGATTTTCAGAAGTTAGAGGCTAGTCTGGGCTACAAAGTAGAAACTGACCTTGAAAAACAAAACAAAACCTAAAAAGAAAGTTCACGCTGTTGGCAGAGGCCACTCATTCGTTCCTGGCTGTCCAGACCCAAAATAATCACTCAGAAACTATATTATTTGCAATACTGTTTGACCAATAGCTTAAGCATATTTCTGGCCAACTCTTATATTTTAGATTATCCCATTTCTTTTAATCTGTGTATTGCCATGTGGCTGTGGCTTACTGCCAAAGTTCCATTGCATCTGTCTCGTGCGGGTGGCTACAGGGCTTCTCTCTGACTCTGCCTACTCTCTCTATATATCTCTTTCAGCCTGGATTTGCTCTGTTAAGCCTCTTACATCAACTTACAACAACTGTGTTACTTGCTTTTTGTGGTAGTTTGTCCTCGTAGGCTCATAGATGTTGAATGTTTAGTTCCTAGTTGGTGGAACTGTTTGGGCAGAATTGGAGTGTGGCCTTGTTGGAGAAGTTATGTTGCTAGGGGATGAGCTCACACCAGGCCCAGTCTCTCACTCTGTCTGCTTTCATTTTTCTCACTGTGTTATGTACACTTGGCCCTACCTTCCACCAATAGGCTCTGGCTTCTTTCCAGGGTCATTGTAAACACAGTATTCATTGGTGATCGAGAACTTAAATACATTCACTACATATAGAAAATTTTTATCATTAGTATCGTCTGTTTAACGAATTAACATTGTAGATTTCTTTTTAACACTATATTTGAAAATCATCAGTGAGCTAGGCATGGTAGTGTATTTGTTAAACCCAGCATCGATGGGGCTAGTGGTGGGTGTGGGCGGAGACAGGTGGCTCTCTATGAGTTCAAGGCTAGCCTGGCCTACATAGTAAGACCCCTTTTCATCTATAAAAGCAACAGCAACAAAAGCATCAATGATTGTAAGCTCAAATGTTTGCTTCAGAAAATATATTAATGGCCCTTTTATGCACTTAGGACTGCTGAAATTCTTTACCATTTGGCCTTGAAGCAAGCTCAGAAATACAAGATCAATAAGTTTCTCTCGTTACCACACTACACAACACTGACAGAAGCCAGAAGGAACTTAGGACTATTTCAGCATCACGATGCCATCACAGGAACTGCGAAAGACTGGGTGGTCGTGGATTATGGAACCAGGTAACGTAATTATTGAAACACAGATTCAAGGAAAATCTTTTTACTTGAGTCATACAGTTGTATACGTGTGTGTGTGTGTGTGCTCGCACGCGCATGTGTTTGTGTATCTGGAGACAAAGCTGCTTGTGTATAACAGATCACATACATAGTGTTATTTGTTCTATATATTCCTATAGCCGACCATCACCAATTTTCCAGAACTCTGATAGCGTCATGGTAGCCGTAGCTCCCACCTTCGGTCTCTAGATGTTAGGCGTTGTCTTAAAGGCAGTCCTGCTTTCTCCTGAGTACAGCTTGACCATCGAGGTTATCTTCTTTATCAGGCAGCTCAGTCGTGTCTTCTTTCACACCAACTTGTTCATGGATGCTTGACATAAAGGCACAAGGAACGAGGATAGTGGGGAGGGTGGAAGCAGTCAGTTGTGAATGGGTGGTGATAGCAGTTGGAAGTGAGAATGGTGGCTGGGGCATGGAGATTAAGCATCTTCATGGAGGGTCTCAATCAAGAAGGCAGGTACTCAGTTACTTAAAGAATTTTTAGATTAAAGACTATTGAAGAATTTGAAGCTGTGTGTACACTGTGGCTTGGAAAGGCCGTCTTTCTAACGAGTGCTTCCCAGCAGTGGAAAGGCTGACCTTCAGTGGTGGAGACCCTTATCATCGTGCCAGTGTGGATAACAGGCATGGGGATCCACCTACTCGGGGAGAGTTTCACACTGGACAGGACAGCTTACCCATTGTCTTACTATGTATAGACTGTGGTTGCTTCTGATTTTCTTACCGTTTCTTTGCTGTGCACAGATGCTGTATCCAGTCAGTGATAGGGAGTGTGTCTACCATGCATGGGATTTATTAGTGTAATCCCTTGTGCTACAAAATGCACATAAAAGATGCTATACTTTGTAATATCTTAAAATCATCAGACATATGCTGTGATGTTCTTATACATTTGGAACTTGATTTGTTTCATAACTATTCCTGTAGGTGAGAAGTCTGTGGATCATGTCAAATCAGAACTAAACAATTGGTTTGTTGTTGACATTGCTAAGGGCTAAAGTTCTTAGGTACAATATTTTAATTGCTTTTCTAGAAACAAAGAGGAAATAGATTTTTCTTAAAGGCTCACTATTGACTCGAGCCCTTCAAAAAGTATGTCTAAGGTAGCACCTTGCATGTCTTCTCAGTTTTCACAAGAAACCCGTTTTCCTGAGTGTACTCTCTACGGAGGTTGAGCTGGCTTTAGTGGCAGTGTTGTCTGTTTCTCTCATAAAAAGCAGGTGGAAGGCAAGGTCAGTGCTTGCTTGTCCTTGTTCTTGCCTATGACCTATGGAAGACTTCTAAGTAAGTCTTGGACTCACAGGGCAGCGGGTAAGCCATGCCCCTGCTCTCCCCACTTGCTCTTTGTGGCTGCCATCAGACACTGAAGTTTTGTCCACTCTCTGTCTCTTGTCTTTTATAGGAGGCCAGCACTAGGTACCCAGTGTGGGTTCTGGTACTGGAGCTTGATAAACCAGGCCTGTGCAGCACGGCCTACTAGAGGGGGTGGAAAGACACAGTCATTTTCAAATTCCTCTTGACATTTGTGAATTTCCTCCGCCAGTGGTGCTTCACACTTCAACCGAGAAGTCGTAAACAGTTATCAAGTCATTAGCACAGACACTTTGAAGAAAGAGATTTCAAAACACGTGTTAAGAGAATCAGAGACACAGAGGCAGCTAGCACTGGCACTTTCTTACGCTCACACTGTTGACTGCTGTTCATTCAGATGTTGGCAGGCATGTCCCTGCGAACAGTCGTGCGAGCGACTGACTGATGGCTACTAAGAACGATTCCAAGCAGGATTAATCCTGCTCTGTTTATCTTCCTGTCATATTCTAGAAGGCTGTAGATACCCCAGTCACTATGCCAGCTCCACGGTGCCCAAGGGATTCAGGCCCTTCAGACCTCTTTCTCTTTCCCCAGGGTGAGCCTGAGAGCTGTGCACTCAGCGGTAGCTAAATATTTGCCTATTTGTTATTTTTTGGGTTTTTTTTTTCTTTTTTTTTTTTTTTTAAACAGGGTTTCTCTGTGTAGCCCTGGTTTTCCTAGAATTCTTTCTGGAGGCCAAGTTGTTTAAGATGGAGAAAGAGAATGCCCCGTGGCTGATTTGAGGGTTAATTTTAATCATAACATGAAAAAAAAGTTGCCTGGGACAGTGGGATGGACATGTAGGGTCACACGTTGATAACGCGGCTTATAGAAGGGAAAGTCAGTTATGTAAAGATTTAAAAGTCTTTCGGCTTTTCCTATGTTGTAATTACAGTATCAGGAGAAAAGTAGCGAGGTGAGTGTGAGCGTCCAAATGCACAGATGAAACTGTTGACCGACAGGCACGATACCAGCTGTTCAAACACAGCTGTGACCGTAAATGGAAAAGCTGTGATCCCCGAGTGTGTGTTCTCTGGGCCATGTTCTGTGTTAATAGGCCGAGCTCATGTTAAGATGTTCGAGGCACTGAGAAATCTCACACTGACGAGATATTTAAATGTTTAAATTTCGTTCTGCCCCATGTTTCTTGAACTTATTTGCTGGGCTCCGTTTGGCTCTGTTTTAATCAGGGCAGCTTTGCATCAACAAGGAGTGTTTGGGGGAATGCTCCATCCTACGTCAGTGCCCATCTCATTAGGTCGCAGGGAGTGTGTGGGATAGAGGCAAGCATCAATGGTGCCTTCAGCTCACTCTAATCAGGACTGTTTAATATGCCTGATCCATGTTCAGCTTAAGCTGTTGTCGAACATGACTCTACAGGTTTAGCTGTCTGATAAAAATAGGCATACAGCTATTAGAAACAAGCGTGGGTTGAAGGAATTATTTCCTTAACTAAACTACCTTCAATCATCTGGTCTTTAGTCTGTTGAGAACACCTAATACGAAGGGCAAACGTGGCATGCCGAAAAATTTGTATGGATAATGATATGAACTAGAGCCCATAAGATTTTATTATTAATGCTAAAGATTTACTATGTAAGTCTATTTAATTGATAATATTGACCATGTACACTTAAGGTTTTATGTTCTGCCATAGGAAGTTGGTATTTTTGTTTGATTTTGTTTTTTTCTAATTGACATAGTGATTTTTGTTTTGAGACAAAGCCTTTGTACTTCAGGCATGAACTCTGATGCTGTATTCCTGACTGGTATCAACTTTGTGGTGATCTTACTGGTCCAGCTGCATGCCGAGACCACGTCCAGCATCTTTTATATATGCTTTTTGCTGTCGTAGAATGCTAGCAAACATGTTTTAGCACGCAGATACCAGGTTGCTCCCTGTAGTAGAGAAAGCGATGGTCGATTCTATGAGCACAGTAGGACTTTCCGATCATTTAACATGGTTGGCAAAGCTTATTTGCAAGTTCTGATCAAGTGTTTGTTTAAGGATGCTTGGTCCATAAAACCTTATACAAGCCTGGGTTTGGAAAATTACAGAGAATTCACACCAAGTCCTTTCCCTTGGGGTTGCCTCAGCAGTTACAGGTGATTTGCTGAGAAGATACTACAGAGCCCGGAATCAGTGGAGTCTTGACTCTGCTTTTGTTTCTCAGACATAACATAAAACTTGAGTGTAGTTATTAATGTCAGTGCCCAAGCAAAGCAACAAGGATGAAGGCCATCCCGTCATTCAGTTCTTTGAGAACTCTTCCTCGTAATTGTCTTGAACAAGAACATGACATAAATCCAACCAGATATCACTGTTAGTTCTCAGGAACAGCTTACATACAGATTGGATAGTCTTGCTAACCTAGAGTTAATAGTGTATTTCCTTTTGCAGTTCTATTAACACTCAACTTTTTTCCCTCCTGGGATGAAGAAGTAAATAATTGCTGTGTAATATATTCCTTTGTCGCTCGTAGGTTTTTTTTTTCATTTTTTTTTAATTTATTTATTTATTTATTAAAGACTTCTGTCTCTTCCCCACCGCCGCCTCCCCTTTCCCTCCCCCTCCCCCAATCAAGTTCCCCTCCCTCGTCAGCACAAAGAGCAAACAGGGTTCCCTGTCCTGTGGGAAGTCCAGGGACCACCCACCTCCATCCAGGTCTAGTAAGGTGAGCATCCAAACTGCCTAGGCTCCCACAAAGCCAATACGTGCAGTAGGATCAAAAACCCATTGCCATTGTTCTTGAGGTCTCAGTAGTCCTCATTGTCCGCTATGTTCAGCGAGACCAGTTTTATCCCAGGCTTTTTCAGATCCAGGCCAGCTGGCCTTGGTGAGTTCCCGATAGAACATCCCCATTGTCTCAGTGTGTGGGTGCACCCCTCGCGGTCCTGAGTTCCTTGCTCGTGCTCTCTCTCCTTCTGCTCCTGATTTGGACCTTGAGATTTCAGTCCGGTGCTCCATTGTGGGTCTCTGTCTCTGTCTCCTTTCATCACCTGATGAAGGTTAATATTCAGGAGGATGCCTATATGTTTTTCTTTGGGTTCACCTTCTTATTTAGCTTCTCTAGGATCGTGAATTATAGGCTCAATGTTTTTTATTTATGGCTAGAAACCAAATATGAGTGAGTACATCCCATGTTCCTCTTTTTGGGTCTGGCTTACCTCAGTACACAGAATTTTGAGTTCTCAGACTAATACAATTTTGCTTTACAGACTCTTTCAGTCACTAAATTTTTTGGAGAAGATAATTGGAGATTCTGCATTTCTCCTCATCTTAAAGGACAAAAAGATGTACCAGTCTCAGCCTTCTGACACCTTCTTGGAGATGGTTAGTTGATTTCTTCTATGATTGCAAAAAACATTTGATTCTTTTGTTCTTGGATTAGAAAAGTGATGAGAAACTCCATTAAAATAATATTAAAGTATTAAAATTGTTTTATCCATTGTTTAAAGAATTTTTATCACTTTGTATAAATGTCTGCATATCCAACCATCTCTTTTCTATAGGTGCGTTTGCATTAATTTCTGTCTGTAATTTATTCTGCCTAAATCTTAGCATGAACTTATTTCAAAGTAGACAAAATAGACTTTTTGAACACTGTTTCATTGTAAAATAACCAGGGATGATAATTAATTATTCCTCTTGGCTATAATTAGAAACCCCTTGATACTTGAATTTTTTCAGCCCCTAATCTGCTTCTGATAAAACTGATTTTGAGTGTCCTTTTGGTGTCAGGATAGGTTCATTGAAGACTGCGGACAGTGCAGAGGTGTGCATATTGACTGTACAGAGCTTAAGGAACTGGGAGACTAGCTATCTATCTCCACCAGGACCTCTGAGGGCCTTGGACGTTTTCCTAGTTCATTTTCAGTGTTTAGGGTGGTGGTATCTGCCTTGGCTTGGGCCGGTATTAGGGGAGCAGGAGAGTCAGTACAAAGGTGCACTGAGAGGGATATGCTGCCCCTCATCCAGGAAGAGCCATGAAGAAGATGGCTGAGTACCACCCTCTACATATCCTCTTGACAACATGGATATTTAAAATTGTAACTTAGGTATCAGTAGTATCTTTTATGAATGTTGGGATTTGGAATGTTACGTGCAATTTAAATTTACACATCTGGAATTAGGGATGCAGCTTCAATATTTTCTTAGATGGCTGCTTGTAAAATTTTCATTTTAAAGTGAGAAAACACGAGAAGTGGATGTGTATTTCCCAAGGATGTGAGATAAAGAATGCAAAGATTGGGGGGAGAATTTTTTCAAGCTCTCGGATTTACTTAGAAAATGGAGCAATCCATTGTGCCATTGTGGACTGTGTAATGCATGTTGTGTTTAGGTTTGATACTCTTATCTCTGTCTCTTGTTGCCTGTGTATCATCTCTCTCTGTGTCTCTCTCTTGCTCTCGCATACACATAAACAAATTAGGGTTTGCTTTGAATTTGGCATGTTTCCTATACCTTGAAAAAGAATCATTGTCCCCATATTGTGATTCCTTCCAAAAATTTGTAAGGTAGTATTAGGTAGCTAATTTCAATGCTTACTTTTTAAAAGTTAAATTTAAAAACACGATGCCTTTCTTACAGGACACGAAGCAAATTTCACAAGATTCTCTGCCAAAAAAAACTGTGATACAACTGAGTGCACAGGAGCCCAGGTAAATCTGTAATTCCTTGTAGATGTTTGCCACTTCCCTGGTAATCCTTGTTTCTTTGGCTTGGACCTTCATTCAGCACATACTTTAAGGAAGTTTTTCTTTAAATCAATTATTTTTTTTTTTTAAGAAATAGGTTTTCTTCCATGACAGTCATATTCAGTGCTCAGAACTAACTTGGTACAGTGATTACTGTGTTTATGCTTGTAATATTTATATAAATGGAAGTCGGGGAATGGGAAATATGTAGCTTGTGATCCAGGTATTTCCTTATCTTTGTAATGCTGTTTTTAGATTATTGCGTTTTTGCATTGATCTTCCATGAAGTTTCTTCGTTTTCATTATTCCCAGATCCTAAGTATTTGAAAGGAAGAAATAATCTAATAACTGGCAGATCACAGCTTCATCTCTTCCATTTTCAAAACTACCCTGTTTCTCCTTAGACTACAACATTGTTGACGTATACTGAAGTAAACAGTCAGGTTGTTTATTCAATAAAAGCCAGGTTAACTCATGGCTGCCATCGAGTTATAAAGAAGGGCAGCTGTTTGCATTGGTCCTCTCTCACCCTCCGTGTTTCCTGACCAAGTATCCATCAGTTACTACCCGTGAACCTAGGCCTGTGGTATTTTGTCATAATGTAATTTTAAAATCTTAATTGAGAAACTTAGTGTCACCTCTTTCAAGTTGAAGACTAAAATTTTTTAAAGTTGATTCGTGATTTTCAGCTAAGTATGATTTATTAAAATTGTGGAACATAAATGCAATAAGATTAGAAACAGTCTGCAGTACTAGTGAAGTTGAGGTTTTGATGAGGCACTCGGCAAATCCGTGGTCGTCTGATTTCTTCCGTAAATAGAGACCTTTGCAGCTTGTTCCGCACAAGAAATAGGGGTTCTTTACTTTCTGGGGGTTCTCAGAAACTCTGCTGAGCTCATTAAATCTTTTACTGCCAGCTCATAGTGTGGAAAGATAACAGCATGGGAAGAAGCATCAATTATAAAACATTTCCTTTGTTTTAAAAGAAATGATGTTTGAATGTATTTGTGGGTAGCTGTCTGCTTCTTAAATATTGTATAATAATAAGCGATTTGGCTTGAATAATCATAGTAACTTTTTTTCTATCTCCTGTTTTGACATGGGAAGATCTTTTGTTTGCTAAAGTACTAAGGATGCTAAGTACTTCAACAAGTGATGGTGACAGATGTCATTTCTGCCCTCCCTGGTTGCATGTTGTTGTGGGTTAAGGCAGGCTGGGGTCTCAGCAGATCAAAGGGAGAGCCTGTGTCTTGGACAGGACGTAGGTCATTTAGCCTTCCCTAAGCTGGAGGAAGAAAGGTAGAACACAGCTGTTATAGTGATGGAGATGGGTTTATTTATGGATTAGCACAGATGAAATTTTTAAGACTTCTGGTCAAATATGCCCCTGAGCAGCTCATATTTAAGCAATGTTTTCATCTTCTGCCATTTTTTTCAAGTATCCTCCTGCCAAAGAGCAGTGTGGCCTCTTCTGTAATTTGATTGTTGGGTTCTGTTTCTGTCTCTATATGTTTTGTATCTTATGTTTTAAAATCTAGTTTTTACTTGGTAGCTACAAATTGCCTTAGTTATTGATATGCTAGTAAAATCGCCTATGAACTAAAAGAATGACAGCAGCCTTTAAAAAGAACTCAACAGTTTTACTTAGCTGGTCAGGCAAGTTAAATAGCTCTTCTGGGTTTAAACAGAAAGTTTAGAATTGTGGTGCTGAGTGTTTCTCATGAATCTTCTAGAATTTTTTTGGATGTAATTTTAAGTTCAGTTCTCATTTGAGTAGCTAATTATTAATGTAAATAAACCAGACATTCACAGTGTGAAAGATGACACACAGAAAGTGAAAAGTATTATTCTTATTTGTAGCTATAATACAGATGCATTTGGTAGAGGTGAGCAGTTACACATAGGATTAATATTATGGGGGTGATTAGGAAAGGAATTCTAAAAAGAGACTTAGGGAGTTGAAAATGTAAAAAATGTAAGAAGAGTTCTGATACAAACCTATAAATTTTAAGTAATGCATACAAGTGGATTTGCTCATGCCATTGGTGTTGTTAATTATGACTATGACCTAATACAGTTTGCCTCATATTCAGAAAGTAGTGCAAGTGACACCACACAGCTGATGCGCGTGGTTAATTCCCAGGGCTTCCAAGAATTACAGTGTAGGAACCCAAGGAGTGCTTTGAGTTCAGAAAGAATTTTTTTTCTTTCTCTTTCCTTTACTCTCTGTTTTCTGAGGAAATTGACTATAAAGACCCCTACCAGAAAGTTTAGTGAAGGGTGTGCGTGTAAGTCAGGTGACATGAAGACTGAGTTTCTTCTATTCAGGAAAGACAAAAATTAATTTCACTGTCATTCAGGCCCGAGGCCACTTTGACTGTAAAGGCAGCTTCTCTCTGCCAGGTGGATTTTTTGAAACATCACTAAGAATAAAAACAAATTCATAAACCTGAGAATGGGAAATCTTCAAGTTAAATACTTGGTTTTGCTTCATTTTTGATGTTGTAACAGAAAACTAGGTTAGCTGAGCTTAATGACCATGAGTTTAAATGGTTCATGCTCCGGAGGTTGGGAAGTCCAAGGAGGAGCCACTGCATCTGGAGAGGGCCTCCGTGCTGACTGATCCATGCTGCTGAGTCAGCCTATGGTGGCAGTGGGATCCCAGAAGTAGCTGAGTGGCGGTAAATGCATCATTTTATCAGGAACTACTTTCAATTAATGAGCCCATTTCTCTGATGTAGCAGATCCCAGATTACCTAACCACATCCTCAGGGTCTCAGCATTCAACACTGTTACTTACTTAGTACAGGAACATTCAAACCATGGCAGGTGATTTTAGTTTGAGATAAATTTATTTAAACTATTACAAATTTACCTGTAAGAGGTTTCAATTTTTAGTAAGGTATTTTTTGGCAAATAATCTTTTTCTTTCCTTTTTCAATTTCTTCTATTTCTCCTCCTTTTCCATCTTCCTCTCTTTTTTTTTTAAAAGGAAAGGAAACGAAGGAGGGAGGGAGGGAAGGATAGAGGAGGGTAGAATTAACTTGACACAGAAGTCAGTGGTTTGGATGCTTCCGAATGTCAACAGGAATAAAAACTACCTAATGCAAACAAGGCCCCTCTTATTGGCCTTGACTTTGCTGGTTGAAGGACCCTTCCTTGGTACCTCCCACACTCTCAGTTAACATCCTTTGATTATCTACACATGTGCTTCCTTTAGGAGTTCCAATCTGCTAGATAGCTTTGTTCTCTTTTTTCTCTGTTCTGACCACAGAATTCATTTATTTTGACCTCACCTTTGTTCATTTCTTTTTATATATATATTTTTATTTATTTATTTATTAAAGATTTCTGTCTCTTCCCCACCGCCGCCTCCCCTTTCCCTCCCCCTCCCCCAGTCAAGTCCCCCTCCCTCGTCAGCCCAAAGAGCAATCAGGGTTCCCTGCCCTGTGGGAAGTCCAAGGACCACCCACCTCCTTCCAGGTCTAGTAAGGTGAGCATCCCACAAAGCCAATACGTGCAGTAGGATCAAAAACCCATTGCCATTGTTCTTGAGGTCTCAGTAGTCCTCATTGTCCGCTATGTTCAGCGAGACCGGTTTTAACCCAGGCTTTTTCAGACCCAGGCCAGCTGGCCTTGGTGAGTTCCTGATAGAACATCCCCATTGTCTCAGTGTGTGGGTGTATCCCTCGTGGTCCTGGGTTCCTTGCTCGTGCTCTCTCTTCTTCTGCTCCTGCTTTGGACCTTGAGATTTCAGTCCGGTGCTCCAATGTGGGTCTCTGTCTCTGTCTCCTTTCATCGCCTGATGAAGGTTAATATTCAGGAGGATGCCTATATGTTTTTCTTTGGGTTCTCCTTCTTATTTAGCTTCTCTAAGAACCCGAATTATAGGCTCAATGTCCTTTATTTATGGCTAGAAACCAAATATGAGTGAGTACATCCCATGTTCCTCTTTTTGGGTCTGGCTTACCTCACTCAGGATATTGTTTTCTATTTCCATCCATTTGCCTGCAAACTTCAAGAAGTCCTGTTTTTTACTGCTGAGTAGTACTCTAATATGTATATATTCCATACTTTCTTCATCCATTCTTCAATTGAAGGGCATCTAGATTGTTTCCAGGTTCTGGCTATTACAAACAATGCTGCTATGAACATAGTAGAGCATATACTTTTGTTGTATGATAAGGCCTCTCTTGGGTATATTCCCAAGAGTGGTATTGCTGGGTCCTTTGTTCATTTCTTATATTTTGTGAATGTAAAGTCTCCTCTGCTCTCCCTGACATCAGTCTCCTTCCACCGCTCTGGGTCTCAGTTGCTCCATCTCCTTCCATTGCCCTGGTTCTCAGCTGCTCCATCTCCT
>JABTXL010005898.1:0-24596 GCA_025134845.1 Neodon shergylaensis | reverse complement strand
TGCTCCATCTCCTTCCATTGCCCTGGTTCTCAGCTGCTCCATCTCCTTCCATTGCTCTAGGTCTCAGCTGCTCCATCTCCTTCCATTGTCCTGGTTCTCAGCTGCTCCATCTCCTTCCATTGTCCTGGTTCTTAGCTGCTCCATCTCCTTCCACCACTCTGGTTCTCAGCTGCTCCATCTCCTTCCATTGCCCTGGTTCTCAGCTGCTCCATCTCCTTCCACCGCCCTGGGTCTTAGCTGCTCCATCTCCTTCCACCGCCCTGGGTCTCAGCTGCTCCATCTCCTTCCACCGCCCTGAGTCTTAGCTGTTCCATCTCCTTGTACCGCTCTGGTTCTAGTTGCCCGTTATGATCTGCTTGAATGACTGTAGTCCTCTTGCTCTTTTCTCTCCAGTCTCCTATAGTCGTTCTTTATTTATGTGCAGGTATTGGTAGCAGGAATTCAAATATAGTGCTCTCAGGAAATTCCTCATAGTATTCTCCAGGAAATATATGACCTATGTAGGAAGTATGACAAATATTTGTTTTAATAGTTTGCTTTAAAAAAAAACAAGGAAAAATCATCTCAATTGTAGCATCTTGAAAACAGTTGATTACACCTCTCAGGAGAACTGCTGTCCAGTTTCTACTTAGGGCAGAGTTTAGGACTGTGCTCCCCCAAGCTTGGCAGGCCCGAGTGTCTTGGCAAAATTTCTCATATTGCTGGAAATCACTGCTGTCTATGGCTGATGGTTTAGTTGGGCATTCAATTGCCAGTGTTTACACATGTCCCCTCCAGAGCAGCTAGTTCCAAGAGGGAGTCTCAAAGCTACCCAAACAAAGCAAAATGAGATTAAAAGTGTACAAAACACCATTGAGTTCATTCTGAGTTGGCCATACTCCTGGGCATGGGCCTGCCCTGAGGCGTGGTAATATACCCAGTGAGACTCCATTGGAGAAAACCGATTTGTCCTTTGTAAGGGGTGTCAGCTGCAGACAGCTTCATGGTTAGGAGTGGAGCTCATGTCAAAACCAAACGTTGGGCACCAGATGATGATGGAAGTCACAAAATAATCCCACACCAGTTCAGAATTATAATAATAAAAGGGTTATTTATTTAAGGGAAAATTTACAGATCACTGTCCTTGATAACAGTCCTTTGTGTTAACAGGAACAGAGTCTAGCAGGAAGCAAGAGGGTGGGTGCACTCTTTACAGCTTCTTTTACAGTATAAGAAACCACACCCAAGTGGGCTGGTATCTTAAAGGCTTTTGACTGAAGGAGCAGAATATGCTCCCACACCAGTCTCTGAGTTCATACATGTGTCAGACCTTTTGTGTCTAGAAGACACCATATCCTTGGAGTCATCCCTCCCCTCTGGCTCTTACCATCTTCCTTCCTCCCCTTCCCACATTGATCCCTGAGCCCCAAGGGGAGGGATTTGATGAAGACATTCCATTCAGGACTGAAAAAGATCTCTGAAGCCTCTCACTGTCTCCACTCTGTTCGCTCGTGGGTCTCTGTGTCAACACATCTACTGCAAGAGTAAGGTTCTCTAATGATGGTTGAGTGAGACACAGAAACCCACTCATTCGCACACTCAGACATCCCATAAAAACACTAAATGGGAAACCATACTTATGGCAAAGACATGGAGGATAAAAAGAGAAGAATATATATTCTTTTACATATATAGTATATATAAAAATATACTATAATATAGTATATTTTAATATATATAACAAAAATAAAAGCAATAAGATAAAATCTAAAATATATTTGAAAAGAACTGTGACATGACATTTTGAAGATGACACCGAGTTCATTTTCTGTTGTCATCCACTGCTGGGTATGCAGCCTGTCCTTAAGAGTAGTTTGTTTCTCTAGAGAAAACTCTCTGGGAGGAAACTAAATTTTCATTTGCAAGCACTTATCAATTTGAGATTATTTCTGGGTTAGGGACAGGGGCATGTGTGCATGTCTCCATTTCGCTCTAGGACCCCATCTGGGGCACACCCTTTATAGGCTGTGTGTATGCTGCCATGACCTCAGTGAGTTCTATAAGTGTATAAATCTTGTTGGTTTCGAAGGCCTTCTTTTCTTGGTGCCCTCTGTCCTCTCTGGGTCTACATTGTTTCCACCTAGTCTTCCACAGGATTCCCTGAGCCCTGATGGGAGGGTTTTCATGGAGATACCCCAGGGATTGAATATTTCAAGAACTCTTATACTCTGCACAAAGTCTGGCTGTGTGTCTCTGTGTTTGTTGCCCTCTACTGTAGGAGGGAGCTTCTCCCATATGTCTGAGCAAGGTACTAATCTATGAGTATAGCAAAATGTTGGTAGGAGTCATTTTATTGCTAGGTTTTTTGTTGTTGTCTTCCTTTATTCCTTCCTTCCTTCCTTCCTTCCTTCCTTTCTTCCTTCCTTCCTTCCTTCCTTCCTTCCTTCCTTCCTTCCTTCCTTTTTTTGTTCTTGGTGCCCATGCTAATGGTGTTCTGTTCAGAAAGTCTTCCTGTACCAACAAGTTCAAGGCTATTGCCCAATTTCTCTATTACTAGATTCAGTGTATCTGGTTTTATGTTGAGGTCTTTGATGTGTTTGAATTTGAGTTTTGTGCAGGGTAGTAAGTATGAATCTATTTGCATTCTTCTACATGCAGCCATCCAGGTTGAGCAGTGGCATTTGTTTAAGACACTGTAGGAACATATATTTTTACAAAATAAAGGGGTGATAGTTCTCATCTTTGGAGGCAGTGGCTTGTGACCTACTGTCCAGTACTGCTCACAGACCTGCCATATAAGAAAACAAACTCACTGTTCAGGATGTCTGAAGTCTCATTCCATTATAATAGTGCCTCAAATTTTCCATCTTTAGTATGTCTAGCAAAGCTCATTTATATCGCTTGGCAGCTAATGGTGGCTTGTTTCTGCCAGTATAATTATGTTACAATAATTTCACTCAATTATAATGTCATTGGTAGTGGAAACTATGTACACTGTTAACAGTTATTGTATTCCAAATAAAAATTAA
Source organism: Neodon shergylaensis (assembly GCA_025134845.1). Taxonomy (NCBI): domain Eukaryota; kingdom Metazoa; phylum Chordata; class Mammalia; order Rodentia; family Cricetidae; genus Neodon; species Neodon shergylaensis. Next base: position 21,588 of record JABTXL010005898.1, on the reverse strand, counting down.
TAATACAAAGTAATGGGACTAGGGTTCTTTCATTTTCATACGTGTTGTAGGGAGGCCACTTGTTTGTTTTCCTGGCCGCCCAGACTCCTGAAATAACTACACAGAAACTGTATTAATTAAATCACTGCTTGGCCTATTAGCTCTAACTTCTTATTGGCTAGCTTTAATCCATTTCCATTAATCTGTGTATCAGATTAATCTGTGGTTGTGGCTTACCAGCAAGGTTCAGTGTCTGTCTCTGGCGGCGGCTCCATGGCTTCTCTATGACTCTGCCTCCTTTCTCCCAGCATTCAGTTTAGTTTTCCCCTCCTACCTCTATTCCCTGCACAGGTCCAAGACCATTTCTTTATTAACCAATAGTATTCACAGCATACAGAGGGAATCCCACATCACATATGTATATATTTCTTTAATTTACTGTGATCACTGTGCCTGTGTCTTTAATGTAGTAAGTATTCATTATCAAGATTCATTAGGATATATCTAATTATTGATGGAAGAGAATATTAAACTTCAGACACTAATGTGCATAAAACATGTGCTGTGTTCCATGTCCTGGTGCAGCTTCTACTTTTCTGTACCAATTGCTATTGGGAGGTAGGGCACCTGAGTGCTTCCTAATGAACTTAGTACACATAAAATAGCAATCTGATAGAGACTTGAACGTGTGCAACTTATCATTTAAAATGTTAGAGTTTCTATATTATGAGACATGAAAGACTTTAGGCTTCATCTAATTGTTGCATTTTCATGAAGCTACCACCTTTGAGGTTACATTTTGGAAGTGTCTTCAAGACAAGGGTGTTTAAAGGTTCTACAGATGTCTGAGTGAGTTCACCTCATCACTTTGGTTTTCACACTCGGTACTTGGCTGTGATTGACAATTGAGTGTTTCTTCATTTCGGAGAGCAGTTCTTCTGCCATCGATGTCAACTGGGTGATGGAGCTCATGGCTTCAGGTGACTTTTTGCTCACTTGTTGCATCTCTGATAGTTTGTGTACTGAATGAGAGTTGCACTCAAACATCTGATAGAGCTAACCAGGTATGTAAGTGTAGATTTTAAATATTTATTTATTTATTATGTATACAATATTCTGTCTGTGTACATGTCTGCAGGCCAGAAGAGGGCACCAGACCTCTTTACAGATGGTTGTGAGCCACCATGTGGTTGCTGGGAATTGAACTCAGGACCTTTGGAAGAGCAGGCAATGCTCTTAACCACTGAGCCATCTCTCCAGCCCCCAAGTGTAGATTTTAAATGACCAAACCAAGTTTGCATCCTTATTTTTGCCAGAGAATAGAATTCATTATCTACTTATACCTGGCATTGTTATCTATTATAACATTTATTATTATTTATTATTGTAGAATAGAATTGGCAGAAGCAGGTGTAATTTCAAATGTAACTGAAATGCATGAACTGAGGTTGCTATAATTCGAGATGTGTGTCCCAGGAGAAGAGATATGTACAGAGGGGACTTTCCTAATGCTCGGTTGTGGGAAGATGGAAGATTGCTAGCAACGATAACAAAGACTACAGGCTACAAATCGATTAATTTAAAATGTAAAAGTTAGTTAGTAAAAAGCCTAAGCTAATAGGCCAAACAGTGTTACAATTAGTATAGTTTCTGTATGTTTATTTGGGTTAGGCAGCCAGGAAACAAACAAGCAGTCTTTGCCTACACTTGTGGACCATAATTATTTAAACTCAAATTCTGTATGCTAGAAAGTTTGTATAGAAATGCCTTCACATTGCTTAGCAGACAGTTGTACTTTTAACACCAGGAAGTCTGATGGCTTGCTTCCCCAAACATGGCACCTCACAGTGTAGAAGTTTCTCCTAGGAGAAGTCAAGACTGTAATAGGCAACATGAATGGATCAGAACTCTGTGCCTGAGACCTCCCACGGTTTCCGAAAACAACTCAAATACTCTAACCTTTCAAGACTATCTCATGTGGTTTTTTTTTGTTTGTTTGTTTTTTTCTCCTGTGGGAGAACTGGTAGGATTGGAGAGTCTGAAACCCATAAAAGCTGAGGTAATCTAGTACAGGTCTCTAAGTACAATAGCACAATGCTCTATGACTCTATCTGAGATTTAAGGCCTGAGTTCATAGGCTCTCCTGAGATACTTTTCTGTTTAAATATAATTTGCATGTAAAAAGTATTTGCATATTTGTACCTTCTCTCCTGTATTGTTTTGTTAATTTGACTTTTTCAAAATAGTGTTTGATCAGTTTTCTGATTTCATCCTGCTGATTCAATTTCTGATTTCAGTCTGTTGAAATATTTTTAGGATATGCCTGAAGGACCAAACGGAATATAGAACTTAAAATAGTTAAAGGGACTAAGGGAACCCGAAGCATATACTCGCGGCATGCATTTTGCCTAATTTTTTAGGGAAACAAAGTTTTGACTCTGCCATCCCCAGAATGTTCTCTTCATCCTTACTATTCTACTTATTTCATAACATCAAGAATCATGAATATTAATTTCTAAACCATTGTTTCAACCTCTCGTTGACTTACATGAAGTAACATCTATTATATTAGTGCGAAAAAAATGATCCAGTTTACATGATGGTTGACCAGGGACACTGAGACTCTCAGTTTCCTATCAGTGTTCATGAAAACAAAAAGGTCTCCGAGCATGGACAGTGCGCCCATCACTATAGTGTGTAATATCCACAGACTACGGAGATGCTGGAACTGAAGACTTGCTGACCAGTTGGAAGTGAGTACAAGGTGTAAGTCTCTAGAAACAAGTATGAGATTAAACTCTTTCTGTTTCAGAACATTTACCCCCGTGCCTTTGAAATTTATTTCTTTTTTCTTTTTTTTTTTTATTAAAGATTTCTGTCTCTTCCCCACCTCCGCCTCCCCTTTCCCTCCCCCTCCCCCAATCAAGTTCCCCGTCCCTCCTAAGCCCAAAGAGCAATCAGGGTTGCCTGCCCTGTGGTAAGTCCAAGGACCACCCACCTCCATCCAGGTCTAGTAAGGTAATCATCCAAACTGCCTAGGTTCCCACAAAGCCAATAGGTGCAGTAGGATCAAAAACCCATTGCCATTATTCTTGAGGTCTCAGTAGTCCTCATTGTCCACTATGTTCAGCGAGACCGGTTTTATCCCAGGCTTTTTCAGACCCAGGCCAGCTGGCCTTGGTGAGTTCCCAATAGAACATCCCCATTGTCTCATTGTGTGGGTGTACCTGTCGCGGTCCTGAGTTCCTTGCTCGTGCTCTCTCTCCTTCTGCTCCTGATTTGGACCTTCCGGTGCTCCAATGAGGGTCTCTGTCTCTGACTCTGTCTCCTTTCATCGCCTGATGAAGGTTAATATTCAGGAGGATGCCTATATGTTTTTCTTTGGGTTCTCCTTCTTATTTAGCTTCTCTTAGAACCTGAGTTATAGGCTCAATGTCCTTTATTTATGGCTAGAAACCAAATATGAGTGAGTACATCCCATGTTCCTCTTTTTGGGTCTGGCTTACCTCACTCAGGATAGTGTTTTCTATTTCCATCCATTTGCCTGCAAACTTCAAGAAGTCCTTGTTTTTTACTGCGGAGTAATACTCTAATATGTATATATTCCATACTTTCTTCATCCATTCTTCAATTGAAGGGCATCTAGGTTGTTTCCAGGTTCTGGCTATTACAAACAATGCTGCTATGAACATAGTAGAGCATATACTTTTGTTGTATGATAAGGCCTCTCTTGGGTATATTCCCAAGAGTGGTATTGCTGGGTCCAGGGGTAGGTTGATCCCGAATTTCCTGAGAAACCTCCACACTGCTTTCCAGAGTGGTTGCACAAGTTTGCATTCCCACCAGCAATGGATGAGTGTACCCCTTTCTCCACAACCTCTCCAGCAAAGGCTATCATTGGTGTTTTTGATTTTAGCAATGAAATTTATTTCTTGATCGGAGATGCTCTTTCAAGGCTGCTAGGAAGTAGACACCCCCCACCGTCCCTCCCTCGTGTCTCAGTTAGCCAGTCCCTCTTCATAATGCTTTCCAGTCCTTGTCTGGGCCCATGGTGCTTGGAAACCCAGCGCATTTCTTTTCTTCTAGTTCTTAAGTTGTATGCGTATCATGAATCAGCCACTTATTTCCTAACCACATTTTACTGTTATTTTTCTTTTATGACTTTGTTAATTTTTATGAAACTAATAAATTATAGAAAAGAGTTTCTTTTATATTAAGTTGTTTGTTTTGGAAAGAGTCCAAGAAACTGCATCACTAAAGAATATTGGTCAAATGGCTGTGTAAGATATGGAAAGAAATCATAAACGGTAGATGCAATCTGATGACAGATTGCTTAATATCTAAGTTCTTAGTGTTTTATAGGAAACCCAAGCTCAACACCATGGGTGATTTATGTGTGTAAATAAATACATACGGCTATGCGGAAAGTAATGCATAAAATAGTAATTAGTAGTCTTATTCTAAACGCAGAGATTCTGCTGTAACATCAGTAGATAAGAATATGATGCACATTTGTAGGTTTTATGGTAAAGTAAAATGTGGAGAATAAGCATGTTTGCCTGAGCAGTCCCAGCTTACACCTCCAGGTCAGCTTTTGCTCTGATTTGACAGATCCCTTGCCAGCCTCGCTCACATTGGCCTGAGTGCTTTCCCTGCCTATATTTTGTAATGAATTGAAGAGCTGAATCTGCCAGAAATAGACTAGTTAGAAACAAGTTGAAACTGATGGTAGATCAATGATGGAGGAAAGCGTTTGCTCAAGGAAACTGCTGATGTTGGCAGCATGGGCCAGAAGATTGCTGTGGTGGTCGGTGCTGAAGAGAGAAGCTCTCTATCTGTTCAAACTGCCTGTTCAGAGCTGCGGTGGAAGACAGAATGCCAATTAGGCACAGTCATCTTGGGTGGTAGCCTTCTGGGAACTCGATGTCAGTCCGGATCTGCCTGTGGGCTTGCTGTCCTCTGGTCTCTGTCTTCTTCATATTCTTCAAGAGCCTAAATAGGTGATTTAGTCTTTTCGTTTTCTTCTCTTGCTGTGTATTTCCCTTGCTAGCATATTATCTCCATGAGGGTAGGGAGTGGTTTGCCTTCGAATTCCCTGGCAGGTATCTGAGGCACCGTAGGCTGCTCACAAATACTTATCAGATTCACTCTATCTAAAAGAAGACCTCCAGCCACTGCTAAAGAGGAGAGACCAGATAGAGAATCTCGGCAGAGATCTACTGCCTGGAGAATAAGCGAATAGGAAGAAGCTGGAGGAAACTCAGAAGCAAACTGCGCAGTGGCCAGAACTAGGAAACAAGAAGGAATGAAATATCAACTTAACTCCAAATGATTTAGCACTGAGGCCACTCAAGAGAAAAAGAAGCTACTTGGAATTCTTAAAGTTTGAGCTTTGATCTCGAAGAAATATATATCTGTCTTAAATGTACATTAGATCTTTTAGTTCTGCTTTCTAAAAGGATCTCAATTTTGTCATTACATTGGTCAGTTTAATGACAGAATTACCTTAAATATCACTACTTTGCTGCTGCTCTCTGGAAGACTGAAACATATTGCTGAATGGACAAAATCAAATTACGTGTGTGAACTTAGCCATGTAATCAGTGGTTGTAATTGTATGCTAATTCCTTAGCTCAAAACCCATGTTTTTCCACTGCCCTAAATATAAACTGTAGGGCATTCAACATGGCTTGTATCTGCACTTTAGACTCTAGAATTGTGTCCTGCACTGCTCTAGCCTGTCCTGTGTGCTGCAGTCTCTTAGTAACTGTTAATTCTCGGAGATGCTGTATTCTGTTACCTCTGGGTTCTTTCTGCTTGGAAAGAGCTAGACTACCACCAGCAGAAAACCTTCCCACCTAGCTCAGCCACATTGCAGGCTTTTTAAGATTCAGCTTGTTTGGAACCTTTCTTTGAGATCCAGGAAGAAGATGTCACCCTACCTCGACAGGTCCTACTAACCACATGTATGATGTCCCTCTGAAGGGAATTAGTATAAGCCCTGTTACAGGTCAGTGGTTTCTGGTTCATTATTGTCGCCTAACATCCAGAAGTCTCTGAGAAAAGCAGCCCTGCAATGTCTATAAATTGCACTGGAAGGAATCAGTCCTGCCAAAAATCAGGGGTGGTGATGAGCTGGAGTATTGTAGACAGAGCTTGCTTCCCAGCACTATGTGTCAAGGGAACAAACATCTCTAAAGAGCTAAGATGCTCATCAGTAAGAAAGGATTGATCAAAATCCAGCATTTGTAGAGTGCCACATAAAGTTTAAAAAACTACCTTAATATTTTTGTAATAAAGAGAACAATGTGGAAATAGTAAATTCTGAGGTTTACTATTTATTAAATCTTAGCTTAATATTTTTTTCAAATTTTTCGTTTTAAATTCCTTAGAGAAAATAGAGATGTGTTTGAATTAAAGAAATTATGAATAGTAAAGCATGTAAGATGGACTTAGCAAATAGGAAATGTTTACTAAGTCTACTAAATGTTTGCTAGCTACAGCTTGGACGAGAGCAAGGTGAAATACTAGAAAAAAAGTTACGTGTGTTATTTGACTAAGCAGAACTTGTCCGTTAACAAAATTCACTTCCCCTTCAGTCATTTAACCAGGAGCAAATCCAGCTTGGAATTCTCTGCTTCGTTCCTGTGTTGTCCGCCCTCTGACTCTTGCATGAGTTTGGATATGTGCCTTCCTGAAGGGTGCTCTGTGCTGTCTCCTTCTGTGTCTCTGTCTGTCCTTATGTACGTCTGTGCTGTCTGAGCATCCGCGGGATGTTTCTCTGTCTGTGAGAGGTGTCTGTGTGTCCGTCTGATTCTGTGTGTCTATGAAGGGCTTGGTTCTGTCTGTATTGAAAGCCACAGAAAGCATCACAGGGGGATGGAATGGGATACTTTACAGAAATCTTCAATAGTTTTACAAGGGATTAAGTCACTGTCACTCAAATAATCCCATCTGATTGGTATTGTTTGTAACTCATATCTGTTCATTGCTGCTTTCGACCTTTATGGGAGATTTTAGGACGTTACTTTCAACTTCTGTATTTGCTGCTCTCAGCAAATGAGAGACATGGGTTATCTGAGTCAGGGGCATGGACAGTGAGATTGCAGCTGTGGTTGTCAAAGTTGACCGCATGCAAAACGGAAAGCAAGTCCCACTGACTTTCTTTGTTTTCTTCTCTTGTGACCGTTGTGTTCCATTTTATTTGTGTTTTATTCTGTGTGTAAGGGTGTTTTGCCTGCACGTACTTCTGTGCACCACTTTTATGTGGTACTCTCTGAGGTCAGAAGTGACAGATCCCCTGGGACCAGAATTAAAGATGGTTATGAGCTGCTGTGTGGGTGCTGGGAATCAAAACCTGGTCCTCTGGAAGAGCAGCGAGCACCCTGAACCAGGGAGGCATCACTCTAGTGTGGGTTACATTCCTTTTTTAAAGGTAGGTTAAACAGTTTGAGAACAAATAGGATAGCAGTTTTAAGTCCTAAGTCACCTCAAAGTGGATTATTAGCTCTACCTCTGAGGTTCCAGTCTCTTAGAATGTAAGTGATATTTTTACAATATTGCATCCCTACAATTGCAGGTCTTTATTGGAACTTTAACAAATTCCAATCACTTTGGAGTCATGTTGCCTTCTTAGATTATGATTTTGGTACTTGCTGGTCTCCTTTGTGACCTGGTATTGCTTCTTGTAAGTGGAGTGAGCACTTTCTTGTATATTGTGTTCAGCCACTGCAGCAGAAACTTACAGTGTTGTCACAAGAAAGAAGTTGATTTTGTCCTGTGAAGCCTCAGGACAGACAGTCGAGGTCTCATGGTATGTTCCCTGGTGTCATCAACACCCTAGGCTCCTCTGACCGTTTAGTTCTGCCACTTCCAGAGTATGGCTTTTACTCTGTAGGTCCCTGATAGTCCAGGCTTCTCTATTCATTGCATGCGCCATTCAGCTAGAACGTGATGAAGACTTTTCATTCACTGAGAACATAATAAATTGCTCAGGATCTCCTGGTACTAGAATAATGATGATTTACTGGCTAGCATAATGCCTTGTAGCCACCACTGGATAGGGAAATCGGTGGATACCCATTTTGGGATGTGTGTGTGTGTGTGTGTGTGTGTGTGTGTGTTGCTAGGCATTGAAGGATTTGCATTCTGGATTTGCCAGGCTAGGCCAGTGTTCTACTACTGAACTGCATCCTTACCAACATTTGAATGTTTCTCCCCCCTCAAACTAGAACTGTTGCCAACTTGAAGCAAATTGGGTTTCTATTTGACAGTAATTGCTGTTGGATCGGCAGCTGCAGCTTCGGCTCAGGCTGGTTAACCAGATCAAACGGTGGCTGCCATCTCTATTGGCTGTTTCCCCCACACTGTTAACTGGAGTCCTGCATTGTATACCATCAGATATGCCAGGGAAATGAGCTTTTTGTGAAGCTAGAAAAGTCTTAACAATGTGACCCCAAGACATCAGGCAGAAAAATCGTATTAAACACTTATTAATGGAAATGAGAAATTCCATTTTATTAAAAACTAAGACATAATTGGATCCTAAAAACTTACGAATCAGAAAAGATATAAAGTAAAAGTCTATGAAATAAATAAATATCTCCTATTGGGTGGGACTTGGGATATTTTAGCGGTGGAGGGGTGTGTTTTTCTGACACTTTGATTTCTAGAGAGTTACTCCCTCAGAATCTACACAGTGTCTTTTTTTGTAGTGGAATCTTTAGTTTGGAATGCTGGCAAGAGCCAGCTGCCATTCATTGCCTTACCTGAAGCCTGAGAAAGATGTTTATGAGGGTTGTTTTCTGGTTTTGTTTTTGCTTTTAATTTTAGGAAAGTAGTATTTATTCATGGCATGAAAGTGTAAATTCTGCTGCAACATTTGTGGATGTTCAAGTCAAATATGATAAAACAAAAACCCTATACTGCGTAGTGTGAGTTCATTGTAGGTTTTTCCGCCAATTGAGTTATAAAAAGTCTTTTTAATTTTTCCCCCCAGATCTATTTGGATTTTATAGATTAGAGAGAAAAAAGAATAGGGTAATGGCTTTGGAAAACTAAGAACTTGATTAAGATAGTTAGCAACTTCGTAGAAGAGAGACTGTCGCCGGATGTACCTTACTGTCCTGAGTTGGGCTGAGTCTGTGTACGCACTGCTCCTTCCATGCTTGGCTTCTTTTTTCCTGACTGAGTTTCTGTCCCTTTAAGACCTGTTGAAGACCGTGTGGACTCCAGGAGTATGTGCCAGCAAAGCCCTGCTCATTTCACTGCCCTGAGCTTCAGCGCTGAGTTCACTGCCCTGCACTTCCTGAGTGTGAAACACCAGCACTGACCTCCAAGCTTTGCAAGGCTCTGTTCCCTGAGCTCTCCAGCTTGCTCAGTGTCAGGACTCATTGTCTGGTTTTTATTTTCTTGCTTTATTGGTGCAATCCCTGAAATAACATTCCTTAGACAGTTCTTCCTTCAGGCAGTTTAATGTTTGCAATAGCTCACCTTAAGCAAAGCAGTTGTGAATTATATACTTTGCAGCTGTCATTTAGAAGTTTGAGGAAATTGTTTCTGTACTCTTCCTTTTTAATGCTTCTAAGGGATGTCCTCTGTACTCTTTCTCCTTACTGCTTCTAAATGATGTCCTCTGAAACCCTGCCTTCCACGTTGTCACTTGCCTTTTAAAAGACTCGCCCTGAGGTTTTATAATTAGTCAGCTGTGATTTCGTTCCTTGGAATAAATTATTTGATCTTTTACTCATGGAAGGAATTAGATTGCGTTTAAAATGATGGTTTTAAGTTTCATTCCTTGAAATGTGATGTCAATGATTTAAGTGTTCACAGAACACCTGTTAAGTAGCCTTGTTAGTCTGGATTGTAATTGACCTTTATTATATTTTAAATCAAGCTTTCTTAACTATCCATATGGTTCTAGTTTATTATCAGATTATTGTATAATTAAGTTTTGTATACCTTATATTTTAGTTATGTGGTTGGTCTGATGAGATTAAAGTGACTGGTTGGGGCTCAGAGCATTGTGCGACTTCCCATTAGTAACCGTGACCAGTGGAGCAAAGAGATGGAGGGAAAATATGTGCCTGTATGTGCAGAAGTATGATGAAGTATTCTGATCCTTCCTGATATGAGGCCAGAGTGAGCATGAATAAATACCACAAGTGCAGTCCAGCAAAGATTACAGTCATTTCTACTTTTGAGGTGCTTGGAAATTTGTAACTGCCCAAGACCTAAGAAAGACTTTAAAGGGTCAGGTGCTGTCAGGAGTTGCTGATGTTGATGGTCTGTCTGTCAGGGCTCTAGTTTATTAGCGCTTACATGTCTGCTATGCTGAAATTTTTTAAATTTTAATTTATTTTTATTTTATGTGCATTGGTGCTTTGCATACACGTATGTCTGTGTGAAGGGTGTAAGATCACCCTGGAACTGGATTTATAGACAGTTGTGAACTGCCATGTGGGTGCTGGGAATTGAACTTGGGTCCTCTGGATGAACAGTCAGTTCTCTCAAACACTGAGCCATCTTCCAGTACCCTGATTTTTTTTTCTTGCTAGTTGTAGAGTATTGTAATAGGAGTGGCGGGGCTGCGTCCCCAGCACCCCAGCCACCTGGCTAGCTTATGCCCCGAAATAACAACACATAAACTGTATTCTTTTAAACACTGCTTGGCCCATGATATCTAGCCTCTTCTCGGCTAACTCTCGCACCTGGACTAGCCCATTTCGAATATTCTATGTAGCACCCAAAGGTGTGCTTACCGGGAAGTTTCTAGCCTACGTCCATCCTGGGTCGGAGCTTCATCGATCGCGTCTGCCCTGAGAGGAGCTGCGTGATGTCTTCTCTGCTCCAGAGAGCAGAGCTGTCGAGTCTGTCTGAGGCGTCTTACCTCATTTCCTCTTCCTCCCAGCATGCTGTTCTGTTTACTCCTCCCACCTATGTTTTAACCTGAGGGCCAAGCAGTTTCTTTATTATAACCAACCAATGACCTTCCTCTATCATTTCCCCTTTTTCTGTTTAAACAAAAAGGAAGGAAGGCTTTAACTTTAACATAGCAAAATTACATATAACAAAACAGTTATCAAGTAAGAATTACAATATTTATATCTATTTTATCTTTATCATAACTAAGGAAAACTATAACTAACTATTCTTAACTCCATCAAAGACTCCAGAAGGATATAATATTACCTAAGCAAACAAGAAATAAGAAAACTCTCAAACTCTAGAAATGACAAAGACATCTCGTTGCCTGGACAGTCACCCAAAGTTCCTCTGTACTGTTGGGGCATCCATCTTCGGCCTACAGGCCCATAGTTTCCAGCAGACATTTCCACAAAGCAGGAAATTTCAAAGGCAGTCACTATCTGCTTGTCCTGAAGAATGTCTTGCAGACTCTTTCATGAATCAGGAACCCCGAAAGATCATCTCACCCTTAGGCAAGTTCAGTAGTCCTCTCTCTGCGGGTTCTCTGTGTCCAGTTTATGCAATAGTCCAGGCAAGAGCAGTTTTCTTGCCCAAATGGCTATCAAATTCCATAAGGATCCTCTTCGATGCCCATCTTCTTCTTGAAGTAGATTGGTGCTGCCAGGAGCAGAGTGTCTCATTGTCATGAAAAATCCTAAGTTATTAAAACATTAAATGTCCTATTCTGTAATCTTTGAAAGATATGAAGAATGTCTATCTAAAATATATCTATGTACATCTAGAAAATCTTAACTAACATGACTACAAACTTGACTATTATTATTATCTATTAACAACCTATATACATTACATTTTTAAGTGAACTACACAATCACAATACCTCAATCAATATCAGAAATACATATAACAAAATTGACCTTAAATTTAAATCACTAAAGCAAAATCCATATCAATGCAAATTATTCATATCTCTATCATATCCCCCTTTAAATGTAAAAGAACGTTTATAAACCATATTTGGGAACATGGGCGCAGTTTTTTCTCTCCAAACTGCTTCCTGCTGAATGGGGGCATCGTTAATTAGGTCTTTCATGGTGCTAGTTTCATCTCAGTTGGCAGTTGAGCGAAGCAATTTTCTGAAGGTGTTCACAGCAACCCTTCAGGAGGGCATGGTCCATCATACCACACTGGAATAGAAGAAATCCACAGACTCTCACCCTCTGTGAAAACAAAATAAGAAACTCCTTTCCAAAGCATCATGTCCTTAGATCCAAATTTCAAAGTCAAGGCATTTTCAAAATATCTATGTTGAATTAGTTCAGCAGCATTTATAAACAAATATCTTTTAGCAGCTGTTGCTCCTTCCTCAGCATTCAAACAGTTCAAAGAGAGCATAATAGCATACAGTATCAAAATTCTCTGTGTATTTTCCATCTTTGTGCGCTTTATTTTAACTCTATTTCGTTTATTTTTACTTTTATTTTATATTCTCTGTATCTTTGTCCTGGAATAACTCTGTAGACCAGGCTGTCCTTGAACTCTCAGAGATCCACAAGTCTCTGCCTCCCAGGCATTGGGATTAAAGGTGTATGCTACTACACCTTGAACTCACAGAGATCTGTTTGTCTCTGCCTTTTAGGCACTGGGATTAAAGGCGTGTGCTACCACACCTTGAAGTCACAGAGGTCAATCTCCCTCTGCCTCCCAAGTGTTGGGATTAAAGGTGTGTGCTACCACACCCAACAACTCTCTTCCTTTTTTTTTTACTTTAAGAACTTTAACTTTTAGTCTTCATATATTTTTAACACACTGTAAATCATTTTAAAGTTTTCTTCGATTTTGAATCTTTCTTTTACTGTATATGTCTCTTTTTCTGACCACACGAGCCTTTAAATTACTGAGCAATATGGGTAGGATTAAAGCCGTGGCTTTGCCAGCTAGATCCAGTCCATTCCTTAGCTTTCCAGCCTCATGGCTGAGGTACTGGCTGTAGCCATGTTTACCGCCACAACTCTATGGCATTTCAAGGTCCCTGCCAGCAAGTAATTTGCAGCATTATGTCCACAGACAACACTCAAGTCCTCTCTCTGTAGTCGGCCCTCCTGCCTCAAACAGGATTTTGCCCTGGCAGGATGGCCCAGAAAGCCATCATTTTTAAACGGTGCAGCTTTTTTCCTGCTACGGCTGAAAACCGAAAAGCATGCGTTCAGCTTTTCGTCAACACCGTTTAAGTGTTTTGTGGCAGGACCTCTTAAAAGAGCTGCATGGTTTTGCAGCTAAAGCTGAGTCAGGAAGCCTCTCTTAGATGAGAGCACTTGCTTGTCTCTACCAAGCAGAGCAGACCCGAGAAATCGCTGCTACCAAGAAAACATGCTTTACTCTTTCCCAAGCTTTTTCAGGCTTTCAGTGGATTCAGTTGTCCACACGTCTGGGCGTCATTCTGTTGTAATAGAGAGCGGCGGGGCTGCGTCCCCAGCACCCCGGCCTCCTGGCTAGCTTATGCCCCGAAATAACAACACACAAACTGTATTCTTTTAAACACTGCTTGGCCCATGATATCTAGCCTCTTCTTGGCTAACTCTTGCACCTGGACTAGCCCATTTCGAATATTCTATGTAGCACCCAAAGGTGTGCTTACCGGGAAGTTTCTAGCCTACGTCCATCCTGGGTCGGAGCTTCATCGATCGCGTCTGCCCTGAGAGGAGCTGCGTGATGTCTTCTCTGCTCCAGAGAGCAGAGCTGTCGAGTCTGTCTGAGGCGTCTTACCTCATTTCCTCTTCCTCCCAGCATGCTGTTCTGTTTACTCCTCCCACCTATGTTTTAACCTGAGGGCCAAGCAGTTTCTTTATTATAACCAACCAATGACCTTCCTCCATCAGTAGAGAGAGGAACTTCAAGTGTTTTATATTTACGTATGTGGACTACGAGTGATTTTAAGTGCTCTTGGGGGAGAGTAAGGAATGATTCTGTCACAGATACCATTGTCATGTATTTTTTTTCTGACTTCCCACACACTTAGTCCTTAACTAATTTCTAGCTCCTTGGAGATTCCTTCAGGAGTTCCTCAGTCCCCTCAGAGTCCCTCATGCCTGCCGGGTGTCCCTCAGTCCCCTCAAAGTCCCTAAGGCCTGCCGGGTGTCCCTCAGTCCCCTCAGAGTCCCTCAGGCCTGCCGGATGTCCCTCAGAGTCCCTCAGGTTTGCCGAGTGTCCCTTAGGCCTGCCTGGTGTCCCTTAGGCCTGCTGGGTGTCCCTCAGTCCCCTCGGAGTCCCTCAAACCTGCCGGGTGTCCCTTAGGCCTGCCTGGTGTCCCTCAGTCCCCTAGGAGTCCCTCAGGCCTGCCAGGGTTGTGAACATGAAGCACTTAAGAGAAAGTAGTTCAGAGTGTGAATTGGTGTGGTGTATTTTAAGGTCTGCCATTCTTCCCAGCCAGATTGTTTTTTTTCCTTCTAAATGCAGATTAATAAAGCATGCAGTACAAGAGGAGCAGGGAAAAGGAGTTTAGCAAAGGTATCCTAACCCTGAAAAACTCGGGGGACTTCAAGCCCATCTTAGACTTCAGAGCACTTTACAACTTTGTGGTTAAAAATTCAAATACATAGAACCTGTGGACTCATACTTCCATCCGTATTGGAGAGTAGCCTCACTCTGTTTTATTTTTAGGCAAGAATCTTATATATGAAATTGGGCCACTCAGGAAAACATCCATGGATTTCATATTTGTTGTAGATTCCTAATACATGCTCAGAACCAACCGAGTAATTGGATGGTGTGTGTCTGTCTTCAGAACATGCCTCTCATCCGCAGTGACACCATGTATGTGTTCACTGGGAGAGATGTCTCTGTAGTGTTTTGTGTCTCTCTTGGACAGTTCTCTGGAGTACACAGGGAGGAGTCTTCTCCCGGACCAATGCTGTTTCTAACAGTGTTTCTGAGTCTCAAAAGTGGCTGGTGTTTAGTAGTCTTCCCGTCTCTAACACGGTGGGATGGCTTACTCACAGGAAGACAGACAGGGCCCATAAACACTTTTGTCCCCTCTCATCACCTGGGAGCTCAGTAGATGCCAGATTTCGCTCATCAACAAAGATCAACAAAGCGAGTCTGAACTCTCTGTTGAACAGCAGAGTGGCTTTGTCTCACTGTGTTAACTGTTACGATTTTTATTTGTGAAAATCATTCTGTTTATGTACTGTATGTTCTTCAGAAAAATGAGATTTCCTTCCGGTAGATGAGAATTACGTTTTGACTGAAAATCATTTCTTATGCAGTCACCCATAAATATAATGTCTTTGGCTGTCATTTCTGGAAATGACTGCAGATGTGATTCTGAATTGACGAGAAAACAGAACATCTCCTGTTTTAGGTGGAACAGATGGTATTTTTGTTTTCGACAGAACTCTGTAGAGTAAAAGCATCGTGATTGGTGACAAGACTCCTGGGATCAGCGAAATTAAATACAAATTTTCTGTCTGTTCTCTTTTTAATTGGCTTACTATCAGAAGATTTACAATACTTAAAAGGAATATTTACTCTTTTAATTGCTTATTTTTTTTCTGCTGTGTCCTGGATAAAGTGTAAGAATCTTCAGTCTGTTTTTATTCATAAAATTTTCAAGATCCCTTTTTGGTTCTACTTTGCCCAAATTTATCATTTTGAAAATGATTTTTATGATGTGCAGAAACCCTGAAGTTTGAGCTGCACTGCCAAGGGTTAACACAGTGCTGTTCCAAGTGGCATTTGTTGCTACAAATTGTGATGACATTTCTCATACTCTTTGTTTTTTGTGTCATTGCACTTTGGCAGATCTTACTGTCAGAACCTGCAAAGAGCGAGACATGGAGGTGGGGGCCCCATGAGAGTGGGGGCTGATTCCCGTCCCACGTGGTCACTCGTGAGCGAGACATGGAGGTGGGGGCCCCTGCTGAGAGCAGGGGTTGATTCCGTCCCACGTGGTCACTCGTGAGTGAGATATGGAGGTGGGAGCTGAGAGCGGAGGGGGGGCTGATTTCCATCCCACGCGGTTGCTCACGACCTTCACATTTCTGGAACTTCCCTCTCAATTGCTGCACGTGTTGGGATAGGTAGGGTTAAAAGAGGATTTTCCAGGTCACATTTGGTTCCCTTTGTCTGGGGAAGCACAGCAGGAAAAGCTGTTCTGGGGTCGAGCACTCAAGCTCAGCTATGGAAAACATTGCAGTCTGTCCAACACTGCGCACACTGGATGAACTCTTCCAGGGCATCCCAGCATCGCAGCAGGACATGGAGCAGCAGCCGGTCTCCACGCCTGTTATAAGAAGTAAGAATTACTCAAAGAATTGCAGGTGATCTTTGTCGCTGCAGTGGCATCTTCACCCCGACTTACACTTGAAAGGTGGGGTGGTTTCTCGGAAGAACCTTTGCTGAGGATTCTGAGGCTGTAGTTGGTGCCTCTGTGGTGGGGATACAGCCCCTGAGTACCTTGACATTGCACAGAGACAGGGTGGTGGCAAGGTTTCCTCCAAGCTGCCTCATCGAGTTTGAATCTTAAATCTGCCCTTTCGGCGATGGCGATGACATGTCCTTGAGCAGGATTCGAACTCGCTCTGTGAATCCAGATCAGGCATTGTTTTCAGGTGGCATGGGGTGATGTGAAGTGGAAGCAGCTTAGTTCAGGGGAAACCTCTACCTCCCAGCGGCCCGTTCTAAAGACTCAGCTGCTGCCGTTGGTGCTGATGCTGGCATTGCCGTGAGACTGAAAGGTGGTACCCTGGCTGTGTCAAAAATGCTTAGAGTTAAACTCACAAAAATACTCCTAACGCTTGTATTTACTGACTGTTAGTCAATAAATATGGTCTAGTAGAAATATAAAACACGTGATTCCTGATGTCTGAGTATTTGCTTTAAACAAAGAATTTGTGTTTGGGAACACTTCTGAAGCTGTTGAATGCAAGGAGATGCAGCATCTGCAGAAAGTGCTCACAGACCATGGCAGCTCTGAGCTCTGGTATTTCTTTTGTGAAGGGCCGTGTTGCACCTGCTTTGATCTCTATCCGCCATGATCCTTCATCTTCCCTTTGAGTCTTGTCTTTGGACTTGACTCTCTACTGAATAATAAGTTTTTCATCTTTTTGTCCACCAACTCAAACAAAGTTATTTTTCGCAACTACTTGGGGAATCTAATAATAACTTAATGCATTACAGGCAACGGAATACGATTTTCATTTCTGGTAATTTTCTATACCTAAATGTTAAACTTTTTTCTTAATAGTTTGGGACATACTTATTACTTAACTAGAATCTTCTAGAAACCATCGTTTTTAGCTTTTTCCCTTGGCAAGCATAAGCTTCAATATCAATTGAAAATAATAAGTGTGATTGTTAATGTTTAGCTTTTAGAGGGATTTTTTATGAGAACACTGTTAAATGTTGACATCTGCCTTATTGGAATAAAAATATTTTGAAAGCTAGAGTCCTTAGAGCTATGAAATACCTTGCACATCTGTGCATGTCTCCAGTGACTGGGGGTCCAGTATGGGGTATTCAAGGACTAAAGCATAACTAGAGTTTTAGTCTCTGCCTTGGTCTGTGTAAGGAACTGTGGGTCGTTTGCATTTGAGATGTGGGTTTCTTTCTCCTCATACTAAAGAGTACTGGTTCTGGGACAGTGGCAGCCTAAGCTCATTGGGCCTAGTGGATCCAGATATCAATGGAAGTGCCCTTTTGCCTCCGGGGTGGAACAGCTCAGCATAGTTCTGAGGACCCTGAGCTGTCTTTCTTACTCTTTGCCCACCCTGTCTCCTCTCCCAGATCTCCAGGTTGTCCTTTTATATATGTTTAATAGTAAATACCGTCAGTCTTTGTGGGATAGAACTGGGACTTAGGCTCCATGATCAATTGGAATAGGGTAGTCTAGTGACTACACTATAGCATATTACCAACAAACTTAGTCTCTCCTGCCCCTATTTTCCTCTCTCCCTCTCCCATGACCACTGAAGAATCTAATTCTCTTTTTTCATCTACTAGAGGCTACCTTTAATCTTTGGCCTCTGGATCCTTCCTCAAGTATCCAACCCATGCTTCGGTTGTCATTTGGCCTTTTTCTCTTTTGCATATTCCCTTCCTAAGAACCTATGTTTAATGTACTGTTTCCGTCGTAAATAGACAGCCACGTCACCCTAAGATCCTGAATTTAATTGGCATCTATGGAGTCACTTGTACTATGTAAGGTAATGTTTGTGAGTCTCTGGAGATTAGAGTGTGGACCTTGCGGGGATCATTAGGGTTTGTACTGTTGTGATAAAACAATATGACCAAAAGCAACCTGGGGAGAAAAGCAGTGATTGCGTCTTATTGCTTTGAGTCCATCAACCAGGGAAGACAGGGCAGGAACTCAAGGCGGCAGGGACTGATGCAGAGGCCATGAAGGAGTGCTACTTACTGGCTTGTTCCTTGAGGCTTTCTGTAGGGGCATTTCATGTTAATAAATAAAGCTTGCCTGAAGATCAGCAAAGTAAAACAGTCACACGCGCCAGCCTTACAGATCAGGCAGCAGTGGCACACACCTTTAATCCCAGTAGCCACACTAGTTTTCCATAGAGACCAGGCAGTAGTGGTGTACACCCTTAATCCCAGAACTAGAGAGGATTATAAAACGGGAGGAGACAGCCCTCGGTCTTAGTCTCATTCTGATATTGCTGGAGGCAGGATCACCATTTTTGGACTGAAGCCGTGGTAAGAGCCAGTGGTTGGCTGTTTTGCTTTCCTGGTCTTCAGGTTGAACCCCGATTTCTGTCTCTGAGTTTTTATTAATTGTGCTTCAGCATTCTCAGCCTGCTCACTTACAGCATTCAAGACCAACCAGCTCGTGGGTGGCACTACCCGCAGTGAGCTGTGCCTTTCCATGTCAGTTATCAATCAACAAAGTGCACCAAAGACTTGCTTACAAGCCAATCTGGTTAGGGCATTTTCTCAGTGTTGAGGTTCCCTTTCTCCAAATGACTCTAGCTTCTGTCAGCAGGTGCGAAACTAACTTCACAGGACCATCTCTCCTGAAACCCCGAGTTCTGGTTTTCCACAAGGAAGCTATATCCTAAGTTACAGGTTAAGACCTCAGGGTCAGTCTGTATGGACAGTCCCCAGGCACATCCTGATTGACACTGGAGTTGAAGTATGAAGTCTAAACCTGGACTGGTTACCTGAATCTTGAAGCCCTTTCCAGAACCCCTTTAGTATTCAGCTTTGGCTAGTGGCGGCATAGGGCGTAAGGTCTACTCGGCACAAACTAGAAATTGTAGCAGATCCTTGGCTTTTACCACTCTTGCCAAGGAACCCAAAAGTACCCTACTATCGATCTCTGTTTCTGTTAGCTCCTTCTGATAGATTTCCAAAAGTAGGAATGGCTAGATTAAGAGAAAGATGATATTATTTTAAAATATTTTCTGAATTTTATAATCTACCTAATTATAGTTTATAAAATATTTTATGAATGGATTGGAATGCCACCTTTTGGGAATAACTATCACTAACAAGGGCCCCAGAGTCTATTCCTGTGTATGTATTTCTCTTATTTCAGTTTTCCCTTGCCTTTCTGACCTATTGGAATTATCTGCTTGCTCTTCTTGCTTTGAGTCAGGGGATTGACCCCTTAAAACCTCCCATTACCTTCTCACATTGAGAAGTAAATATTAAAAATGAAAAATTGACCTTGTTGAGGTAGGGGGCGTATCTCATGGGGTAGAGTGCTTGCCTAGCATGCACCAAACTGTGGATTTAATCCTCAGCATCATGGCGTTTCAGGCTTGATAGTGTGTATCTTTAATAACCAGCACCGTGGAGACTCAAAGATCAGGTTTTGTAACATGTTTGAGGCCAGCCTGGGATACATGAAAATGTCTCAGAATAGAAAAAGAAAAGTTGACGATGGTAAGCCTTCCACTTAGTCACCATTGGGCATAATAAGTTCTGAGTTCCCTGTAGGCTTGAAGACAAGTCTCCTTGTGAAGTGGCCTACACTGCTAGATAGATTCTAGTGTTACTGATGCCCTCTGCCCTGAAAAAAATAACACACACACACATACATGACCGACCCACCCAGCAGGTCCTAAGTTATTCCAGGGTCTTGAAGAGGCACTATCTGAAAGACATGGGGGACGCCAAGCAGTATTCCTTGTCAAGGCATCCCGTTTATTGAAGCAAGTTTTACATCTTATATACTCCTCAGTGAGGAGCTTGGGCAGGGGGTAACTGAGGAAGGGGGAAAGGGGGGAAGGAAAGGAGGGGCTCAGTGGCTAGACAGCTAAGCTGGGCAGTTACAAGGTCAGTAGCTAGAGCACCTGCTGTTAGTGATAAGCAACAAACAAAAAAGACACTCTGAGGTGCCCTCTGAAGCTGGAATCTCCAAGGTGAGCATACAATGTCTTAGTTAACTTTAAGTTTTTCTGTCTCAAGATTTCCACCTCAAGGCCCTGTGAGACGTGAGAAATGAGAAGCCTGAAATGGCTCCTGACACATACATATATATGTATGTATGTATGTATGTATGTGTGTGTATGTATATATATATAATGTCCAGCAACACAAAAAAGAGACACCGTTCACTAAAAGCCTGGCACCTAGAAGGCCCAATTACCAATTTGGTTTTTCTTTAAGAATTTACATTGTTTTTTTTTACTTCATTCCTTGTTTATAGTACAGAATATTTTTTGTAGTTAATAGTGTAACATTTTCTAGTATTTGAATTTTTTTCTCAAGAACTTTAAAGTGGTCAATACTGTAAACCATAAGTATGATTTTATTTGTTAATTGTGTCTCTCAATCTCAACCATTATGCTACTTAAATAAGAAATGTAATACTTTGGGTAGCACTTAAAATAGATTGTTCATATATAATATGACTTTGAATATTTTTACGTATTAATCTGTTTCTTTTTCTGCTGCTCATAATGCATTTCTAAAAGTAGGGATTAGTAGACTAGAAGGGAAAGACTATTCTCAAAGTACTTTTTTTCTGATTTTTCTTATTCTCAACTTATAAATACTTGATATAAGAAAGACGAAATTATTTTTAAAAAATAATGGATATAATACTGCCTCTTGAACATAGCTCTTGCTAGTATTTTGGGAAATTTCCTCCATGGCCTTTTTCTTTTAGACTTCATTTTTATCTTATTGCTTCTGGCAGCCCCAAGGGAAGAGCCTGAGCCTGTCTTTTCTTCTCCTACTTTTCCCCTGCAGCGTCTCCCTCCTCATGACTTCCCTGCTGCCTTTTCCTCTGTCCACACTCCTGTGAGGGGCCTTGTGGGGTGTACTGGCCCAGTTTAAGTCTGAGGTAATCTCCCCTGCTCCAACAGCTTGAATTTAATTGCATTTACTTTAATTGCATTTTCCATCCCAACTCATGGCTGTCGATAATTTCGCTGTGATTTTAGTGCTTATCATGCAGAAGCATGGAGGATTTAGTGTGGTCTAATTCGAGTTACAGCTTTTGTAGAGCAGATTTCCACCTGTGTTTTCCTATAGACTCGCCTCCCTTTATGCTCCGCTTTCCTTTTTAATTTTTTACGATTCCATGTTTCCCTGAGATTATTTTTTCCTCTGCTTGAGGGATTTGGTATTTCATTTAGTACAAGTTTGGTGGGAAAGAAATAAGGAAGGAAGGAAGGAAGGAAGGAAGGAAGGAAGGAAGGAAGGAAGGAAGGAAGGAAGGAA
>JABTXL010005894.1:0-13367 GCA_025134845.1 Neodon shergylaensis | reverse complement strand
TCTCTCTCTCTCTCTCTCTCCCCGGGCAAACCTCTCCCAGACCTTAAAAAGGCACAGGCCGCCAACCCTGGATTGCCAGGTGGGCACTGCCCATAGGTCCAAGCATATGCAAGCAGCTGACAATCATTGCGTGATAATAGCATGAGTCAGGCCTTAGCCATAATAGGAGTTGATTATCACAGAGACACTCGCTTTTGGGATCGTGGAGGGCGGAAGCCAGCACCATCAGGTGCAGCTCTACGCAGCTCTCTACACATCGCCATCAGGTGTGGTTCCACGCAGCTCTCTACAATATCATATAATGCTCTGTGGTATCTTTCCTTTTGGCTCTACATCTTGTTTTCATATCCTCAGTAAGTTTCAAAATAATAAATATTATAATAGTCTATGTAATATAGTGACAGATAGGAATAGCAACTGTGAATACTGTTATAAAGAAGCTGGAGTCCAGAAACTTCTGAGGCTATCATATTTAATTTTATGAAACAGATAAAATAGTCTGTTTAAATCTTTCAGCTGATTCTGAGCCCACATTGTCATTGCATTTCAAAACTATGGAAAACCACGGCTTGTAAAATACTGTGTGAACTTTGAAAATGCTGACTAATACTGTAATCATTTATCTTCACATAGTAGAAACCCTTGACTGGAGAAGGCATTGTTTTATTTTCCTGATATAGTAAGGGAAGTTATTGTGTTTCTGGCTGAAGCTATTGCTATTAATTCTCCAACCTTTATGACCATGAACCACTGGCCTCAAATTTTTTTTCTTCCCATTTTCAATACGGCTATATATAATCTTGCTTTTGCAATGAGAAAACATAGACCAACAGTGCATTACCAGTCACAGGCTTATGCAAAATTAAACATTACCTGTTGACTTGAAGAGACCATTATGCCAGATCTGAATGCATTACACTTGATATGGAACTCATTAATTTAGCTATTTGAAGAAAATCAGAAAACAATAGTACCATCATATGTTCTCTTTTAGTAACTAATATTGAAAACAAAATCTTCCACTCCTTAACATTAAAAATAAATGTAATTAAAATATTTTTATGGTCTGGATTCTATAGTTTAATCATTAGAGTGCTTGTCTCATACGTGTGAAATCCCAGGTCCAATATGCAGCCCTGAATATTACCAGAAATGTCTTAGTGTTACTGATTGTAGAAATCGAAGCTTGGAGTTTACAGGTTCTAATCCTCATATTCCAATAACTGAAATAAAGTCACACAAACTTCAAAGTACAAGGAAATTTTATTTTAAGAAGTATACTACAGACCAGAATATATCGAGGTCACGACCAACAGGATCATGTGATTGTGGGAGTACCCAAGAACTTCAACTGTGATTTGGTGTTTTCAAGAGGACTTTTGGTGCTAAGGAGTACATTCTGGGTAAATTCCTGTTTTGATTGACAGGATTAGATGATGTAAGCATTTGTTCAATGCACATCTGGCTATAATGCACCTAATTTTGATTATGTACACACATAATTATGCAGAGGTCTGAGACTGTATGATTTTTGTTTTCATGGCACAATGAAACATCAGAAACAGCTTAAATTTCTATTTTAAAAGTTTTATTTTTTCAGTTTTAGAGGTTAAAATTCTAGCAAGCATAACATATGTCCTGGCAAGGGTCTTGTGGGTGACAGTAATTGCTATAGCACCTGTAGGTAAAGGGATCACATCTCAGTAAAGAAGCCAGAAGAGGGAAAAAGTAGGCCTAAGCTCAGAATTTTGTAACAAGAATCCTAGGAGAAATGGTTTGATCAATTTTAAGGGAATTCCCCTACATGACTTTCCCTTAGACCTCTCAAAAGTACTATCAGAATCTAGTTATACAAACTTCAGTTTAAAGCTTCAAACATAACACTGAGTAGAATCTGACCCACAGCAACACCCTAAAAGTAGCAACCAAGCATGGGGTTTGCTATGCTCCGGTGGGTGGGCCCTGTACTTATGCACATAGGAGCAGCATAAATTAGTCTCAATGGGTTGATCCAAGTCTGATTCTCATTTATTTACATTCCACTGTTTTTGAACACGTCTCAACTTTGAAAATATTTGTGTTGTGTATGCACATACAAACACATTAACCTTTTGACATGCTTGCATGCCTGCGTACACTTTTATGTATCTAGGGCTGAATATATGTGTCTATGTATGTTTATTCACAGACACATACATGTCATACCCATGACATGGTCCTTGTTTGAAGGTCAGAGGAGAAGAATCTGTTCTTTCTTTCCACCATGTGGTCTCTGGGTCTCAAACTCAGGTCAAGGGCTTGTAATATCTTACTGGACTTAATTTCACTTTTAATATGGGAATAGTCATGCTTCATTTTGGGAAACTGATGAATAGATTACATCTTCTGTGTATACTGTCAAGATCAGGCATCAGTTTTATAAAACTTAGGCAACAAAAAGGACACTAAGAGAGACATACATGGATCTACATAGGAAGGAGAAGAAGATAAGATTTCCTGAGAAAATTGAAAGAATGGGGGTCACAGGAGAGGTTAGAAGGAGAGAGGGAAGGAAGGGAGGGGAGTGGAGAAAAATGTATAGTTCAATAAAAACAATAAAATAACTTGATGGTAAGTAGCTGCAGTTTCTCTGCCAGTGAGGTCATTCATACTTTCTGAGAAATATGCCAGCATCTTACAGTTACTCCATTTTAAGCAGCTCCACCTACATTTTAAGTTATAATATTTTATCAGTTGAAACCTATTGAATTTAATGAAATAGAAACAAGAGAATGATATAGTTCTAATAGAGTGAGTCTTATTTGACTACCTCTATGGAAAAAAAACTTTCTTAATCAAGAAATTTATAGGAACTTTCTTGTCTCGCTGTGTTTCTTTCTCGCATCCTTTCCCAGTCCTTTTTTCTTCCCTTCTTCCTCCATATTTTCCTTTCCTTTAATTTTCCATCTTCTCTATAAACATACACACACATACATGCACAACATGAAACATATGTGTACCTGTTCATAGGCATCTAACAACTTATTCTGAAGCATTTCCTTACTCTCTTTACATTTACAGATAATGTAATATATTTCAAAAGATTTTCATGATAAATAACAAGAATGTCAATAATGACTGTGTCTTCACTTCTTTAGTAATTAGTCCTTTTTCTATCTTAGACAGTTACATATAAAAATCTTACAGATTCACCTCAGATTAATATTACTATGGGGAGAGGGATTGTTGGATAAATGGCTCACTGGTACAGATCACTTGCCAATTTTCTAGAAGCCTGGGGTTCAGCCCTTTGCACTCATGTCAGACAGCCCACTACCACCTGTAATATAAGCTACAGGGGATCCAACGCCTTCTTCTGGCCTCCCTGGACACCTGCACCCATGTGGAAAATATCCTATTGCATTTAAGTAAGTAGTATGCCTGAGAAAATCTTCAGCTGATTTCTAGTAAATTGTAGAAATTAGTATTCCACATGTTCCTTGCTAATTATTTGTCTAAGCTATTATAATTGTATTACAGACCTTTAGAATAAGGCTCATGCTTTTAAATCCCAAGGATCTAATGAACTGCATTTCTAAAAGTCTCCTTGCACATATGAAAACCCCTTCTCACTGCGCTCCTTCTCTCTTTTCTTCTTCCTGTGCTTTCTTAAGCAGCATATGGTATTTCTTTTTGAGCTACACGTATTCTTATTTTTGCCTTAAGGAAGAGTTGTCAATCTATTTATGGAAAGCAAGGAGTTTTTTTTTTTTTGCTCTTGTTCCCTTCTCAAATGATGCAAAACTCTGAAAATACTTAGGTTAAAAAATCTGTTGCTTAAATTTTGGAAACTGTGATGATTAAATAATCGGTTGTGATGATTAAGTAATGTCAGCCCTTTCCTGCCTTCACCCTATCTGGTGTGAGCTTCAAAATCTGTTGTGAAGCCTGTGAATTTAAGGGTTGTCTCCCTCTTGGGTGTTAGAACTTAGATGAACAATGAAAGGAAATACGAGAACAAAATCGTTCATCGTATTTTTCTGCAGAGGTGCAACATCAGGATCTGTGAAATAGGGTACTGGGAGCATGTGGAATCCTGTCCAAGCTACTCCTCAGCCTCCCAGATTGTCTGAATCCTAAGTGATAGTCATTGACCTCAGCTCGTCCTTGAACAAAAAGAGAGCAGCAGTGGGAGCCCTGGCAGTAGCCAGAGCCAAGTTTATAATGGAGAACGCTGCTGCTTCCATCTCTTCAAATCCAGCTTTCAGAATATCTGAGAGGAAGCACTGCTCTTCTAAGGAATTAACAGCAATTTTTAGTAGCACAATGCCATTTAAAAAAGGAAAGTGAATTATTTTCTCATCACTAGATAGTGACAAAGTACATAGACTTTAAAATATTGAAATTTACTTAAAGAAATTTTCATATTGTTTTTGGATATAGTTTTCAAATGAGGTGACTGAATTGAGAGATTATGTTTAGAATAAATAAATATACTCATAGTTTGATGTGTGTTTATAATGTATATGTTATATGTGTGTGTATGATACCTGTTCATGCATGTGGATATGTGCATTTCAATGGCCTCCTCTCAGTTTTTACCCTCTACCTTTGTTGACACCGGATCTCTTTATTGTTGTCTGCTTGCTGTGTATGCCAAGCTACCAGACATGTGAGCTTCCAAATATTTGCCATCACTTCTTCCTATGAAACACAAAGGCCAAGGTTACAAATCTGTGCTACCATGTTTGCTCTATGTATGTTTTACTTAGTCAAATTTAAGTCCTCATTCTGGGACATCAAACACTTCATACACTGAGCCATCTCTCTAGGGTATACATGTACCATAGCAAAAATAAATAATGGTCAGTACCTACTTTTCATGCCTGATTTCTAATAGGCACATTTGCTAATAGAGAGAAAAACAAAACCTACTTGTACTGGATGGATACCAAATATGTTATGGATGTTTTCTTTCAAATATTAAGTAAGTTAAATCATGAAATAGGATGTTGGAATGAGCTGTTGTTGAAAGTCCACAATTACCTTTGTGTAGCCTTTTTGTTGGTGATATTGTTTGTTGTTGTTTTAAAGAGGAACTTGTTCTAGCCTAAGGTGTTTTTGACCTCACAGCGTAGTTCAGGCTGGTTTTTCAACTGATAGGAACCTCAGTCTTCAAAGAGCCGAGAACCCAAGCGTAAACCACATACCAGTCTTGAAGGTTCATAATTCAGTGAACATTAATTTGTCATTGCATATCCTGGTTATGTTTTTAATGAAGTCACATATATATATACAGTAACTGTAGTCATACTGGATTTTTACATGTTGTATGTTATCCATGTACAACAAACATTCTTCCCACTTCCTTGGGTGATCAAAGTACAAGGCAGATAATTTATTTTGTAGATTCAGTTCATCGATCCCATGGAGCATGGAGTAGATATCCAAGACTTAGCTGCAAGCTTAGCTCACCCCACATGCCTTTCACGCTGTCTTTCTCTTTGAGTGGTCCAATACATTGAACACATCGCGCTTGCATGCAGGGACTTCCACATGAAGGTGGAACATAAAGGGTTAATGCAGTTTATTAAATTTTTCTGTACCAGTGTGTGCTATCTCAGTGAGTCAGTCCTGACCAGCACTTTGGTGACACCGACCAGTTTGAGGAGTTGTACATTGCTTATGTCGATACAGTAGTGGGCATCATTATGTCAGAAAATAAATATTTACCTAACATTACTATTTATTGAAAATGGAAACAAGGTATAAGTAAACAATAATTTAAGAAGTCAGGCTAAACTTCAAATGCATTTTAGTTACAAAACTTTATAAAATGGGATTATACAATTAAAATCTTGTGAAATAGTTTTTTTTTAATTGTCAAGCCAGATCTTTTATATTTACCCTGAGGTCACAAATTATCCAGTTTTGGGAAGTGATTAAGTACATATATGGATCTGGAAACACACATTGTAAGTGGCAAGGTAGGAACTGAGCAAGATATGCTTTGAGTGAGTTTCTCCAAACTTTAGTTAGTTGTTTATAGATTCAAATATTATTGCTCAATATGTGCAAAAGCAGTATAAATTACTCTCCTGTGCACAGAATATGAAACCACCAATTTACTTCCCCTTACCACAGCATTAAATGTCAAGGTGTCAAGTTGTCCCTTCGGGTTTCATTGGCAAGCATAAATTATTGCTAATAGACTACACCAGTGAAATTTCTGAATAGCAGATGACTTTGGAAAGTGTCACTTCCAGAAGGAGCTATAGGACACTTGAGATAATTTATGGATACAAATATTTTCAAAATCTAGTCTGCTCAGAAGGTTGATTCTGAAATGTAAAATAAATAACGGATGAAGTTCTGTACGTTCAGCTCATCTCTCGCAATTTCTGTCAAATATATCCTTCAGGAAGTCACAGCTCTGATCTCAAATCTTCTGCCCGAAGAGCTCCAGACAGTGGACAGGAAGATTCGACTTCACAGGAAGCTAACATCCCTGGTGTTATGAATTCAAATGTTATTGTTTCATGTAATATTCAATATTTGCTTCACATTCTTCATTATTTAGAGCTTAGGTAAGAAAGAATCCCTGATATTCTGAATGTGTTTCCTTACCATTGTCTTTCCACTTTATTCTGAAGAGTCTACAGAGGACATGAATATAGTCAGAAAACATCTCTGTCAATATGGAGTTAACCATTTTTTAATAAAAATATGTAACAAACTTGTTAACTTTTGAATCATATTCTAAAGATAAATTATTTGTGGAGGCTTGGATATAGTTTTGTTTTAAAGCCTAAACAATACAAATCACCTAAAGTCATCAATTGGATCCATGTGTATCAAGGACTGTACTAATATAACTAAGGGGACGATAAGAGAGCCATATAAACCTGGGTTATTGGCAGAATCAGTTATTTCCCCCACATGATTTCACAATATGGAAAAATAATTCTCATAATGGAGTATATATTATAAATGTTTTAAGTATTAAGTATGAAATTATACCCCTGTATTAATTAACAATGGTAATATGGTATAAAAATATTTTAGTAGGGAACAAAGAATGTATGTGTACAGTCTAAAACCGCTATGACACCAGTTGCAGATTCTCACTAGTGGATACCATCTATGAGATCAACACTATCATCCATCTGCTCACTAGCTAACTACTAATATGAGATGCATACTCTATTTCCTAATGTTCATGGCTAGAAAAACTTAAGAAACTGAAAGCAATGTTTAGCAATCTCTTTTTGGATTTCTGATGATCTACCTATTTGTTATAGGTGCTAGTCCTTCAAAGTTTCTCATTTAACTTAGCCTATGAATATTCATATAATAATCAACTTATTCCTTCTTCACAATATTCAGAATACTTATAATGAATAAAATATCACACCATCAGTTTGAAATTTGACATAGAAATATGTGGTAACATCCCCGGTTATGTGGACTAGACATAAAATGAAGTAGCCTGAAGTCTTGGCAGTGAGTTTATAAGCAGGTAAATAGATCAGAAAAATTCAAGGTATTTTATTATCTTAGAAGTTCACAACTGCCATTGAGCCTATAATTCGTGATCCTAGAGAAGCTAAATAAGAAGGTGAACCCAAAGAAAAACATATAGGCATCCTCCTGAATATTAACCTTCATCACGTGATGAAAGGAGACAGAGAGACCCACATTGGAGCACCGGACTGAAAACTTACATAAATAAGTTCATTAGGGAAAGCTACTTTTTTTTATTTATTTATTTATTAAAGACTTCTGTCTCTTCCTCACCGCTGCCTCCCCTTTCCCTCCCCCTCCCCCAATCAAGTTCCCCTCCCTCGTCAGCACAAAGAGCAAACAGGGTTCCCTGTCCTGTGGGAAGTCCAAGGACCACCCACCTCCATCCAGGTCTAGTAAGGTGAGCATCCAAACTGCCTAGGCTCCCACAAAGCCAATACGTGCAGTAGGATCAAAACCCATTGCCATTGTTCTTGAGGTCTCAGTAGTCCTCATTGTCCACTATGTTCAGTGAGACCAGTTTTATCCCAGGCTTTTTCAGACCCAGGCCAGCTGGCCTTGGTGAGATCCCGATAGAACATCCCCATTGTCTCTGTGTGTGGGTGCACCCCTCGTGGTCCTGAGTTCCTTGCTCGTGCTCTCTCTCCTTCTGCTTTGGACCTTGAGGTTTCAGTCCGGTGCTCCAATGTGGGTCTCTGTCTCTGTCTCTTTTCATCGCCTGATGAAGGTTAATGTTCAGGAGGATGCCTATATGTTTTTCTTTGGGTTCTCCTTCTTATTTAGCTTCTCTAAGAACCCGAATTATAGGCTCAATGTCCTTTATTTATGGCTAGAAACCAAATATGAGTGAGTACATCCCTTGTTCCTCTTTTTGGGTCTGGCTTACCTCACTCAGGATAGTGCTTTCTATTTCCATCCATTTGCCTGCAAACTTCAAGAAGTCCTTGTTTTTTACTGCTGAGTAGTACTCTAATATGTATATATTCCATACTTTCTTCATCCATTCTTCAATTGAAGGGCATCTAGGTTGTTTCCAGGTTCTGGCTATTACAAACAATGCTGCTATGAACATAGTAGAGCATATACTTTTGTTGTAAGATAAGGCCTCTCTTGGATATATTCCCAAGAGTGGTATTGCTGGGTCCAGTGGTAGGTTGATCCCGAATTTCCTGAGAAACCTCCACACTGCTTTCCAGAGTGGTTGCACAAGTTTGCATTCCCACCAGCAGTGGATGAGTGTACCCCTTTCTCCACAACCTCTCCAGCAAAGGCTATCATTGGTGTTTTTGATTTTAGCCATTCTGACAGGTGTAAGATATTATCTCAAAGTTGTCTTGATTTGCATTTCCCTGATCGCTAAGGAAGTTGAGCATGACCTTAGGTGTCTTTTGGCCATTTGAACTTCTTCTGTTGAGAGATCTCTGTTCAGCTCAGTGCCCCATTTTATAATTGGGTTGCTTAGCCTTTTACGGTCTAGTTTCTTGAGTTCTTTATATATTTTGGAGATTAGACCTTTGTCAGGTGCGGGGTTGGTGAAGATCTTCTCCCAGTCAGTGGGTTGCCTTTCTGTCTTAGCGACAGTGTCCTTTGCTTTACAGAAGCTTCTCAGTTTCAGGAGGTCCCATTTATTCAATGAGGCCCTTACTGTCTGTGCTGCTGGGGTTGTACTTAGGAAGTGGTCTCCTGTGCCCACGTGTTGTAGAGTACTTCCCACTTTCTCTTCTATCAGGTTCAGTGTGTTCGGCTTGATATTGAGGTCTTTAATCCACTTGGACTTGAGTTTTGTGCATGGTGATAGATATGGATCTATTTTCATTCTTCTACAGATTGACATCCAGTTTTGCCAGCACAATTTGTTAAAGATGCTCTCTTTTTTCCATTGTATACTTTTAGCTTCTTTATCGAAAATCAGGTGCTCATAGGTTTGTGGGTTAAAGTCAGGGTCTTCTATTCGATTCCATTGGTCGACTTCTCTGTTTTTATGCCAATACCAAGCTGTTTTCACTATTGTAGCTCTGTAATAGAGTTTGAAGTCAGGGATGGTAATGCCTCCAGATGTTCCCTTATTGTATATGATTGTTTTGGCTATCCTGGGTTTTTTGTTTTTCCATATAAAGTTGATTATTGTCTTCTCCAGATCTGTGAAGAATTTTGCTGGGATCTTGATGGGGATTGCATTGAATCTATAGATTGCTTTTGGTAGAATTGCCATTTTTACTATGTTGATCCTCCCAATCCAAGAGCAAGGGAGATCCTTCCATTTTCTGGTGTCCTCTTCTATTTCTTTCTTCAAAGACTTAAAGTTCTTGTCATATAGATCTTTCACTTCCTTCGTCAGGGTTACCCCAAGATATTTTATGCTCTTTGTGGCGATCGTGAAAGGTGATGCTTCTCTGATTTCCCTCTCTGTTTCTTTATCCTTAGTGTATAGGAAGGCAACTGATTTTTTGGAGTTGATCTTGTATCCTGCCACATTACTAAAGGTGTTTATCAGCTGTAGGAGTTCTTTGGTAGAGTTTTTGGGGTCACTTATGTATACTATCATATCATCAGCAAATAATGACAGTTTAACTTCTTCCTTTCCAATACGAATCCCCTTGATCCCCTTATGTTGTCTTACTGCTATTGCCAGAACTTCAAGCACTATATTGAAGAGGTATGGAGAGAGTGGACATCCTTGTCGTGTTCCTGATTTTAGTGGGATGGCTTTGAGTTTTTCTCCGTTTAATTTAATGTTAGCTGTCGGCTTGCTGTAAATAGCTTTTATTCTATTTAGGTATGACCCTTGTATCCCTAATCTCTCCAAGACCTTTATCATAAAGGGGTGTTGAATTTTGTCGAATGCTTTT
This sequence comes from Neodon shergylaensis, assembly GCA_025134845.1. Classification (NCBI taxonomy): domain Eukaryota; kingdom Metazoa; phylum Chordata; class Mammalia; order Rodentia; family Cricetidae; genus Neodon; species Neodon shergylaensis. The sequence goes on along the minus strand of JABTXL010005894.1, from coordinate 3,015 downwards.
TCAGCATCTAATGAAATGATCATATGGTTTTTTTCTTTCAGTTTATTTATATGATGAATTACATTGATAGATTTTCGTATGTTGAACCAGCCCTGCATCTCTGGGATAAAGCCTACTTGATCATAATGGATAATTTTTCTAATGTGTTCTTGGATTCGGTTTGCTAGTATTTTATTGAGAATTTTTGCGTCTATATTCATGAGTGAGATAGGCCTGTAATTCTCTTTCTTGGTTGGGTCTTTGTGTGGTTTTGGTATCAGAGTAACTGTAGCTTCGTAAAAGGAATTTGGCAATGACTCTTCTGTTTCTATATTGTGAAATACTTTAAGGAGTATAGGTATCAGCTCTTCTTGGAAGTTCTGGTAGAATTCTGCATTGAAACCATCTGGTCCTGGGCTTTTTTTCGAAGGGAGATTTTTGATAACAGTTTCTAATTCTTCACGACTAACAGGTCTATTTAGATCGTTCACCTGGTCTTGGTTTAGCTTTGGTATATGGTACTTATCTAAAAAAGTGTCCATTTCTTTTGTATTTTCCAATTTTGTGGCATACAGGCTTTTGTAGTAAGATCTAATGATTCCCTGAATTTCCTCTGTGTCTGTGGTTATGTCCCCCTTTTCATTTCTGATCTTATTTATTTGCGTGTTCTCTCTCTGTCGTTTAATTAGTTTGGATAGGGGTTTGTCAATCTTGTTGATTTTCTCCAAGAACCAACTTTTTGATTCATTGATTCTTTGGATTGTTTTCTCTGTTTCTATTTTGTTGATTTCCGCCCTCAGTTTGATTATTTCCAGTCTTCTACTCCTCCTGGGCACGACTGCTTCTTTTTTTTCTAGAGCTTTCAGGTGTGCTGTTAAGTCCCCAATGTATGCTTTCTCTGTATTCTTTAAGTGGGCACTTAGTGCTATGAACTTTCCTCTTAGCACTGCTTTCATTGTGTCCCATAGGTTTGAGTATGTTGTCTCTTTATTTTCATTAAATTCAAGGAAGACTTTAATTTCTTTCTTAATTTCTTCCTTGACCCAGGTGTGGTTCAGTAGTTGATTGTTCAGTTTCCATGAGTTTGTCGGCTTTCTGGGGGTAGCATTGTTGTTGCCTTCTAACATTAATCCGTGGTGATCTGATAGGACACAGGTGGACACTGATATTCTTTTGTATCTTTGGAGGTTTCCTTTGTTTCCGAGTATATGGTCAATTTTTGAGAAGGTTCCATGAGCTGCAGAGAAAAAGGTATATTCTTTCCTATTTGGGTAGAGTGTTCTATAGATGTCTGTTAAGTCCATTTGCTTCATTACCTCCAATAATTCTCTTAATTCTCTATTAGGTTTCTGTTTGATTGACCTGTCCATTGGAGAAAGAGGTGTGTTGAAGTCTCCTACTACTAGTGTGTGTGGTTTGATGTCTGCCTTGAGTTCTAGTAATATTTCTTTTATATAAGTGGGTGCTTTTATATTGGGGGCATAGATATTCAGGATTGAGATGTCATCCTGATGAATTGTTCCTGTTATGAGTATAAAGTGTCCATCTCGATTTCTTCTGATTGATTTTAGTTTGAAGTCAGTTTTGTTGGAAATTAGTATGGCCACACCTGCTTTTTTATTAGGACCATTTGCTTGAAAGACCTTTTCCCAACCTTTTACTCTGAGTAGATGTCTGTCTTTGTGGTTGAGATGTGTTTCTTGCAAACAGCAGAATGTTGGATCCTGTTTTCGTATCCAATCTCTCAGCCTGTGCCTTTTTATAGGTGAATTGAGACCATTAATATTAAGTGATATTAGTGACCAGTGGTTGTTTACTCCAGTTATTCTTATTGTTTTTGGCAGTAGAGTTTGTGTGTGTGTCCCTTCTTGAGTTGTGCTGGTGAAGGTTCGCTAGATGCCTGAGTTATTGTAGGCAGTGTTGGCAGTGTTGGATTCCTTGGGTTGCGATTTTCCTTCTATTATTTTCTGTAGGGCTGGATTTGTGGCTGCGTACTGTTTAAATTTGTTTTTATCCTGGAATGTCTTGTTTTCTCCATTGATAATGAACACTAGCTTGGCTGGGTATAGAAGTTTGGGTTTGCATCCATGGTCTCTTAGTTTTTGAAGTACCTCTATCCAGGACCTTCTGGCTTTTATGGTTTGCATAGAGAAGTCAGGTGTAAGTCTGATCGGTTTACCTTTATAGGTTACTTGGCCTTTTTCCTTTGCAGCTCTTAATATTCTTTCTTTAACGTGTATATTTTGTGTTTTGATTATTATATGGCGAGGGGATGTTTTTCTTTGATCCAGTCTGTTTGGTGTTCTGTATGCTTCTTGAATGTTCAAAGGGATATCTTTCTTTAAGTTGGGAAAGTTTTCTTCCATAATTTTGTTAAAAATATTTTCTGGGCCTTTGAGCTGTGATTCTTCTCCTTCTTCTATCCCAATTATTCTTAGGTTTGGTCTTTTTATTGTGTCCCATATTTCTTGAATGTTTTGTGATGCGAATTTGTTGACTTTGCTGTTTTCTTTGATCAGTGCATTTATTTTCTCTATGGTGTCCTCAGAATATGAGATTCTTTCTTCTATCTCTTGTATTCTATTGATTATGCTTGTTTCTGTAGGCTCTGCTCATTGACCTAGATTTTCCATATCCAGCTGTTCCTCAATTTGTGTTTTCTTCCTTGTTTCCATTTCAGTTTTCAATTCTTGAACTGTTTCCATTACCTGTTTGATCGTTTTTTCTTGGTTTCCCAGGGTCTCCTGTACGTATTTACTCATTTTTTCAAACTTTTTTTCATACTTCTCATCCATTTCTATAAGGGTGTTTTTTACATGTTGTTTAAGGGACTCTATTGCTTTCATAAAGTCAATTTTTTCCGCTTCTTCTGTGTTAGGGTGTTCAAGTCCTTCTGTTGTAGGATCATTGGGTTCTGGTGTTTTCATGTTGTTTTTTAGATTATTGGGTGAAATTCTGCCTTGGTGCCTGCCCATCTCTTCCTATCGATGGTATCTAATCAGTCTTTTAAAATTGGATCAGGTTTCTCTGCTGGCC
>JABTXL010005888.1:1535411-1563143 GCA_025134845.1 Neodon shergylaensis | reverse complement strand
AAGAAGAAGAAGAAGAAGAAGAAGAAGAAGAAGAAGAAGAAGAAGAAGAAGAAGAAGAAGAAGAAGAAGAAAAAGAAGAAGTAGTAGAAGAAGAAAGAAAAGAAGAAGAGGAGAAAGGAAGAGGAAAAAGAAAGGAAAGAAAAGGAAGGAAGGGAGAAGCAACATTCTAAGTTTTTTTGGTGTCCAACAAAACACAAGAAACTGTACAGGAAAAAGCCCATGAGTCCTCAACCCTACACAAAGAACTACAGGCAACCGAGGAGAGCTGGGAGCAGAGAGGCTGCCCTCCTTAGGGAGGAGCACACCAATCAGTAGTCCATTGCCAAACCGGCAGTCCTGAAAACAAATATACAAATAACATTATATGGAATTAACAGGTTATATTTAAGAAATATATGTGCAGACATGTATTCATATTAATGAAAAGAGAAACCATGAATTTGAAAGAGAGCGAGGAGCGATATGGAAGGGCTTGGAAGGAAGAAAGGGAAAGGAGAAATGTAATCAAATTATAATCTCAAAAAATAAAATAAAGGTTTTTTTGGTGCCCAACCTTTAGAGAAACTTTCCTCCTGCTTATTCAGGACTGTGCTCATAGACCCCTTTGAAGTCTTAAAAACTGGGTAGAATATTCCCAAAATATGAAATTTTCAAAATAATTACAATGGAGGAAAAAATATAAAGGAGAATAGGTGTAGAGTCCTTCCATGTAGTTGACACAAGACAATCTTGACAGTCATAAAAAGATTTACAAGTTGGGTTTATCAGATTTTGACGTTTCCATGGCACAGGCAAACAATCAGCTTTGGGAAAGAGCATTCTGGACTATGGGAATGAGCCCAGTTCTTGAGAGCTTCCAATGAGTTCTCCCTCCAGTATTTACCATTCAGAAACAATGGAGATCACAAATAAGATAGGACCAAACCCAGATACCCAGATGGTCTGAGCAGGTGTCTTCAGAAAAGCCTCTTTGCAAAGCCTGTTGGTGCAGGTTCCTCTGTTCTTAGGAGGAAGCCGGAGGAGCCACTGACTGAGCCACTGAAACACTATTGTATTTTATTCGCTCTGGGATCAGATGAGTCTCAGTATCAATACTGTATTTGTCTTATGGCTGAAGGGGAAAGTGGCCTTCCCTGTGGTTCTATTTTGAAACCTCAAAGATTGCTTTCTATTGGTGATAGCAAATGTGGGTGACTCACAGGCACCTGAGTTTGGCATGGCTTCCAGTGTCGTCATGAGAACCCGAAACATGGTGTGAGCAGAGTTCAAGCTTAATTGACCAAGAAAAGGAATTCTTTTTGGGTGCTCATTTCTGGGTTGTTTTGCTGTGAGTACTGAAAATAAATTCTGACGCTCCAACACGAATGTCTGACCTCACCCATGCAACAACCAGTCTGCGCGACACGATTTTAGTCACAAAGTGAGACAGGCCAGGGCGTGTGTGTGTGTGTGTTCTGTGCAGAGGGGAGATGAAAGAATGAGATGGTTCAAAACTCTAGGCAAATAACCTTTTGATCAATTGCAAGATTTAGAAATGTTCTGTCTTTTATTGAATCTGTAAGTGAGGTAATGAAATAAGGAAGAGGACTTGGCTATAACAGAAGATCTGTTTTCACACACACGCACCCGGATACAACCCACTGTGTGTGTGTGTGTGCACATGTGCATTTGCATGTGTGTGTGTGTTTAATAGATTGAGGCAGAAAGATCTTGTGAATTTATGTGTGGCCATACATCTCACAATGAATTGGAGAAGTCAAACTTCCCCAGACTCTCCCCAGGGATGTTCTGTGTTGTCTATACCTGCTTTCACTCCGGATTCCACTCTGAACAAACACTGTGCTCTCTGCCCAGGGCCAGCAAACCCAATGTTAGTCATCATTGTCTTGCTTCACCTACATATAGGAACTCAGGTCCTTTCTCTTCTGTTGTTTTTTTTTTTCCCCTCTCTCTTTTTGGTCTTTTAGCTTTGAGGGAGATTCTGCCTAGCTTCTAAGATTCCCAAAGGATCACCACACAAATTCAAATTCTGAGAAGGGGTATCTCAGTAGGCTTCTAATGTCGCCTGACAGCAGAGGGTCTTGACTTCAATGTAATCAGGCATCAAAGAACTCTTCTTGGAATGTTCCACAGCTGCATTGCACGTAGATCCATGCTGGACAGCCAGATGTGTGGGGACCCCAGCCTGTGTGAGCAGAGGACTGGGCAGTGGGACATTTCTATGTTCTGACTTTTACGCTATCTTCTTCTTGTACATTTCCTTGAATGATCGCCATAGCAGTTGAGAAGATGAGGTAATATCACTCCTATTTTCAGAGAGTTGAGGTCCAGGACACAGGAACCTTCATGATTGATCCCTAATGCTGCAACCTTATCGTCTGCGTGTACAGAAGCAATCAAAAGAAGAAGCAATTGAGACGACTCAGGAAGATGTCTAGATACCATCACTAGAGATACTCGCCAACCTTTGGCACTACCAAAGTGACTTTTTTTCCAGAACATTTTTATATTTACAAATTATATGTAGTTGATTTCTGGCAAAGAAAATTTAAATTCTTTTTGATGGTAAAGCATTAAAAGAAATATGTTCAAGGGTCAAGGTTGGTGGCACAGATTTATAAAGCCAGCACTCGTGAGGTAGAAGCAGGGGAATCTTGATTCTAGGTCAGGCTGGGCTATGTAGGAATCCTGTTTCAAAAGAAAGAAGAGGGGGAAAGAGGTGAACAGCATGAGAGAGGGAGAGAGAGAGAGAGAGAGAGAGAGAGAGAGAGAGAGAGAGAAAGGGAGACAGGGAGGGAGAGAGAGAATGAAGGAATGAAGAGAGGGAAGACAGGGAGGGCAAGGAAACATGAAAAAAGAATCCTTACCCTTGAAGGGCAAACTTCCCCCAAATCCCGCGACATCTCCAGGATGCTCATGGACCAAACACAAGCTTCAGTCTGCGCACACCTGGATGTCTCGTTCCCACAGAAGGCTGGTTGTATGGAAACAAATCCCAGATCATTCCGTCCCTGCTGCTTGTTTATAATTCAACAGTAATCTCCTGCATGTGGATCACAGCTGGTCAGGGAGGCCGGTTGGAGGCCTGGATGAAGAGCAAGCGACGCTCTTTCTGGAGAAGCATGTAAAGGGGGGTGAAAGTGGGGGACGGGGGCAGAATCTACTATTATCTTGTCCTATTATCATGGTCCTAATGGTTTTGTCTTCCCTCCCTCTCCCAAAAGAAAGAGAAGTTTGGGAGAGGGGACTGAGTTATCACATTGCCTAGAGCTCAAGGACGTAAGTCAGGACATAGCTTGCTCATTTAAATCCTGGGCTGCTTCCCTTGTTCTTTAAAAGTCGTGTGGCCTGGAAACTTCCAAAGATCTTTATGAATGATTACTGACGTTACTTTGGCAGAATACTTTCGCTAAACTCATTAAAAGCAGAACCTTTAAGCCGGGCGGTGGTGGCGCACGCCTTTAATCTTAGCACTCGGGAGGCAGAGGCAGGCGGATCTCTGTGAGTTCGAGGCCAGCCTGGTCTACAAAAGCTAGTTCCAGGACAGGAACCAAAAGCTACGGAGAAACCCTGTCTCGAAAAAAAAAAGCAGAACCTTTAAAATCTTGGCTATTTGGATGGATTTGGGTGAGCTACCGCTTCTTCCCCCATTCCGTGACGTATGGAAAAGCTTGGTGCCTACCACATTGACACTAAATGTAGGATCTTCTTAGAAATTAAAACACATGCACTTGAGAATCAGAATTCATACGTGCAGCAGTCCTTGAGAGAATCTGATTCAAAAACATGATTTGAAAGGGTTTCCAGGCCCTGAGGGAAAATTGGCTTTTATTTGGCAGAGGCTTACTGAATATGAATGGACGAAAGTGAATATTCATAAGTTCTCTTTTGTCTTCCGGAATACTGACAGTTGTTAGATCCTTAGCTTTTCTGGGCTGGGAGGCAAGGAGACCTTGAGTTATGGCCGATACGATGCCAAGTTCTGATTCTGTCGTCATAGCCATGTTTCAGCACCACAGGGCATCCACGGCTGCAGCAGGCTGGGCAACCGCATCTCAAGGAAGAAAAGACCCCGATTCTCTTTTGCCATAGACATTTAATCTCAGGCCAGCTTTGCTATTTTAATGTCTTAATATGTGCACAGGTTATGTTTGACTCTAATGGACAAACCACAGACCCCGGAGAGTGAGTCACACCTGGGAACATGAGGCCACAGAAAGGGCTCAGGTCACAGGGTCATCCAAAGATGAGGCAACTGTGTCTTATCCAAGGACCAGCCTGTTGAGTTTTCCTGTGGTCATTTCTGAAGAACACTGCCTCAGCTAAGGACAGTTTCCAGGGACCCTCCTGCCAAACAGAGCAGCCAACTGAAGCCCTTGGCTTGGGCTTGGTTATAGTATTAATGTGACGGGAACTTCATTAATAACATGAACAGCGTGGTATGTATTGTATTAATACAAACTATACACTTTTTTTTTTATTATTTTTCATAATGTGTATTGGTGTTTCCTGAGTGTAAATCTGGGTATCAGATGTGTCCTTGGTGCCTAAAAATGCCAGAAGAGGGCATCTGATCCTCTAGAGCTGGAGTAGTTGACATTGTAAGCCACAAAGCGTGTGCTGGGAATCAAACTTAGGTCCTTTGGAAAAGCAGCCAGTACTCGTAATTGCTGAGCCGTTTCCCCAACCCTTTAAACTATCCTTAAAAGACAAACAAAAACACTAAATTTCATAATTTTCCTCTTTGTAAAACGCCTATAAATTTTTCTGCTAACCTAATCTAATTACACAGATTATGGGTAAACTGTAGTCTCTAGGAAAACTGCAGATTTTTCCATTTGGAAATAAATATCAGTAGAGATATGCATTTTGTCTAAGCTGGTCAGGCTCATTGTATAGCCCAGGCTGGTCTCAGGTTCTTTGGTCCTGGAATTATATGTGTGTACTGATACACTCAGCTTCGATTTTAGATCATGGTTGACAATGAATGGGTAGCTCAAATTTCAGAAATGAAAGCTACCCATTAAAAGGGACCATCATGTATTTGTCTGGGGACTTGCATCCTTATGTCACAACTTCCTGGTGTGGGGGCTTCCAGAACCCCTAGACAATACAGGATAACAATAGGAATCCCAGATACTATACATACTTAGCCTGAATTTCTTTTTTTTTTATTGAAAAAAAAATCCCTGCTTCCTCCCAGCCTCCCATTTCCCTCCCCCTCCTCCCGGCCCTCTCCCCCTCCCCCCACTCCTCATCCCCCCCCCCCTCTCCAGTCCGAAGAGCAGTCAGGGTTCCCTGCCCTGTGGAAAGTCCAGGGTCTTCTCCCCTCCATCCAGGTCTAGGAAGGTGAACATCCAACGTTAGCCTGAATTTCTTGAACTCATCTTTGTGGCACTAAGTCAGGAATGACCCCTGTGACATGGAGAGTGACATTGATCTCAACTCAACCTGTGTCCCCTACAAAGGGCAGGATGTCAGAGAAACAGCCCCAATGCCTCACATCCTAAGCTCTTAATCAAGAGTTCACAGTTCATAAAAACCCCAAAGGGCACTGGGGTTTTTCTGTATGTGAAAGTTTCATGAGACACTTACCGCAGAGCTAATACAGGAATGGGCCCTCTGCTTTCAGGGGGACAGTGCACATGCTCCCTGCTTCTTCTGCCCCTTGGCCTCTAACCATTGACCTCCCCCCCCCCCCCCCCCCCCCGCCAGCTTTGTCATTCATCCCTTGTCCCTCTCCCAGCATCCTTTAGGGCCTCTGCCCTTCTCATTGCCACCCCTGCTCAAATAACCTTTATAGGACAATGACCCTTGGGGCTTCTCTGTAGATGCCTGTGGGGATCTCCTGGGTTGTGGGAGGGGTTACCAGAGAGTATGAGAGCAGCAGGTGGTAACCACTTCCCCTTCTGACCTCTGTCCGGGCAGCATTTCAGGAGGTTCCTGGTGGGCCAAAGGTTAGCTCTGGAGCTGTCTCTGGCTCTTTCCTCATGCCTGCCTGTGAGTCAGACTACACCTCCCCGTATGCCTCCCAGAACGTATCAGCCAAAAGACACCACTTCTTAGGCGACAGTGTTGAACCGTAGGTGTATGGTAGATACATTTCCAAGAATGAGCAGAACACCCTTGTACAGGTGACAACAGCAAGATCAGGTCTTCGGTTTTGTGCAAAACCCAAATTCCCTATTAGTGTTCGGCGTCCCAATGAGTACCTTGCTCCCTGCAAGCCACTGCCTTTCTTCCTGAGCAATTCGCCCCTCTCATCACGGCTTGCTGGTGAGTCATTTGTTTACGTGCATAATCAGAGAGATAAATCTGCTGCAGAGAAGGTGGATGTGGGAGGAGAGAAGCTGTGTCGGAGGAACAATAGAAGTGGAGGGAAGGCAAACTCAAGCCAGGAATAAGCCCTGTGAGAAGGTGCAGGAGATGGAAGGTCTGAGGACAGAGTCCTGTGAAGGTTGGCTTTGTTCCCTGGCCTGCCCACCCGAGACAGTCGGTAAGACGAGGGGAAGCGAAACTCTAAGGATTAGAGCAGATGACATGTCACATGTGAACACTCTAGAAATAGCATAGGGAGCAGGGAGACTTTGCCCTGAATGTGAGAGGCACTGCCGAAGAGCTGGTAGCTTAGAATAAGTTCATATAACAGGATTTCAAACACCCTGCAATCTAGAAGAATCTTGTCCTAACCCCCGTCTGTTCTCTGGGCCCACTCCCTCCTGTAAACATCATTCGATACCCATTTTAAATTTCCCGTAGCCCCTTAATCATCTCTCCCCTGTGAGGATTAAGTCTCAAGCACTTGACCTTTTCCGTGTTTTCCTTTTGTCTGACCCTCGTGCACACCAATCAACGTGTAGCCCTTTTCTCCCCTGCCAGTCTGCTGTCTGCTATTTCCTTTCGGCAGATTCAATGACTGAACTTTCAAAGAGCAAGCATGGACCTCCCTGCGTTAAGCTCTCTTACCTCTTTTTGTCCCTTGGGATCTTCTTGTTCCCTAAAATTAAATCTCCCAGCAACGTTCCCCCACCGTCCACAGCACTGCGCCTGATGCCAGACAACCCCTGTAAGGATCAGAACCTTAGCTGGCACTTCAAGTTCAGCCAGCTGCGTTTCCCTATTTCCTCCACCGGAGAAAGTTGCTGCGGGAGGGAATGGGGAAGCCAGGGAGCAAAGCCAAAACTGCCTCTACCAGGGAAGCTGTTCAGGTGAGATGGTCCAGAGGCTATGTCCGGTTGTCAGAAGTATTCTTGTGATGTGCCCAAGGCTTCAATTCCCACCTCTACCAGTATGCCACTCCACACCATGGGGCACCAAAACACCAGCCTTGTTGCCACTACAAACTGCCTATTGTTAGCATGCTCTGTCCCTGCCGAAGAAGTTATTTAACCTTCTTGTACACTTTGGCATATGTGTTTGTGTGTGTGGTTGTGTCTCCCATGTGCCAACACTTTATCCAAAGAGACAAGGTGGGCAGGAAACCACAGGGTTATGCTGGGTGTTCTTACAAGCCTTTTCTCTTGTGGAGATGATTCTTGTTTTGTTTTACATCTTTATCTCCATCCAAGCTGGAGGCAGATAGATCAAAAGGACTCGACGGATCTTACCATTTCTTTTGCTTCAGAACCTAAGACCATAAGAATACCTTCTGAACACAGAGGAGGATCATGCCCATCTGTGAATCGTTCAGTGGGCGTGCACGAATCTTCCACCCCACAAACTGTTGTGTCGAGTGATTGGATTTACAGCATTCAGAAACAGATGTTGTATGTGATTCTTATAAAACCCTCAAGATCTGTCAGACGTCTAGCAAAAGTTGAGCCACCGACAGTGCACATTTAAGAAAGAGCTACTCTACCGTCTCTGTACGGGAAAATACTTATAACTCGTCTTCGCTTGTCCCTCCTGGCCTTAGGGGCCCACTCGCTTGGTTTCAAAGCCTCTTTCAGATTGAATGCTTCTCCTGAATGAAGGAAGCAGACATTCCAGGCATATGGAAAATCTCCTTTATCTCAAGCGGGATGTAATGGAATAAAATTGTGCCCGTAATCTTCAGTAGCAAAAAGTAATCATGAGACACACAGATAACATCGGCCTTCAGCATTGTTGGCCAAATCCTCATGTTTCTGACTCCTAAGTCTTGGTAGGAAACGCCAGTTCATAAATACGTGAGAGGAAGTCCTGATTCATCTTGCTGTTTCCATCACTAGGACGGTACTGACCACAGTTTTGTTTCATTTCCTTTTGCACGCTTTGCCCCTGCACGGTAAGGCAATCCTGATCTATCTTTTCATATAACCTACGAAAATCCACATGGCCAAAAATATCTCCAATCTACTGTGGACACTCGGTTTCCCCTTCCTGAGTAGAGCTGGGGTAGAACTTCTCTGTGGAGTCTTCTTTCTTTTTTGGACATTCAACGCTTTTGCATTGTGCTGTCTTGACTGGCCCATAGCCTCTGCCTCTAAGTCCCTTGACTGTCTGCAGCCCGTGTCATAGCACAAACATTGCAATGTCCTAATACTCTCTAGGCTTTAGTCTAGTCGTCTTTAATTTAATGTCTGTGTGTGTGTGCACACACAAGCACCTGCATGGGATTATGTGTCCCACATGAATGCAGAAGCCCATGGAGGTAGGAAGAAGACATTGGATACCCTAGAACTGAAGCCACAGACGGCCACGGGTTGCCGTGTGGGCAATGGGAACTAAACCCAGATACTGCGCATGAGCAGGAAGCACACTTGACTGCAGAGCCATCTTTCCAGCACCCTCCCATTCGTTACCATGGAGGTAAGATGATAACTAGCTCGCGGGTCACTAGGAATGACAGATATACAGTTAACATTTACTGTGTCAAGATCACCCTAAGTGTTGTTTGTTCTTCACGACTTCAGCATCCTTATTATCCCATAGCGAGGCAAATAACCTTACTCACGTACCCTCAGCAAACAATGCCAGGGGTGGGGTACAATCAGAACAGCCCTTGTATTCAAAACAATATCCATTAAATCTGGAGCAGAATATATGACTTAAATTCTTGATCACTGAGTGTTTATTAATTAGTTCATTTTCTATAGTTGTACTCTATTCTTTAGAATTCTGCCCAGGCAGCAAGAGTGGAAGCCACCCAGACACTAGACTATGTTCCACGTTACTCTGATAGTCGTAGGTTCCTGAAGTCTCTCCAGGTGACTAGTTTCCCATCCCCCACACCATCACGAAGTCTACGCAGGATCAGGGAAACTGGCATCTCTCTGCCCTGCAATCATCTCACACATTTGAAGAGTTCCATAGATGTCTGATGAGCGAGGAGGCAGGCACACACACACACACATACACACACACACACACACACATCTGCGCAAGGCAACAGCTCTCTCTCTCCCTTTGATCTTTTCTCTCTGGCAAGTGGTTTTCTCCTCACTTCTCTTTGAAGTGAGCCCCTGCCTAAGTATTTCTCTGTGATCATCTCCCGAAGAGCAATGGTGACATTACAGAAAAAAAAAAACAAAACAAACAGAAAACAGAGGCCCGACACAGCGTTTTTCTAACCAATCACAAACTACTCAACAAAGCTCTATAATTTTCACTATTTTGTTTAAAACAACAAATAACGCAGTGAACTTTTCACGGTACTAACGGCAGCAAATTTCTCGCCTTGTCAATCGTTTCATCAAAACACGTGACTGAATTCCTTATCATTTCCGTGTTGATCTGTGCTTCACTATGGCGAGGGGACTTGCTTTCTCATGTGTTTCTCTGTTTGCAGCAGCGGCTCTCTCATAGTCTAACTAAAAGTCTCACTTTTCAACTTACCTTAGAGGAATCTGGAGAACTGCAGGTTTCTGGCAGACAGAATGGTGCTCTGTCAGATCCCCCAACCCCAACTTCTTTCTGTTTTGTTGAGACAGTCCTGAAGTATGCACAACTTCATAGATGTATTGTTAGATCAAACACTAGGCTTTGGATGACTCCCCCAGCACAGTGGGAGCTGCAGTTACTGAAAGTGACTCAGAGGGAGCCAGGAAACTGACAACTCACATAGCCAAGTCTCAAGGAGAGCACCGCCATCTTGTCTTCAGGCGCCCACGGTGCCTCCATCACCTCAGGGTGCCTCTGTCTATGTCCACCACACATTCTGCAAAGCCAGCCACCCGAATTCCAGGAGGAGTAAGACAAAGAAAGTATTATGACAGTTAAGTTGGGAGCAAATCCCCCAGCCCCCAGGTCTGAGCGTTGTATTGGTCAGGACTCCAAATCCCAGCATGCCCAGGACCACTCCCACAGGGTATTGAAGATAGCTCCCAAAGGAGAATCATGTGGTCTCTTTTCCTTCCTCCTGGTGGTCACATTGGCTTCCTCCTGGTTCCCCCTCGGGGCCACCCGAGAGCACAGGAATCCCATTAAACCTGGACATTTTAATCTGGTTTATTGTGATTTGGCTTGATTGGGATTTTTGCCTCAGCAGAGAGCGTGCTAAAAATTCCTAACAATGACGTCTATCAATTTAAGTTAATTCTTTTGAAATCCCATCTTAGTGTGTACTTTAAAATGTTCATAATATGTCCAGAGAATAATATTCTTTCATAGTACATCAGTATAATACACAGGAAGGATGGAAGGAGATGGCTCAGCAGTTAAGGGACTGTACCGTTCTTGCAGAGGATCTGGGTTCAGTTCCCAACACTCGCTGAGCTTCTCACAACCATCTGTCACCCCATTTCCAGGAGATCTGACACCCTCTTCTGGACTCCGAGAAGTGCACACAGCCATCCATTGTCAAACACACATACATGAAACCAAGAAAAATCTAAAAATAAATAAGTGTGTGTTAGAGACAAGCTAAACAGTGATATATAGATCCACCAAAACCAAATCAAGTTTCAAGGGAGAAAGGAGGCTGGGAAGGCTAGTGGGCCAGCTATGTCTGATTCCCCAGATGTGCTAGTGGTATAATGGACGGCAGGACCCTTGTAAGCAGAGCCTCCATATGTAATGGGGAACAGGGGACGGTGCAGCATAGCCAAGTAAGAGGACCCTCAACAAGCTACATGTGTGTATGAGATGGGGAGCAGAGGACCCTCAACAAGCTACATGTGTGTATGAGATGGGGTGCAGAGGACCCTCAACAAGCTACATGGGTGTATAAGATGGGGTGCAGAGGACCCTCAACAAACTACATGGGTGTATAAGATGGGGTGCAGAGGACCCTCAACAAGCTACATGGGTGTATAAGATGGGGTGCAGGTGGGAAGGGGGAGCATAGCAAAGAGGGCCTTTGACCTGGAAACCCATCCAAGCTTATTCTTCTTGAAAGGTAATTCCTTTGCATCTGAATTTCTTTGAGAAGACAGAAGGTTTCTTTGGCAAACTGCAGCAGGTTTTGTATGGAAAGAGCAAACGTCTATTTTGAGTTCCGAAACCGTTCAAATTTGCCAGTTTCATCTTTTCAGAAAATCTCCCGTGTTGTCATTACACAGGAGAACCTTCTGGAGATGGAAGAGAGGAACTTGAAAAGCCAAATCCTTACGTAATGATTTCCGAACTCTCTATCTCCGTCTGACTCTGTGGAGAGGAGAGTTGACACTTACTCCCCTGAGTGTCTAGGGCGATGATGCTGCAACCTGGTCTCTGATACGTACATGTCTGCTAGCTGTTCTTGCACGCCCGTGTAGCTCGGCTTCCTGTGTTCATGAGGGAAGGAGCTGGGGACAAATCTCTGCTCTATGGCATGGCCAGGGTGGAATGGCATTAGACCCACACATTCTCCAATTTCCTGAGAAAAAATAGGCTAGACAATAAACTAATTGGAGTATTAATTATTTTCCTCCTGAGACTCAGATTTGTGACCATTTATATAGATTTTCCCCATTTTCTGCAGTCACTCACCATGCCCGAAATTCCATTATTTGAGGCAAATAAATAAATCAATAAATAAAAAGCCTTACTTGCTCTTCATTTCCTTAGTAACATAAGCAAACATCCAGGTGACTTTTACTTGTTTATTTATTTATCTATGGCAAAAAATTTCTATCCCAACCAGAAATGTCTTACATCCATGACGCTGGCTTTCCATTTTAAATGTTTTAAAACCGATGCAGTGTCCTAAGTTCAGATACTTTGAACCTGTGACGCAGGAGGGAAATCTGCAGATGATGCTGGATCCTAGAGTCCAATTACAGAGGAGGAGTTGCCCCAAGGAAACACTCTCACACCGCAGTTGGTGTAAAAGCAAGAGGATTTTAATTCTGTCCCGACAGGGTGTTTCAGCATTTGAGAAGCCAAAAAACCCCAAATGGCTAGTACAGGCTATTTTTATAGAAATAGAAGGGGAAATAAGGGGGGAGAACCCAGGGATTATTATGATTGGCTTATTCAACGGGTCACTGGACTGAGCCAGGGCAGGAGAGCGGTTGCCCAATCAGGTGGGGTAAGGGGGAACATCTGTGGGTTACTTTAACCCCTTCCCAGGGACTGAACCAAAACATCAGGAACTGAGTCAACACCTAAGGGTTATTTTGCCCCTATGCCAATAACTGAGTTCTATTTGGAGAACATTCACAAGGACTGAGGGAGATGATGGAAAGCTCCCAACATTTCAGTACGTGCATGTGAAGTTGTTAGGTCCTTGGTTCCCAGGGGAAGGGGGAGCACTACTGCTGAGAGGCCTCAGAAATGGCCTCAGAGTTGTCTTAAAGTTCTACAATGAAACCCCCAGGAAAAGTAACATCGCACAACCTCAGAGGTTTGAACTGGGGCTGGAGCTAAAATGAGGAAGACTCTAAATCAAATCAATTGCAAGGGATGACTACATCCCGAGAAAGAAAGAAGACATAGGGCCTGGCATTGCTTGAGGGTGATGTCATCCCAAGTTGTTGGGCTATTGAACCTGATAGTGATTACGTAGTAGTATGGCATAGAAGCCATTGCCACAGCTTCGTATGCGGTGAGGTAGGTCTTGAGCTCTGTCCTGCAAAGGAGAATTCAGAAACTGGTCACTATCTTCACACAGTCCTTTCTGAGTAGATGATGAGGAGGCTGGGAGTTTCCCTGTATGCTCACTTAGCCTTCTGCTGAAGAGATGGACTTTGGTTCAAAAGGATGAGTGAGGATACAACTCTAAGTAAAATCAAAATGTATGCAGAGTTATGATAAATGCCTTGGAGATATGGAAAAACTTCTGTCCTACCTGTTCATTTTTCTCCCAAGCTCCAGAAAGATGATAAGTCAAAAATAAAAACCCAATGTTCTCGACTTGTTAGGGACATTTGGGGGAGACAGAGACAGTTTAAGCCAGAGAGTCTCCACTGTGGTTGTTGGGAGCGCTGGGGCTATGTGAAGAACCCCCTAGCCGGTGTCCAATCAGAAGCCTCCTCTGTGGGACCTGGAGGGGCTCATGCAACCCTTGCTTGCATTATGCATTCTATTTCACCTTCCTCCATTTCCCACGGCTTTGATCTTGCCTTCCTTCCAGGAAAACCTTTTAGCCAGCTGCTTCTGTTGGCTGAGCACCTACACAAACAGGCTGGCTGGAGAGTGGGTGGGCAAAGTAGCTCCTTACAGAAACAGCTTCCCATCTTCAGGAGGCAGCATGGCATGCCCACATAATAAAGGGACTGATCACGAAAAGATGGCTCTTTCTCACAGACTAAGCAGATGTCACACCGTCTTGGATGCAAGGGCAATTTTGATAACCAGAGACTATGTTGAAAACATCTCAATTTCCTTCTATCCTGAGCTAGAAGCCATGTTATTTGGGACATTTAAGTAATGTTTTGTTGTCCCTGTACTATAAACGGGCCAGCTATTATCACTCAGCCGACTAGAGCTCTTGGGATTACTGTGTTGTACAGCTCCAGTAGACCAGAGAGCAGTAAGTACCAAGGGGAACCAGCTGTTTCAGCGTGGTTTACATCTGCAGAAATACAACCTGCCTGTTGTCAAGCTAAGGGCTTCCCAGTCTCCCTGCCTTCTGTACCACCTTTGATTCCTCTTTCCCCTCACTGAAAGCAGGTATGTTGAGGGTACACTGCCTACCAAGCGATGTGCCAGTCATAGAGAGGCCTTATTCCCCAGATACCAGACGGAGGGGAGCGTGCTATGGTTTACCCAACCCGTATTGTCACCAGTATACCAGGTCATGGAATGAGAAAGATCTGTGTGGGTTTATGCAGAACACAGCCCCAACTGTGTTCCTGAAGCCATGGGGTGTGTTCTAGCCCCTCCTTACCCCAGGGTGGTTTGTTCTCTGGGGATACATGCTCTGTGAGCTCAGTCTCCAGCATACTGATGCTCAGAAATGGTGGACTTTCACGTGGTGGGAACTGGGAGGTCCTTGATTCACTGTGGCTGCTGTGCTTACAGTGTACAACTCTGAGAGTTGTAAGGCTACAACCCTCCCCGGTTTCTGTTTTCCTCTCTTGACTCATGATCTTTCCCTGCCATGTACCCCTTTGCCAAAGTAGTGCTGTCCCCAGAGCCAAGCAGAAACCGGCACCAAGCCTTGAACCTCTCAGATTGGAACTAGATCAACCTCTTTTCTGTAAACAGTTCTCAGCTTTAGACATTTTGTTGAGGTAACAGGAAACAGACAAACATAGCTTCATCTTACTGAATCCATAAAGTGTCTCAACATGTCCAAGCCAGTCTCTCCTGCCTCCTCCTGTCTGTGAACAACGGTTAGAGCAATGTTCCACTGACCTAGGTAAGGAGTCATTTCTTTCTGATATCTCCCTAGTGTGGACCAACTTATTACTCTAGTAACATCTAATAGCCACCCTGAGATTCACTACCCTGCTTCATTTTCCTGAATGTCCCCCCTCCCACGCATATCGTGATTTTCTTTCCAGTCTCACTCTATCTGAAAAGCCTCCAGTGTCTTAACCAGCCTAGGACTCTATCTGTGTGGCCTCCGGTCTCCAAGAATCCACTGGACAGACAATTGTTTCATGAAACTGTAAGTGCGGTTCACATTCCTGTTGCCCTCCCAGTCAGGGTCAGAGCTCTGGCTATCGTGGGCAGCATGTTTGAAGAGATGAACCAATGTCCTGAGAGGTCAGAACTCAAGCACTGTGCCATGGCAGAGGCGGGTCTTACCAAGATGACCATTTCACAGTGGACTAACCCATTCCTCACAATAGCATGGGTGTGCAGGACTGTGTTAAACAAACAAAAATATCAACGGTACCTTTCCCCAGAAGGTATAATGTTTTCTATCCCAGCACTACGACTGTCCCAAGGATTTGGGCTCTAATTCAACTTTGTTTACAACAAGATTTGGTGAAGATGACAGAAGGTTGGACGAGGCCTTGGGAATCTTATCACATGAGGGGCACAGTTGACTCAAAGTGAACCAAAGCAATGAACAGAGGGAAACTGAGTCTCCAGAGTAAAGATTCTACTATACTGCTGATGATACAGAGTCATTGAACGTGGGGCCGGGACTGTGCACAAGCCAACTCCAACACAACAGGGTGGAACTAGAAATCATAATTGCTGTAGGTTGGGGGTAAGCATTTTTCAGAAAGTAGTTTTCCTTGTGTTTTCTGTGTGGAGAAGATGGAGTTTGGTGTCAAACCCACTCTTCTGGACAGAGCGAAACATGTGTCACTTAACAGGACATTTTCAGAGCAATGAACTAGGCTTTGTGAAGTCTTGTGCAAACATCACAGGGCAGTCGCTCCATCATCATCAAATGCCACTAGGCCATCTGTTACTGGACCACTGACACCTATGCAGGTCTTCCCCTGACTGTGAGTGTCCCTGTGCAACATATGACCACACTCTCTCTGCCATGGAGGTTTGTGCTCCTCAAGTTGTTTAAACATTGGAAATCTGCATGGCTTCGTCTACAGCTGGAGCCATCGCTACTAACAGCAGCCATGTGGCGTTTTAGCGAAATAATTGCCAGACACTTCTTGGTAATCTTGCAAACTTGCTCCAGGAGTCTCCACAAACACCAGAATCTGTGGATGTTATCTTGCTCACAAAATGGTATGGTGTTTTCACACAGCTGTGCACACCTCCCTGTGCACTTCAATCACATCTGGGCTGCTGCGATGCTGTGTAAGTGGCTGTCACACTGTATTGCTTACAGAATAATGACAAGGCCAGATGTAATTTTGCACAGTTATTTTCCATTGATAGCCAACTGAATCCTCAGATACAGAACTTGCAGGTCCAGACGGGGCACTGTTTTGCAAAGGGCTTTCCCATGTTCTGCAATCTGTTTAATAAACATTATCTGCTGATTTTGATCAGGATGCTGATAAAACTATGTTTAATATCCCTACATTTTCAATTGTGAGGGGAGAGGCATGTTGTTTCCCTGGCACTAAGACCCTGAGCACGGGACATGTAACTCACAGTGTCCTGGAGCATCCTTCTCGGGTTCTACAGAGCCCAGGTCCTATTTATGAGGACCAATCCCATTCCTCACCTGTGTTTGAGAGTTTCTAGATTGATGAGGACACGGACATTGTGCCCTTGACTTTGCTGGCTGTGGGCCTTGGTTTTCATTTTCACCTCGTCTTTCCCATCCCTGCCCAATCCCTTGATTCTGAAGAGAATGCTAACCACTTCAAAGACACTTCCTGAAAACTAAACATTGATATTAGTAACCTTTTATTTGTTTAAGTTTTGCTTAATCTCTGTTTTGTGTATGGTATGCGTGTGTGTGAGCATAGTACCCAAGAAAGCCAGAAAAGGACATTGGATCCTCTGAAGCTGAAGTTATAGGCAGCTGTGAGCTGCCTGACGTGGGTGCTGGCAATCAAACTTGGGTTGTTTGCAAGAGCAGGACTTGTTCTTCACCGCTGGGCCGTCTCTCAAGCCCCATCTTCATTTCTTACGATTTATGATTTTCCTTGCTCATACATAACGGTGTAGTTTTCACACAGCTGTGCACACCTCCCTGTGCACTTTAATCACATCTGGGCTGCTGCGATGCTGGATAAGTAGTTGCCACACTGTATTGCTTAGGGAATAATGACAAGGCCAGATGTAATCTTCAATGTATCGGCACCTAATCTTCATAAAAGTAAAACATAGCATTATACTGGAAATGTTAAATTTGAAACCAAGTATCAAGCAGTAGAGACTGAAACTTCCAACAACAGCAACAGCAGCAACAACGCCATTTTCTTAGCACACGGCGGTTTATGTTCCCCCCGCTTGGTCTTTAGATAAAGAAAATGGTCTACAGATGAGGGCACTGGGGGACACCCACGGTAAAGAATCTGTTCAAGGATGGCATGCACTGTGGGAAGTCCAGATGTTTGCAGTGGTTTGCAAACCGGGATGCATCTGCCTCCACAGCCCGTGCTTCTTCTGAGTCCCGCTGCTCTTACCGCTACCAAAATAACCTTATTCTGAGGGGCGACCACCATTATATTGATCCAGTGAACTATAATTTAACATCAAAATCTTCTATTGATGATCCAAGACAAAGAAGCCATCCACTTGAGGGGGGAGGGTGGATACACATGGGAAGGGTTGAAAGGAAGAAAGCAAAAGGAGGGAAAGAGGTTTAATTATATTTTAATTGAAATATATTTTAAGATTAAGGTCTTCTCTTGCGATATTTTCCGCCTAATTTTTGTTTATTACCCCGTAGTCTAATAAAGATACAGTAGAGTACACCAACTGTAGAAATACAGGCAGACCAAGCTTGAGTCATTCATCCGGCACAACACACAGGCTGTCATGGCTCCAGTGTGAAATGTCCCTTGCGGCATGGGTTCCAACACTTGCACACCAAGCAGTGGCAGTTTGGGGAGGCTCTGGCATGCTTAGGAGTGGGAACCAAGATGAAGAGAGCAGGTCCACGGATTTAAAAGGTGACAATCACAGTGGTGGGTCTTAGGGGATACAGTGTGGTCCTTCTTCTTGCCCCACCGCTTGCTCTTTCTGCTTCGTGGCACAAAGGATGAAAGCAAGCAGCCCCACACTCTCACCGCCACAGCCATGAGCCACTGCTCCACCCATTCCTTCCCTGCCATGATGAGCAGAACCCTCAAACCGTGAACCAAAACAAATCCTTCATCCTGTACTGTTCCTCCTATCGGGTATCTGATCACAGCAAGGGGGAAAGTGATTAATACATAGTTAATTAATTCTGGTCTGGAAAACATTATCAAACTCTGTAACTGCCTAAAGAAACTTGGCCAGTAAGACGTGAGGAAAAGCTATTTCTATTACTGCGGAGAAACAGATGGCAGCTCTTATAGCTAACCCTCTGTGAACAGTGAGCGTTAGGCAACTGAGTGACCATCCAGACCCTGCAAGTGGAGAGCACGTGCTGGCTTCTGGTGACCCAGGAAAATTAGCTTGTCTGGATCATAGCTTTGGAAATTCTGGGCCACAATTAATTGGCCCTTTGCTCTCAGCCTGTGGTAAAACCGCATATCCCAACAGGGACCGTAAGCCAGAACAACTCATCTCAAAAGAGGAGAGCGTGAAGGTCTATAGCTGTCTTTGAGGGCCCGTTGGCTTAAAGCCTCCCTTAAGGCCCCATCTCTCAGCTTCCAGCAGCACCACCACTAGCATATGAAGCCTTTAACATGTGACCCATTGAGGGATTCCCAAACCCAAACCCCAGCTGAGAAGTTTGCCTTCCCAGAGAAGTAAAATGGACCAACTAAGCAACAACAAAAGCAGAAACTTGCTTTGTCATCAAGGTTTCTTTCCCAGACAGCCTGAGGGTTGGTGTCTGGGCCAGCTGCCGGTGATTTATGGCATGTCTTCATCCAACGGCTACAGCCTCTGAGCGCCAGCTGCTCTCCAGCTTCCCCTCTCTCCAGCCAAGCACCAACTATGCAGACCTGTCTGTTTCTTCCTTTCCCCCAAAGCCTGAGACATCAAGGCACGAAGTTTTCTCATTTACTCTTCCCAGTAATTCCATCAGGTAGCCATTCTGCGGCTCTCCGTAAGGTAACCGTACTGTGGCTCTGTTTGATAGTAAAGAGAACAGAAGTGCCAAAGAGCTAGCTCTGAAAGCTTCCAGACAGATCGCTGTTCTATACATGTGTGTGTGTTTGTGCAAAACCCTTCACTTGCTTGACAATAGATCAAGGGCTTTTTGGCTTGCACGCTCCATGGAGCGTTCACATTGCATTTTAATTTAAAAATATATTCAAAGTTATCATACATTTAATTACTCTTTTCAGTCCATTTAATCTCCTCCCATCTCTTCCTTCAACTTTCCCGCACTGGCATAAGCAGTCTCACTACTTGTGAGAATTTGGAAACGTAGAGGACTAAATTCCAAGCTGAGGAGGCATTAACGGTTCATTAGTCCATTGCTGGCTAAGTAGGCACACCTGGGAATGGCGGCCTCGTGGCGTCTGCTTCTGCACTAATATGAGATTCGGAAGTGAGTCTCTAAAAGCGGTGTTGGCCCCGAACCCACAGAGAAGAGATAATGGGTGCCAATGCAAAAATGTTCCTGAAACTACTTGTGTAGACATCGCTTCCTTGAGCCAGAGAAACAAAGAGGAAAGATGGGTCTTCATGAAGGACACGTAGAAGGCCTTCCAACTGCAAGGAGATTGTGTGGTATTTTTATGCTTTCTTTACTCACGCACATAGCCACATGGTGGAGTGGGTTGTGAGACGCTAGGTTTGCTGGAATTCTTTAACCTAACAGAAGGCTGAGTTTTTAAAATCGAAGAGCTCAGATGAACCCAACTAGAACGAGGTAATAGACTAATGCCTTCATTGCAAAAAATCATTTTACTACATACACATTTTTTACAGTTTTATTAGTGGGAAATGTTATCAAGGCTCAGCTCGCTGTTCATTGTGTAGGTCTTTTGTTCCAACCATGAGCCATTAAACTCATAAGCATCTCTCTTTATGTCCCCATTAAAAAGGAGCCCCGGTGATGAGTTACTGACAGTTTCTCCACGTCTCTTTGTTGCATTTTCTTGAAGTCAACAGTGTGCCCATTCTCAGTAGACACTGCAGTAGAGCCTCTCCTCCACACACAGCAGTTCACATGAGGACTGGAAAGGCCATCCGAAACAGCAGGAAGACCAGTTCCTCCCAATAGGCTATCCCCGCTGCTCGTCGGAAGTGAACGTACTGGGGACCGAGAAAGGAAGAGATGGCAAAGGACAAGCCAGTGCATACTGAGGAAACTGGGGTCTCCCAGGATGGTTCTCTGTCTGGCAGGAGCCCCATCAACACTGAAGTCAGTCCGCTCCCTACCAAGTGCTAGGCCGTCACCTTCTGGTGAAACTGATTGTTTGTGCTTTTTGTTTCCTTAACTTTTCTTTCTGGTGTTTTCCTGACAGTTGAGGTAATGTAACCATGCATTCTCCCTTGTTAAACAAACAGGCTTTGGGAACTAGGGACAATATGTTCAACGAAGCTCAAGTTGCTCTGTGTGTGTGTGTGGTGTGTTATACATACAAGCATTGGAGTGTGCTAACACAACTCTGGAGCAACTAAAGAGCATCCTCAAGGTCATCTAAACTTCAGGGAAGTGGGCTTCCTCTGCAAATGCTAACAAAAATAAATTTAAACTCCAGAACAACGTATGCTCAAGGTGGGAGGCAGCAACTTGATTAAAAATGTAACCCATCGCCTTGGGCTCCTGTTTCCTGAGGAATGTGAGCTCCGGAAGAGAAAACACTAGCATCCTCTTACTCAAAGTAAAGGGTACATTGTTTTAATCCTTTCCCTAAAAATTTGAGGAATTTGTGTTGTATCCTGTGGAAATGGCTACGTCCTTCAAAGATTATCTGTGGTGTATTTTGCCCCGTATCTTGTCAACCATATATTCTTTACGCATATGTTTGTATCAAGGAAGAGAGATCTTTATTTAAATGGCACTGTCTGGCACTCAGCAGTTTGGCATCAGTTGGCATGTTCTCTTTTACTTTAACACCAACAGTCAGAATCTAACCCTTCAATATTTCACAACATCAGCGGGAGGGACTTCTGATTGATAGACTTCTAAATGCCCAGAGCTGATGCCTCTGATTGGATACATAGCATTTCAAGTCTCCAGACATGTATATCCAACAGTCCATTTTGTGCTGAGCAAACAAAGCTTATGTAGATGCTATCAGGTCAGGTCTTAGGGATGTTAGTGTGAGGGTTGCAAAGTTTAGTCGCACGAGAGACAGAAAAGTGTGACATTCCTGCACTGCGGTCACACAAAGGTGTGGAGCCAGGAAAGGATACTAGAATTTATGTCTGTGGGAAGCAGAAAGAAGCTGGGAGACCATCACTGTGGTTATTCACCTGTCTGGGTGTGGATGATGTCCCTCTGTGTCTCTTGGCGTCATCATTAACAGCATTGTTAGCTAGTTTCCAAGCAATGGACTTCCCTTTAAAAAGCCTGCCTTGTTTCCTTTGCGGTACTATAACAAAACACTCGAGACTCGGGGATGGGAATGGACAAATAATAACTTAATGCCCTCTTTCCTAGAGGCAGAGACATCTAAGATGAAGCCACTGGTGTCCCAAGTGTCTGGAAAGGGCTGCTCTCCAAAAAACCACGTTCTTCTGATTGTGTCCACGCCCGGAGGAAGGAGCCAGAAGAATGGAAGTCACAAGTTCATCTCTTGAGCCTCTTCTGAAGAGCATCAGTCCTGTTGGTGAGGACCCCACACTCAAAGCTTGCCTGGATGTTCATCTCTTAACCATACCAAATTGGACCTTAGGCTAGGACATGAATTGAAGGCGAGGCGTATATCCAAACCATGCTCATAATTTTAAAATCTCTATTGTAAATTGTTGGGGAATTTAGTAAGTTTTTTCACAAATATTAGGCAAAGCATCCCAGTAAGCTACTGTTTAGAATGAGAATTCAGGGGTAAATGTACCCCCAACACATTCAAAACAGGAGTCAGGTTCACTGATACGGTGGATGAAGGGCAGAATACACCCCGCAATATTTGGCAACACTTGCTTTGCAGTAGCTCAGTGTTTTCTCTGTAAACACAGAATGTAAATGCCTCTCTGCTAGACAGTTTGCCCGTTGCTTTAAATGTACTTCAGCTGTAAATCAGCTAAACCCCAGCAGGTCCGTTTGCATCTATAACTGCAGCTCTCCCTGTATGCGGACCTGAACCTCTCCAGTCTGTCTCTATCATCTCTCTTCCCAAAGCTTAACTCCCTGGCTCCAGCATCTACATATGCCCGATAAATTTGTGGAACAAGCTCACACTTGTTGGGACCAGGGAGCAGGACTAGGGCAAGGGAAAGTTACATCCTAAAGTCCAAAGAAAGACTAGGGCAGTTGCCTCAGGGCAGAACCAGAGTACACGTTCCACACTAAACTAGCTGCACCATAAGCAACCCAGTGGCATCCCCTCCTTTCATGTCCTTCCCCATATACTGGCGTTCCCCCAGGACAGCCCATTGGCATCTACTCCAGGTTTAAGTTCAGGGATGTCTGAACATTGTGTGCGTGTGAGGAGTCACAGCAGGGCTCCAGGCATTCAACACAGACTTGTCAACTTGATAGTATATAGTAGTTTGTGTGTGTGTGTGTGTGTGTGTGCTACAGGGGGCACATCAGTACTCCAAATGTTCAATGCGTATACTGACCTCACAACTTGATAGTATACAGCATCACCAAGCAGAAACTTCTGGACATTTCTTTTGGGGATTATCTCCCTCAGGTTAATCAAGGTGAGATGATCCACCCTAAATGTGGACTTCGGCATATCAGGGGTCAGGATCCTGACCTGCCTGAGGAGAACAGCGGGGCTGGAGAGATAGCTGAGTTTTCAGAACTGGCTCAGAGCTTAAGTGTGCTTACTGATCTTCCAGAAGATCTGGGTTTGGCTTTCAGCAACCACATCAGGTGTCTCCCAGCCACCTCTAACTCAAGTTCTAGGATATCGGTGCTCTATGGTCTCTATGGGAACCTGCAACTATGTGGTGCATATACACAGGCATGCACACACACACACACACACACACTAAGCAAACAAAAAGGAGAGCGTTCTCCCCTACAGATGGGCTACTCTCAACTGTGAGCTAAACCCTTCCTCCTTTAAGTTGCGTTTGTCAGATTTTTTTTTTTTTGTTATTGCAGCAGCAGTGAGAAACAACTGAGAAAAGAGTCTGAGAACTTTAGTCAACCTCACTTAAACCTAGGCACACCTGGGAAGACACAATATGAACAGAGGAATTGTTTCCATCAGATTGGCCTCAGGGTGTGTCTGTTGGATAGTTTATTAATTGTTAAGGAATGTAGGAGAGCCTGCCACCACCATGGGTCATACTGTCCCTGGGCAAGTGTGCCTAGGCTGTGCATAAGAAAGGCAGCTGATCAAGCCAGAAGAGCGAGCCAGTTAACCACTGTCCCTCCATAGGTTTTGCCTTCATTTTCTACCTTGAGTTTCTGCCACAGAGTCTCTCTGAGATAACTAAGTAGACCCTTTCATCCCCTCAAGTAGCTATTGGTCACGGTGTTTATCACAGCAACAGAAACCAAGCCCAAAACAGGACCGGTGAGGAAGGAACCTAACCTGGGTTACAGCCTATAAGATTGGTGGGGCACAGTGCAAAATGGAAAGTGATAATCTTAGACCCAAAATAGGAATAAAAAAACTGTAAAGACGTAAAAGTGCTGGGGACAGAGCAATGACTCAGTTGTTCAGAGCACTTGCTGCTCTTCAGAAGGACCTGAGTTTTGTTCCCAGATCCCATGTTAGAGGCTCATAATAGTATAACTACAGATCTAAGGGGTCAGACACTTCTCTCTTGGCATATACACACACACACAGAGAGAGAGAAAGAGAGAGAGATGCACAGGGCTAGGTGTTTTTGTTTTCTATTAACCATACCTCCCTCTGAGGGCTGGGTCTTTACCCTGCCCAGGCTCCCAGCGCTCAAGGCCTATCTCTTCGAGGCCTGTTATAGCTGCTGCCTCCCATTTGCCCTCTCGCCAGCCACACTCTGTGTGACCCTACATCCTCAGCACTAGGATTCCCCTTGTGAGGATGTCGAGCAGTTGATCCAAAACACCTGGTGCTGTCATCCAAAAGAAGTGACTGAGGCCACCGCCATGCCCCAGCCTTGAGATTCGGAGGCTGTGCTTCCAACAGGATGCTCTTTGCCCGTGCTTGTATTTACACAGAGATGTGTTAGCTCGGCCAGTTATTCCTGTCTCAGTTCTGATTATCTCACCAAAGCAGAGTAAAACAGGAATCAGATGAGTAGATGCATGAGTAGATGCTTACAATAATAATAGCACATACAGCACATACAGCTCCATCGATCACTTATTTATTGGTTCTGAAGCTTTAGCAGGTGCCCTACCACTGAGTTACACCTAGCCTCTGAGTATCTATGTATTTTCAACCCTAACACTTGGACACCTATTAGAAGCAAGCCCAAGGGTCTCCAGATGTCTCAGGCTCAGGTGGCAAATGTACTGAGGTATGATAGGAGTTATCCCAAACTGTAGTCGGTAGTCACAGCACACAGAGAAGCACAGCATGTCTGGGGAGGTAATCTGGAGAAAGCCTCTTAGGACAGGAGACAGGAACTTGTGCTGTGCAGACAGGAACTCAGTGTTACAAAAAGTCAAGGTCTGCAGGATGGATGCCTCTAATTGCAGAGGGATTTCTTTTAAGTGAGAACATGGTGGGCTGGAGAAATGACACAGGGAGAAATAGTGTTTGTTGCACACACAAGATCTAATCCTCAACACCTGTGTGAGAGCCAAGTGTGCCTGTTCACGTCTCTAACCCCAGTGTGGATGGTGCAGACAGGTGATCCAGGGTCACAGGAAAGGCGAGCTTAGGGTTCAATGAGACAAACCCATAGCAAGGGAACGAGACAGAGCACCAGAGAAATCTACCAACCTAAGCCTTCCTCTGGCTGCTACATAGACACTCATGTGCATGTACCACACAACACACACACATAAACACACTCTCACTCACACACATATACACTAACACACACATACACATTGACACACAGAAATAAAATTACGATTCTTTCAAAATACTAGCATACATCCAATATATTATTTACTTACTAATTATCCATATAATCATTAAAACCATTGATTCCATGAGGACCAAAAGAACATACAGATATAGAAAGTAAGTTTGCTAGCACATGCAAAACTGGCTTCTCCTCCAGGGGAGAATTCTCTTGACTCCCTATGTGGTCAAAATTCTCTAGGATCTTTAAGAACAAACATTGTTAGAATTACTCTTCTTGTTTTTGCTACCGTTTGTTGGGTGTCTTTGTTCACTTGTTCTTTCTGTCTATGCTGTTATAAATGAGCTTTGTCAGGGATGCTAATGGAAGCACAGACCTCATAGCACCAGCTGATCTCAGTGTACTTACCTCTGATGAAAGGTTACTCACATCCAATGAGAGGCCACTTAGAGTTCGGCTTGGTGTTTACACTCAGGTTGAGAAATTTATCCCCATTGAGGGGTGTTAGGTATTAAAGATTTGATTAGGCCATGAGGCCTCTGCCTCAGGAACCAATTAATCATTTATGGATCAACAGACTTCTGATGAATGGGTTCTCTCAAGAATGAGTCTGGTACAAAAGCCAGGCCAGCTTTGTGTATTCCATGAGAGAACACTTGCCATATGATGACCTGTGTCTCCTTGAGACTCCCTACAACGCCTTCCCACAAAAAAAGCCCTCACTAGATATTTTCCTTTGTATCCTAAATAGCCTCAGAGACCCACGTGTCAAAGCTTTGAGGCCCACAAATGGTGACATTGGAAGGTGATAGGAATGTTAGGAGGTGCGGCCTTGTGTAAATGGTAGGTCTTTGTGTCGGTGAGCGTCTGCCCTTGAAGCAATAATGGCGATCTGATTTTCTTCTCTTTTCTCTATCCCTTCCTGGCCATTAGATGGTTTTGCCCTATCATAGTCTTCCATCATTGTAATGAGCTTAAAAATTAAAAGCCCTTTAGACACGTAAAAAATAGCTTAGTCAGGAATGCCACTATACCCAAGGCCAGGATCCAGTGATGTCACTCACTCAAGATGAGCAGACACAGTCCTAGAACCCATGATGCCCATAGATAAGCGGACACTAAAGGCAATGCTCTGCCCTGCTCTGCTCATCTGGAGAGATGGCAACTTGAATTTGCCTGCAACTGGAGTGTCTCCTGCATGATCCTGTCCCTTGAATCAGACTTCTGCTAGAGACTGGACCTGACCTACAGCTAAGAAACATCACACACATGAGCAACCTTGGGGAGACAGGCTTCGGGCAGCAGTTAGAAACTTTATGTTAAAGAGTGTGAACTGTAGGTGACGACCCTTGGCATAATAAAGCATAACTTCTGTTATATCAACTACGTGTATCTACTTTCCTGTTTGTGACAATCACGATGATAACCACAATGTCGTCAGGTACCACGGTTGTACCTGATAGTGGGCCAGGAGCTCCAAAACTGAGAGCAGAATATATATTTTCTCTTGCTTACATTGATGGCCTTAGCTCTTTGTTAGAGTAACAGAGGTTAATGTCTCACTCTTTAACATTGAGTTTCTAAGCTACAGAATCATAAGAAATATCTTTTCTTTATAAATTAGACAGCCCAAGCATTCTGTTGAGCCATGGAAAATAGTCTATGCCATCTGAGAACCTTTTATACGCACTGTGAAGTCTTGAACACTTTTTCAGGGCACGCACAAAGGATCAATGGACAAGGGGAGCTGAAAAAGAAAGGGACAGGCAGAGCGTCTGTCACAGGCAGAACGTTTGTCGTCGGGTCACAGTAGAAGAGGGAGACTTGGAGGTGGTTTGGCCAGCTGGCATCTCTTGGTAACTTAACTCTCTGTGACCTGTTTCCATCAGGGTCCAAGGCAGCTCAGCAACTTATTAGGGCTTCAACTAGAGAGCCAAAATTTCCTGTTAAATAGTCCAGCCTAGGACTATTTAAATACATTTAGCTTTATCTCTGCTCACAGGTTGCTCAAGGTCAACCAGACTATGGGGTGCTTTTATCAAAGCCATTTCCTATTTAATAATAGCTCGAGGCAAGACAATGAAAGGAGTGTTTGATGGGAGGAGGGGGCACTGCTCAGTATCTACCCACAAGGCCATAGGAAACTCTCTGTCACTTCAGTTCTTTTAAAGCTTGCAGCAGTCCATGACACTAGAACATCCACTCCCTGTTTGTAGAGGAGGAAGCTGAGAGACGAAGTAATTTCCCCCAGGATGGAAACTGTAGAGGCAGAAATTGATCTTTGTGCCTATGTTGGGTCTTGACCTAAGTACCATGCTCAGGGCTATGGGAATAGAGGTGGGAAAAGATGAGGACAGGTGTCTAGCTGAAAATTATACATATGACCTTGGAGTCTAATCCTAGGTGGGCTACAGATTAGTCAGGATCCTTTACCAACCATCCCTACGTACAAACACAG
Organism: Neodon shergylaensis; assembly: GCA_025134845.1. NCBI lineage: Eukaryota > Metazoa > Chordata > Mammalia > Rodentia > Cricetidae > Neodon > Neodon shergylaensis. The sequence continues at coordinate 1,535,767 of JABTXL010005888.1, read as the reverse complement.
GAAATGTCTAAGTTTGTTGAATGCCTGGTGTCTTTCCTACAGAAGGAGGGTATATAAGCTAATGACATAACTGATCCATGGTATGATTAGGAGGGAGGTTTTATTGTAGATATAAGAGACAGAACACAGCCAAAGGCATCTGGAAGGGTCCAGAGCAGAGAGAAAAGTAGACTGAACACACACGGCCAGCAGACTGGACCTAGCCAGGGCTATCTGCAAAACATGGGAAAATAGCAGGGTATAGAGAATAGAGAGACCATGGTGAGAGGAATAGGAGTAGAGACAGACAGACAGACAGACAGACAGACAGATGATAGATAGATAGATAGATAGATAGATAGATAGATAGATAGATA
>JABTXL010005888.1:1499595-1535401 GCA_025134845.1 Neodon shergylaensis | reverse complement strand
AGATAGATAGATAGATAGATAGATAGATAGATAGATAGATAGATAGAACAGTAGGTTGATAGAAAATGCCTCCCCCACAGAAGGGATGCTATACTAGGGGTTATGGCTTTGTTGGAGTAGGTATCGCCTTGTTGGAAGAAGTGTGTCATTGTGGAGGCAAGCTTTGCGGTCTCATATACACTCAAGTCACACCCAGTGTCTCAGACCACTTCCTGTTGCCTGCACAAGATGTAGAACTCTCACAAAGGAGGCAGGCTTTAAGGTCTTATATATACTCAAACTTTGCTCAGTGTGATACTGAGACCACTTCCTGTTGCCTGCAAGATGAAGGACTCTCAGCTACTTCTCCAGACCATGTCTGCCTACACAATGATAATGAACTGAACCTCTGAGCTGTAAGCGAGGCACCCTTATTAAATGTTTTCATTTATATGAGCTGCCGTGGTCATGGTGTCTTTGCACAGCAATAGAAACCCTGACCAAGACAAGAACCCAGGGACTCCATTTGGACCAGCTCTGAGAATAAACGTCAGCAAGCCAGCCTGACCCACGTCACATGGTGTCTACGTTGCAGCCTAAGGGAGGAAATAAGTTACATACATCTAGACCAAGAGGTCACAGGCAGCTGGAGCGAACCCCCTGAGAGCCTGAAGTTTCCACCTACTGGACAGAACAGGAAAAGCACAGGATTAAGAGAGAGCAGAAAGTGAGGCGGTTCCTGCTGAGGCTGAGAGAACGTGACACTTCTGGAACCCCAGAGTCGACTAATGTCACATATCCAGCTAAAGCAAGAGATCGACCACTACCCAAGGGTACAATTCCCATGCAACAGAAATCACCAGAAGAAATCCAGGGCTGAAATCCAGCTCAGGACGCCAGGCTGGCGCTGTGCCCAGGAAGCCACGTATGCCCTGAGTCAGGTGGGGGTTTGTCAGCTCAGGCACCGAGCAGGGAGCCTGCTTTCTCCTAATCAGCGTGAAGTTGCCTGGTAGGCCTGGAGTTCCCATGTCTGTAGTCCCTTTCCCCCAGGATGCTTTGGGATACCAGCTCTAAGAGACTCACACTTTGACTCAGTGGTTTTTTGGGGGGAGGGGGCAGGTTTAAGGGGAGATTTAGGAAACTATTTTAATCTCAGCAGTACAAGGCTGAAGTGGGCTCACTCGGTCTCTGGCGGAGTGTTTGGAGAAGGGATGCTTAGCTCAGAGTGGGAAACCAAGGGAGGAAACCAAATCTTCCAGTTGGAGGCCATGGCAGCTTCATGGCTTCCTACTTGATCCTTGTCCCTGGGAGGCTGAGAGCCAGGGAAGGAACTCAGTCCCGTAGAGTAGCAGTCTTCAGGTTCGAACAGATTGATCTATTTTCTATTTCACCATGAATGTCCTCATCGGACCTGCAGTAGACAGGAAGCTGCACAGGACTGGACTAGAGGAGTTAAGAGGGCCGCAACCTCAGGGACCAGAGAGTCGGCCCACTGTGGATGCTCATGAATTATCCACTGGGTGAAGGTACGGGTAGGCGGTTGAAGGAGTGTCTGGCGAAAGTGCCGGTACTGAATCCGTGACTGAGCCGGTGGCTGACTAAGGGAAGAAGGAGGGGATTATTAGATAATAAGTGACTACCTGGCTCATCAAAGCACCAATTGGCCTCTGGAGCTGATAAATGTTCCCCTCAGGAGGTCTGGACTCCAGAGAATAAGGCAGGAGGGAGCAGGGACACACATGACTATGAACTGCTGTTTAGAGTGAGAACTGTAGGGGTTCAGGAACTCTACCTGCAGGGCTGGCTTTTATTGGCCTAGCTTGTTGTCACCCCCCACCCCCACCTCTGGCTGCTATGGCTTGGAAGGCAGTCATTACACTCATAGCTAGCAAATAATTAAACGGCTTGGGGCTTTAAAAGTTTGTGTTCCAACTAATTAAACTTTATGTATCTGGCTGTTCAGTGAACATTATTTTAATATTGCTCTCTGAACATGGCACGCTGTGCTCCTCCGGAGCCATTAGGATGGTGTTAGTACCCGCTGAGGAACGTTTATGGTGTGTGAGGGTAGACTCCCAAGACAAATGAGCCCGAGACATATGTGAGCATCCCCGAAGACAAACACTCAGAGCTCTCATTATGTATAGCTTCCACAGTCATAATTAAAGCGCTAATACTTTGTCCAACACAGAAAACTTGATAAGCAGTTTATGAAAAATACCATCTTAAAAAGATGGCATCCTATATGTCAGGAAATAAAGAGAACTAGACATACTGTGTGTGACAGTTGAGAGGAAATGGGTTTCGGAGCTCCAGCTGTGAACTCCCCCTTCAGCTGACATCGGGGACAGTCCTGAAACCTTGAGTGTCAGCCCATCCACATCATTTAAGAAGGAGTAGGGAAACTCACCTTGATTTAGAGGACATAAAATGCGTACAAGTCATGAGAATTCTGTTAAGAAAACCAAGTACATTCCTGCGTTCTTTCAGAGATCTCGCACACACTAGGAAATGGAATAACGCCTATATAAATGTGTCGTGGTCAAAAACATACCCAAGGAAATCGACTGAAAGGAGGGAGGAACGCTTATTTTGGTTTTGGGTTTTGAAGGTTTCCGCCCATGGTTGTTGTTGGTGTGTTGTTTTGGGTCTGTGTTGAAGGTCATGGGGGGGTCATGGCAGGAGCACGTGGCAGAGGTGGCATCTTGCCTCATGCATCTGAAAAGCAAAGAACAGTACAAAAAGCTCCTGGGGTCTCAATAGGCCCATCAAAGGGACACTTCCAGTGACCTGCTTCCTCCCACCATCTCGTAACTCCTCCTAACTGTATCATCAGCTAAGGCTAAGCCTCTTAGCACATGGACACTTGGGGGACAATTACCCAAGCCATGGCAACAGAAGTACGAACAGAGGGCCAGCACCTTCGGGGACACACTGAGAGCGCTGAGGCTGGTTGTGTGTCAACTTGACACAAGCTAGAGTCATCAGAAAGGAGGAGCCTCAGGTGAGGAAATGTCTCCATGAGAGCCAGCTGTAAGGCATTTTCTCAATAGTGATCAAAGGGGGAGAGGCCAACCCATGGTGAGTGGTGCCATCCCTGGGCTGCTTGGTCCTGGGTTCTAAAATAAAGCAGATTGAGTGAGCCAGAAAGCAGCCCCTCCATGGCCTCTGCATCAGCTCGTGCCTCCAGAATCCTGCCCTGTTTGAGTTCCTGTCCTGATTGCCTTCAGTAATGAATGATAATGAAACATAAGCCGAATAAAGCATTCCTCCCCAACTTGCTTTTGGTCATGGTGTTTGGTCGCAGCCATAGGTATTCTAAGACAGTGTCTCTCTTCTCAGTTAGAGATGCTAAGATGTATGGTATAGAAGCTTTCCTCTTTCAAACTTTGCCTTGGCTTGTTGGTGGCAGGTTACTCAGGAGGAAGCCGGAGGCAGGCTTCCCAGGTACTGCCAGCTGCCTGCAGCCCCAGCCCCGTGTTCCATTCAGGTAGAAGATACACTCGTCATTTTTCTCTCTCTTTTTTCCCCTTCAGGTTAACTTTTTTAGGTTATTGGACAATAAAAAGTGGCTATTTTCACATGTGTTAAGGTTAGCATGAAATTTCAAATAATGTTATTTGTAAAGTAAAAGCATAGGTTATCGAACATCCATCACATTATTTTCCAGGGGGAAAATAGTTTGAAATTAAAGAGGCGTTCTCGGAATGGACTATCACCCTGGGAGTGGAGGACCCACCCAATGAAGTAGATGCTGGGAGGTGGTGTAGAGGGGGAGGGGCTGGTGGTGGAATGTGCTGAGCTCACCGAGGCCTCAGGGCCTTATCCCGTTGTCTGAACTCTGCAAAGTGACTTGATTTTCTAAGATTTATTTTTCAGATTAATTGTCAGGCCTTCTGTTGGAAAGCAGACTTGGGCTTACGTAAGTTATAATATGTGGTAGTTTGAGCTGGCTAAAATCCTGACCTCAACATTTTATTTAAAAAGTCATTTGAAAATAACAGCCACTGTGAAAATACCATGTAAACATGCGTGGCATGCCCGAATCTAGGTAATGGCTTCCTGTAAAACATGGGAGCTTCTCTTTGAATCACCCAGTATGTCCTCAATCCAGGCTGTAGCTAAACCAGAGTCATTCGAGGCAGCTGGCAGTCTTAAACGAAATTATTATTTTATTTCAACAAAAGATTAGCAAGTTCCTTATGAACAGACCTGAACCATTTTGCAACGGACACCAACTGACCCTCTCAGAAAAGCTTGGAAAAGTCAGAGCCCCAAAGAGGCATTGTGGAAAGGTATTCATCCCTACCCTACAGAGAAAAGACCCTGCTCCTGGGGCTGCTCCAGCGAGGCCCCATTTCTCGTTGGCACAGCAGACTTGTGCTGTGTTTGTTAGTTTCTGTATCACTATAACAAACAGAGAGAGGCAGTTTGTCTTGGCCCCCGGTTTTTATTTGCTCCCTGGTGTCTGGGTGGTGGTGTGGCTTAACCCCGCGGCTTGGAGCTTATGAATGGAGCTAAGCTTCCTTTGTGGCCTCTTGGAAGCAGAGAAAGAAGTAGGGATAAAATGAATCCTTCAAAGATACAACCCCACTGCTTCCTCCCGCCAGGCCTTCCCTTGACCGCCTCCCCCAAATCCTATCAAATTAGGAACCCACAGTGGAGTCAATTCATGGATTAAGTCAGAGACCTCCTGAGCTGCTCACCATTCGGCAGCTGGGACACCTGCTGGAGACCAAACACAGGAGCAGCCTCTTCAGCTGCGGAGGGTGTGCGCGCACCACATCCAAGCTTTAACAGGGCTGCACGAAGAATTCCATTCATTTCCCAGGAGTTCTGAAGTTTCAGCAGCCACCTCCGAGCCTCTGGTGTTGGGGAAGAAATAATTTTATCTTTTCAACTTTGTTTATCCCATCGGGCTCAGCGAAGAAGTTAGTGGATAGCTTGACGTTTCTATTTTAGCTGCTCCTGATGCTAACAGTGCCCCCATTGTAATCGAGAATGCTGCGTTGGCTTCATTTCTCAACCATGTTTTCTTTCCAGGATTATTGCTTTCTCTCGTGAAACAAAATCTCATGAAGATTTTGTTACCTAAATATCACCAGGGGCCAGCCAAACTTAGGATCTTATGAGGCCTTGAAAAATGTTTTGAAGACGGCTTAATGGTTTGTTCTGATCCAAACACTGAGCAGGTATGGCTGGGAAACGGAAGGCACCAGAAGGTTGAAGCCTTGACCAGAACTGCACCCATAAGAAGAGGCAGACTTGCCAGACATGGTCACTGAGAGAGGAATACACTTACCAGAGACCCTCACCCTCAACACGAAGACCTGTCTGAGGTGTCTCTAACCCACACTGAGGGTTGCCAAGACAACCAGCTATAAGCAGTGTCACACTCTCTCTGTGTCCCCCCCCCAAAGAAAAATACAAGAAGAAGGCTACTAAAATACCCAGCATTCCTGTGGGGCACAGAGCCTCCATTTCTCAGCTCCCACCTGGCACTGTAGCTTCCTGGCAGCCTTCTGCACAACAGCTGCTCCCCCCTCTGACAGCTGAGGGCTTAACCAGTCCTTGCTTGTTCTTACTACATTCTGAGGTAACAAGGATGGCTACATCCGAGGGCCTGGCATCAAATCTGAGCCACAGGGAGCAGAAACCATGTTTGTGCAAGGGCCGGTGCCAGAGCAAAATGCACAGAGTGGAAGCCGTATTTGTGCAAGGGCCCAGTGCTCACACAGAGTGGAAGCCATGTGTGTGGGTAGCTGAAAGTCTTCCGGGTTTTCCAGAACTCTGGCAGCACGGTTGCACAGAACTCTCTGTATCGCTGGTTAGTTGTTGGTTATGTGATTGTCTGAGCCCACCTGAGCTGCCGCATCTTAAGGATCCTGTGGACATAGAGCTTTTCATTTACGTCTTAACGTTTCCCCCTTACACTAATCCTCAGAGTAGGCTAGAACATTCTTTGTCCATAATGGAAAACAACTGCTGTCAGAGCAAACAGAGACTGCTAGAATCAGAGAGGAGCATGGGAATATAAATTCAGAGGGATTTGTGGAGTTTTCGGCCTTGTTGGAGGAGGTGTGTCCTTGTTGGAGGAGGTGTGTCCTTGTTGGAGGAGGTGTGGCCTTGTTGGAGGAAGTGTATCCCTGGCAGTCTTTGAGGTTTCCTCTGCTACGGATACTGCCCAGTGTCAGCCAACTTCCTGTTGCCTCTGAGTCAAGATGTAGAACTTTCAGGACCACATCTGCCTGAAGGCTGACATATCCCATGATGATCATGGACTGAGCCTCTGAAACTGTTAAATGAATCCTCTCAATTAAATGTTTCCTTTATAAGAGTTGCCAGTGTCGTGGTGTCTCTTCACGGCAATAAAAGCCGAACTAAGACAGGGCTGTACCCTCAAACCTCAAGCCACAATAAATCTTTTCTCCTTGAGGCTGCCTCTGGCCAGGCATTTTGCCAGAGAAATAGGAAGTCACTAACACAGGATACTTTTTATAAGTAGAAAAATAAAACCTGAACTCAGCCAATCAGAAGCTGTCAACTAACAAACACCACCAGAGACTTCCCAATATGACAGGACAAATGTGAAGAAGACTCCAGAAAGGGAACCAATCAAATATGTTCTTTGCTTTATTCTCATGGTCACCCTATAAAGATAGACTGTCCCTCACGCTCTTCAATAGAGCCCTTAATGGCAGTCAGGTAGGTGGCATTTTGTTTATGAATTGCCTTTAGCTCGCTCAAACAACAACAACAGAAACTTGATTGTGCCACAGATCATCTTCTCGGAGTGACGTTGAGTGACGTTCAATATCTCCGCCTCTACCGTGTTCTTCACTGGAAGCATGAGACACCATGACTCTCTAAACCTTTCTAGCTAAAACTATCTTTCTCACTGTTTTTACTTGTCTAGATGCACAAATAATACTGGCAACATTATGGCCTGCAAGGGAAGCAACAATGAACTGAAAGGGTCCGCTCACTTCCCCAAGGCAGTAGAGTGATGTAATAGCTGACCCAGGCATATTAGATCAGTTCTAGTGGGTCTTGCTAATTTCTGGACATGGTTTCCTCCCTCACCTTACCCAGTCATGGCAGGAGGGTACAGTGGTATGGTCCAATAAGAAGCTTCATTTTACAAAAAAAAAAAATGTGTGGAGGAATTAAAAGGGCTGCTGGTAGGTGGTAATGTTTTATAAGGTTTGGAATAAGACATTAAAGAAAAGGTAGAATCAGCGATGGAGGGGAGTTGGAGGGCAGGAACTATGGCTGCTAGAGCATGAAGTAAGCCTGGGACAGAAATATGGCCTCAAATTTCAACTTGGAAATGTCTTGGTCCCCAGCTTAATGTTGTTGGAAATGGTAGTAGCTTGAGAGGAGCTACAAGATCAATGCTAACTTTTGTCTTTCGTTCTCTGGAAGTATGTCCTCAAAGAGGACTATGGGACCCAGTTCCTCTTCCTCTTCTATTTTGCTTCCTGGTCAAAAGGTGAGTGGTTTTCTCCTACTACACAATCCTGCTGCATTATGTTGCTGCCTTACTGCAGGCCTGAAGCAGAAGGGACGGCCAACCATGACTGAAACTTAACACAGAGATGGGCCAAATAAACATCACCTCTTCATAAGTTTATTTACCTCAGTTATTACTACAGCAACAAAGGGGTCTCACACACACATATGCAAACACACACACACACACACACACACACACATTGTGCCTTTAGAATCTTTGCAGGCAAAGCCCTGCTTCAGATATGAGACACGAAGCCCTGGTAGCAGCCTGTGGGGAAGAAGACAGAAGAACCAGTTGCAGAAGAGGAGATGGGAAAACTGTTCAGAGCTGGAGGATTGGGAGGAGAGACGTGGGATGCCGTCCTCGGTGTGGAATGCCGTCCTCGGGACATGACACAGCTGGCATACTCATGAACTCATGACGTCTGTGACTACTTGTCCAAGAAAGCTCAAGCAGCCAAAATTCCAGCAAGGACAGAGGAGGAGCTGTCCCGGCCCCACCCCTAACTGTGGAGCTGGTTGGGGAGAAAGAATGATCTTCTTTGGGGATGTGGTCTCTGGTATATTTCCGGTGTTCCATGGCCGGCTCTGCTCCCACACTCGCATGAGCAGCACTGGGTGGACTTAGTGGGACATAAGGCATGGAGTTGGGGAGAAGGACGTGTCGAGAGTGAGTCATAGGATGGAAAGGAAAGATTAGATGGTTTTTTTCATTGTATACATGGATAGAATTATCAGAATAATTTTTTTTGAAAAATAAAATTTTCAATGATGTGCATTTAAAATGTCAGAATTCTGGTGATCTCTTCATCTTTATTCTCAGTATAATGTCTGCTCTTCTTTCTAGCCGTCGAGAGGGGGAAAAATCAAACTGGACAAATTAAGCCTTAAGAGATTGATTTTCATTGCTCGCTTTATCCCCGGTCTAGGTTTATCATCTACTAATAGATTCTGCCATTTTCTGTCGAAAGGTTTTAGTGACTTTGGATAACTATTGGGGCCTATGTAATCTCATTTTCTAGTAAAGACGATAGCTTATTTAATTCAGCAAGTACAGATAACGTGGATCTGTTCCCCTTGCTGGCCACAGGTTATTGTTTTCATCTATGTGCTCTCTGCAGGTAGGAATGACATCAGGAACATTGCTGGCAGCAATGGATTTCCAGTGCTTTCCTCAAGCTTTTCATAGGAAATACTCAATTAGATTTCCAGAGCAAAGGAGAGAACAATAGGACTCTTGCTATTCAGAACTTAAAGGCTTTGAACAGTGACTTCTTTATTAATATTCTTTCAAGATACTGTATACTTCCGTCAGAAAGGCAGGAAATATGCAAATTCTTTCAGAATCAAGAGCATAGCATAAAAATGTCCTTGCAGATGCTGGATGTCTGAGTTAATCTGATTTACGAGTTCCCAGGAGGCTATGATTTAGAAGTGTCTATGTACTTACCTCTGCATTTCTCTGCTGGGCTCTTGAACTGCTTCTCCAGGTTCTTGTAACTCCAACAGAACCACCTTCTCGAGCAAACCACTCTCTCTGTCTTCTTCCTTTATGTCAGGCCGCCTGATTCTCAGCTTCCCAAATCACTGGCTTCTACTCATGGCCTACCAGAAGCACATGCTCTCAAGAGTCAGGCCTAGAGAATAACAAGGGTGTTGGGATTTGAACACAAAATCTCCCCCATAGACTTGGTCACCATCTTCTTGCACTGTCCGTGGAAGCTGTGGTGACTCTGGGAAGTGGGACCTGCCTGAGAGATAGGCCTGCAGGCTTATAGCCCAGTGACATTTCTTGTCCTACCTCTGCTACCTGTTCTAGAGAGCTGAGGTGAGGCGAGGAAGCCCGTGTGCCAGTTCCTGCCACCAAAGAGCTTCTTGCTCCCACGCAAGCTCTGCCATGATGAACTGGGTCCACTCAAACTGTGAGCCAAAAGAATTTCTTCCTCCATAAGGTTTTTCTCATCTGGAATTTGGACATAGTAATCAGAAAAATGTACCTAATACACACAGGTAACTTAATTTAGGTTCTCCCAGAAGTTGACCCTGGAGCTCCAAGTGCAAGGAATTAGGTAGAAGGTCCTCAGAAAACAGAAGAGAAGTAGAGAAGTCAGGCAGGGAAAGACCAGAAGAGAATTCATTGTCAATCAGGTCGGTCCTGTAAGTAGCTGGAGTACAGTTCATCCTGGAGTTACAGTGGACAGTTGATGTCTAAGGGCTGAGGAAGCCGGGGTATCCATCCACCAACCCTCCAACATCCAGCTTCTTACATTTAACTCTTTAGCATTTCTATGGCATTGGGTGGAGATGGGAAACTGGGCCCCTTAGCTGCGGAAGACTCTCAGGCCAAGAATTTGGGTTGCAGCTGGATGCCCAGCAAGTGCCCACTGCGGGTATAATGGCGGGGCTCATGGGCAACACAAGCACTACAGCAACTATCTTCTAGAACTTTCCAATCGGAGAATTCCGCCTCATGATTTATGGCCAGATACGAGTGGCAAATGTATTTGATTTAGAATGTCAGTTCTAATTGCTTAACAGTGACTTTCTTGGGAGTGATGTTGAGGTAATGTATAAAGTCAGCAGGGCAGAGAACTTGTGAGTGGTGAGAGATCTCTGCTGAAGGAGACTCGGCTGGGGGTGACGCTGAATATCTTGCCGGCTGTCTGTCATCCTGAATCCTGGTTTCAGCTGTCTGTCATGCTGAATCCCGGTTTCAATCCTGAAGACCTGCAAAAACCTAGTAATGCCAAAGCGGAAGTGGCGAGGCCCCAAGGACTGTCTTGGTCTGTTAAGGCTGTGGTGACGAAATTATCACACTGTACCAAAGACTGCGAAGTCCAAGGACAAGGTGCCAGCCGGCTTGGCGATTGCTGATAGTCTGCTCCTCATTGATGGGGTCTTCTCATGTAGGAAGGGGTGAGATAACTCTAAGGGTCTCTTTCATACAGACACATCACAGCGGTGGCTAGAGTTTCACATACAAGCTATGAGGCAGCACAACTCTCAGACCACGTAGATTCTCGGACCCCCACCCCTTCCAGTCAGTCCCTGCGCTCCTCCGGGGAGGCGGGGGAGCACAATTTATAATTTCATCTTAGAATCAATATTATCTCTCATGAATTCCTTCACACCAGCTGCCTGCAGATAATAACCATGCCAGGCCAGAGCAGAGAAAACAGCTTGGGTGGCAAAGAAAATAAATTAGTCCAAGTGATAAAATTATTGACGTGAAGATTGAATATTTCATGTTGTTTTTAAAAGTCTGGCTTAGCTTTTCCTAAGTGTCCCTGCTAGCTTGTCCATGGAGCTGTTTGGGAATGGTATCTGTTGTTATGTCTAATAAGAGGCTGTGTTTTGCGCTGGTGCCTGATGAGGTTTCAGTAGAAGCGGGGAGAGCTGTGTGAGGAGCAGCACCCCCACTGAACGTGAGGGGTGAAGTAAATATCATACTCCCTTTCTGGGGTGATGGAAAATGACCACGTGTGCTCTATCTTGGCAGCATATATGATCCGAACTTTATTTTAAAATCCTGACTGCGGATGAGGGAGATGACTCGGTGTGTAAGAGCACTCACCGAACAAACTCGAGGACCTGGGTTCAGATCCCAGTAGTCACATAAAAATCTGGGGGTTCATGGAAGCCAGGGTAGCACCAGGCTCAGTGAGAAACCCTCTTTCAAGGGAATAAGGTGGGGAGTGACAGAGCAGAACACCTGATTTTCTCATGTGGGCAAGCATACCCATACCACCCCTACATATATCACACACACACAAAAGAGAGAGAAAGAGAGAGAGAGAGACTCCTTTCTTCCTTCACCAAATACACCTGAATCTAAAGTAAGAACAAACCAATCCAAGTACCCAGAGTCATTCCAATCTGAATTCTTGAGTAACTATCCCATAATATATCCAACACAGCTGGGAGCACTCTAGATGCTAGCTCTTCTCCAGGCTGGCTGCAGCGTGGAGCTCACCCAGCTGGATGGGAGCAGAATGCCATGGGCACTGACTCCAGTCGGTACACACAAGAGAGTGAGCACTTCACAAAGCCAGCCAGCGGGTTTCAAACAGACGTGAGCTCTGAGAAGGAAATGAGCAGGGTTTTTTTCTACACTACTCCTCTAAGTCACGGAGTTGGGGATAAAATAACTCCTACAAGGTCAGAATAGCTAGGCTCCAGCCTGAATATGACACAGCCAGCCACTTGAAGACTCAACCAGGACAAAGCATGCCAGCATGAACAAATTACACTGGTGAAAGAAACAGAGACAAGCCAGCAGGGCGGGAGTGTGGCCTTTCCTCCTTTTCTTGCTCACGTGCTAGCAAGAAAGAACAACTCGTGTTTTGCTCACTTCTAGGCTGAAAAGTTAAAGTCTTGACTGAACAGCAGTTGGGGTCTGCCTGGGAGAAACAGATACCTGACATAAAAATCTTATTCAAATTCAAAGGATCCAGTAGAGCCCGCACACTCAAGGTCAAAGTTATCCTTCAAAAGCATGGAGGAAGTGAATTAAATGGGCGAAGTTATCATTTGATGCTATGCTGGCCATGGTTCCCTGACCCTTAACCCTTCATCAGTTTGCAAAGACTCAGACTCCAGGGAAGCAATACCCTTAAAGGTTGCCTGAACCGTTTCATCTAGTCTGACCTCAGGACTAAGCAATGACAAATGAATGTCTGGGCATAACTTAACCATCGGGAGCAACCACAATGAGTCCATTTCAGGGCAATGAGTTGTCTCAACCACTAGACAAAGGGACCTCACATTTTCCTCGAATGGCTCTTAGGGGCAAAGCGTTGCTCCCTGGCATCTGGTCACATTCTCCCAAAGGCACTGATAGGCTGCCGGCTGTTTTGTAAACAGCAGGAATGCTGGAGATGCAGGCTTGGCCTTGCTGCATGCAGAGCACAGAGGAATGAGTGGTGGAGGAGCCCTTGCTGTCTCTGGGTAAATATTTACACTGTCTGTCATTTTAAAGCAATATTTTCGGGGTCTGTAAAATCATCCAATTGTTTTTATGTTCTCCGTCCATCACTGCTGTTGCTGTGGAGAGCAGAACTGATCATGCTGCCATCGACAACATATGAGCTGTTGGAAGGTAGGTTGGGTCCCATCCGACAGCAATATATGCTCCAATATATGCTCCAATATATGCTCCAATATATGCTCCCCTGTCACTTCCCAGGTACTGAAGAGCCATGAGCCAAAAGTTGTACTAGGCTATTGCAAGCCATAGAACATAGGTTGGTTCAGGTAGTTGAATTTCCCAGTAAGATCATGAAGGGTAGAGGTATTGAGCTGATGAACTAGTAAATTCGTTAAGAGGGGAGGATTATGGGGTGGAGTTGCGGGAGAAGAGAAGAGAGGTGAGGGGAGAAGAGGAGAGGGGAGGAGAGGAGAGGGGAGGAGAGGAGAGGAGAGGGGAGGGGAGGGGAGGGGAGGGGAGGGGAGGAGAGGGAATGGAAGGGAAGAGGAGGGGAGGGGAGGGAAGAGAAAAAGAGAGGGTAGAGAAGACTCAAAGGCCTCTGAGAGCCACACGTAGAAGAGGCATATCTGGGAAAAACACCAGAGAAGGGCATTTGGGATCCATTCAGGCAGTAAAACCAAAACAAGCTGAGAAAAAGTAAGGTGGAGCTCACAAACATTTTCTTGGTGTGGCTGAACTTTAGCCACTTGAGAGCTTCTGTGAAGACCAGTTGGGGAGATCTGCAGACCTTCCATCTAAGGTGCAGCTGTCAGCATTAGCAACTCATCCACCCACTAATTCGACATCTATTCTTGTGCATCTACTAAATGCGCACAAGGTGTGGCTAAGTGGTACGGCATCACTATTTACAGAGGGCCAGGCGTTTGAACATATCTCATTGATTTAATCCTTCTTTCAGCAGGTATTACCTTTTCTTGATTGTCTCCCATTTGATCAACTTACTCCTTCTTATGTTGTCAGATCCTGTTGTGAGTTTCAAAACTTTTAAAAGATTGGCGAACTGCAAAACTCAAGCTCATTAAAACCCCAGGCTTATTTAGGATCCAACATCAGTTTCTTCTTCCTCTTATGATCTGAAGGCAGGGCACACATCACTTACACTTGCAGTTTTTCTGACTGGTGATCAGAGAAGGGGTGGAGAATAATATTAGTTGAGTAGCTGTCACAGTGCCAATCACATTTACTAAGTTATTTCAGCTGTGCCTTATATTTCCTCTTTTGATTTTAGGTACAGATAAAGAAACTTGGGGGCAGATGTCTGAAAACACTTGCCCCAGGACATATGACTCAAAAGGAGAAGAATCAAAACTGGCTTGAATCAGCCTATTCTACTGAGTTAAGCTCTTTTATCCCAACATGTGTAAATTCCCTGGCAACTTAAAAACACAGCATTAGAGCCAGTCAACACATGTAACATTGTAAAATACAAAGTCAACATTAAAAACTCAATACTACACTAATCATTAATGATCCAGAAAAACAACTAAAAAAAGCATGGATCCATCTACAATGACAAGAACAGACAAAGGGAAATAAGAAACTCACACACTGCACACTACAAAGCATTGATGAAAGAAACTGATGAAGATACAAGTAAATGGAGAGGAGTCTGACAGCCTTGGTGTAGCCGGAGACCACTCTTCCATTCCTGGCTGCCCTGACCCAAATGATCACACAGAAACTATATTAATTACAATACTGTTTGGCCAATAGTTCAGGCATTTCTCTAGCTAACTCTTATATCTGAAATTAACCTATTTCTATTAATCTATGCATTGCCACAAGGCTGTGGCCTATTGGTAAGGTTTTTGGTGTCTTTCTCCTTCAGCAGCTACATGGAATCTCTTTGACTCTACCTACTCTCTATATATACACCTTTGCTCTGATTTCCCTCTTGACTTTCCTCTGTTAAGTCAATGGCCAAAACAAGTACTTTCTTACCCAATGGGTGTGGGGGGGGGACTGAGCATTGAGTATTTAGAGTCTACTTGAACAGGAGACCCATAGGGAAGCCCCTCAGGATTTTAGGCTCAAAAGGCGTTTCTGCCTTCTGCCTTAATGTCATTGCTCATCAGCTTATTGTCACTGCGATAAAATGCCTGGGATAATGAACCTCAAGGGAAGAAAGGCTTCTCTTAACTTATGGCTGTAGAGACTCCAAATCCACGATCAGCTGGCCTCCAGGTTAGGGAGCTGTGGCAAAGCAGCACATCACAGTGGAGAGTGTGTGTTATGTATAAGTATGTATATGCGTGCTTATCTTCTGTTGGACAGTAAAAAGAGAGAGAGACAGAGACAGAGAGAGAGAGGAAGGGGCAAAGAGTCCAGCATCCCCTTCAAGGGCACGCTCTCAATGAACTGACTTCCTCCTGGAGTCAGTAGGTCCTCCTGGAGGGGCCCCACTATCTCCAACAGTGTGAAAAATTTTGAAACATAAGCTTTTAGAGCCCGGCGCTTACTATCAACACATGACAGTCACCTTGTAGTTTACAATCCTGCAAACTCATGACTTTGTTTCTAACTACAGAATATCTAAGACATCAGCATCTGAATCCGTTTAAAATGATGACACTGGAACCGAGCACAAAGACAGGGTCACAGCACATGCGCATCAAAGGGGGTGTGCAAAATTATGTGACCGCTATGATAATGTTCATATGAAAAGCAGCCAGGAAGGCACGGGCTAGAAGAATAAGAGAATTCATATTGTGAATTCTCTTATTCAACTTGAATTGTGGGTGGTGTTTTCTCTCTTATTCCAACATCTTTGTTATATGGATTGATGCCGTTATGCCCTGGAATGAAGTAACTCACTCTTCCAATGCCTTCCAGATAGAGAGAAAACTAATCCAAAAACCCATGGACCATCCGTGATCATCTTAATTTTACATGTATGTGAGAGGAGCTTTCTGTGACTCAAAAGGCTGTGCATGTTCATGTTCATGTGCATACAGAATGAACAAAGGTTTTTTAGTAAGAATCTAAGTCCTCCCATAAGAAAATAATATTTTCTTAGCATCCCAAATTGGCCATCTGTGCTAAGAAAACACTAGAGGAGCCAGGAGGAAATTTGAGGAGGCTTACATTTGTGTGGAAGCATTTCCAACAGATGGAAGCTTCCTCTCCTCTCCAGTCAGGCTTGCAGGAATTCTGCCCAAATCAGAGAGCTCTGGCCCCCACAGCTGGGTCCCTTGGCAGTACCCTCCCAACCCCCACTGTTTCCAAGTTCTGCAGGTCCTAGCTCCCACTCCCAGTGCCTTATGCTGTGCCCCAGTTCTGTCTCCCTCTCTCTCTCTCTCTGTTCTCCATTTGTCACACCAGTAGGACAGTTCAGGGACATTATTGGGATACTGGTTAAAAAAAGAAAAAAGAAAAAAAATGCCCACTACCATCTGGCCAATCAGAAAGAGCGTAACTTAAAGCAATGAAAAGTGTCCAATCACCCACACAGCTAAACAGCAGCCAGGAGTGCTGATACCTCACTGTTTGATTCAGATTTGGAGCTCTACCACCGACAGGGCTGGCTTGGGGTTTTATCTTAAGAACGCCCAGCTTCTTCATCTGCAAAGCCAGGCTGGTAATGACAGCATCCTACAGAGTCCCTGAGAGGATTCAATGCACTGCCGTATACAGGAATGACATGGTCCCAGCCTTTGCTACTGTGTGTCCATAGAAAGTGTGGTTTAAGCTTTGCCAGAGACAAAGGACTCTTGCTTGAGTCCTTTTTCAGCCTTAGACCCAATTCAGCTCTGAAGAACACGTATGTCCCAAACATATTTTTCAATTCTTTTTCTTTTTCTTTTAAAAGTGGACAGGTTTTAACTTTGAAGGAAGAATGGGGTGTCAGCACAGGAGGGCTTAAGATCACAGCAATAACCCCGAGACCTCTAGAATCACACCTCCAATAGACATGAGACCCTATCTCTATAGTCACACCTCCAATAGACACGAGACCCTGTCTCTATAGTCACAACTCCAATAGACATGAGACCCTATCTCTATAGTCACACCTCCAATAAACACGAGATCCTATCTCTAGAATCACACCTCCCTAGACCTGAGATCCACTGCCTCTGGAATCACACCTCCGATAGACATGAGACCCTGTCTCTATAGTCACATCTCCAATAGACCTGAAATCCTGTCTCTAGAATCACACCCCAATAGACATGAGACCCTATCTCTATAGTCACACCTCCAATAGACACGAGACCCTGTCTCTATAGTCACACCTCCAACAGACATGAGACCCTATCTCTATAGTCACACCTCCAATAGACATGAGATCCTATCTCTAGAATCACACCTCCTTAGACCTGAGATCCACTACCTCTGGAATCACACCTCCGATAGACATGAGACCCAGTCTCTATAGTCACATCTCCAGTAGACATGAGACCCTGTTTCTATAGTCACACCTCCAATAGACCTGAGATCCCATCTCTAGAATCACACTTCCAATAGACCCAAAATTGCATCTCTAGAATCACACCTCCAATAACCCTGAGACCTACTTTCTCTAGAATCACACCTCCAATAGACACGAGACCCTCTCTCTAGAATCACACCTCCAACAGAAATTGAGGCAGCTCAGAGGCAAGGCCTCCTGCTGATTTCTGTCTTCTATACAGACGTGTGCTGGTTTGAATGATACTGGCCCCCAGGAAGACATGGATGTGGAGGAGATATCACTAGGGTAGGCTGTGAGGTCTCAAACTATTCCCACCATCCCAGTGAGCTCTCTGCCTTCTGCAGGCAGACTGAGGTGTGAGCTCCCAGCTGTTCCTGTTGCCTTACCCCCACTCCACCATTACAGACTCTAAGTCCTCTACAACTGTAATCTGAATTAAACAATTTCTTGTATAAGTCGTGTGGTCATATTTTACCGCAGCAATAGAAAAGTAACTACTACAGGACATTGGGGTAGCACCAACAGCCCTGCATGAGACGGGAAGGAGACAGAGGAACTCCAGCTAGCTCTGGCCTGCTTGATTTGCTCAGAGAACATTTCTGAAGTACACAGAATAAATATTTGTAGTGTGAATCATGCTGTCAATCAACATTGCCTTTCATGTGTGTACGCCGCAAAGGGAAGTGGAATTGGCCCCAAGACCACAAGAGAATCCAGAAATCAAGCCATTTATATTGCCTCAGGCCAAAAAAAAAATACTGGGAAGCATTCCAATTATGAAAAATAATGACACAGATGGAACAGAGGCCACACAAGAGCACCTAGGAAAGGAAATAGTCATTTCTCAGGAACAGTCCCTAGGATCGGCAGGTGCCTATTTTTCTTTCAGCATAAAAATTAATATCAGAGGTGTACTCTTTGGCTACCTTGTCCTCCCTGTTCTTCTCATCAACTCTGATGCACTTTTTCTTTAGACCTCTTCCAAACGAGGGTGTTTCCTCAGTCTCTTGGAGTCTCTTGATAGCTCCATCCTACAGGCACATAGAAGAATAAGCCCTGCAAGTTTGTCGTCTGATAAAACAGTTAGAAAAGAAGGAACTTATTGACCACGTGTGGACTTTTCAAGCACAGCAAAAACAGGGTGCCAACGTCTTATGGGGACCAGCTGGGAGCCTGTTTCTCGCTCACCTCCCTCTCACCATCCAACCTTGGTGAGTGAGTCCCCAACATTTTAGCCTGTTCTCAGTATCCTTGGACCCTTTGTGTCAGAGAATCTACTGTCTTTTTTCCTCCTGGTGATTCTCTCACTTCTTGGACACTGGTCATTTGGTTTTCTATGCTATTTTATTCTCACATTTTCCAACCTTGGTCTTCTTTGTCTTCTTCATGTGTGGAAGGGGCTAGGGGTGTATCATCCTATGACTAGCCAAAGACCTAGGGTACAAATTACATGTGGGAAAATGGTATGCATTCTAGAAGGGTGCACTGATTTGGGCCCCTTTTAAACTTTGAAACATTTAGCTGGAGTCAGGAAAGGTCTATTGATGTGATGGTGTATTTGGTCTGCTGTCAATGATGTATTTGGCCTGGTGCTGGTCTAAGGGTGATGGTGTATTTGGTCTGTTGTCGGTGGTGTATTTGGTCTATTGATGACAGTATATTTGCTTTCTATGTAATAAATACACACCAGCAGCCAATGTTAACAATTGAACAAAGTCCTGATGACCTCTGAATTTCGGCCGGCTAAAGGGTAACAGGAGTTGGAAGAGTCTTCTGAGGTCAACAGCTGCATGATGAGTCACGGGGAAGATTGACCGGCATCTAGAGTCGGTCAAGAGAGAGCCATGGTCTGGGTGAAAAGATGGAAAGATTTGAAAGGCTCTGTATTAAGTTAGAATCCTTTATTTAAGATGGAATTCACTGGAGTTGACATTTTAAATCTGCTGCTCAAGCAAAGATAGAGGTACCGAGATCTCCAATGAAAGACTGAGATAAAATGGGGGAAAAAATGTCCTAAGATTTTGAAACATAATTTAGAAACTTGGAGCAAAAACTGTCAGATTCTTGGAGATGCTTTGTAAAGTTTTTTTTTTTCTCAGCATGATATGTTTCATCCTTCTTTGAAAAAATTTCAAAAAAGGAAAAAAGACTGAAGAAAGACCTATTTGCATAAACGGGCGGAGACCGGCCCAGAAAAGAAACCTCCAGATGAATTAGCTTTCTTTTCAGAGAAGCAAGGAAGAAAGAAGAAAAATAAATTGAGCAGAAGTTATTTTAGACAAAATCCATCCTAATTAAATAGAACCATTCCCAATCAAAGAACTTCTACAGAGGATTACGATGGTAGTAGGGGCCGTATTAGCAAGAGACCAGATTCCTCTCGGGCACCTCTCAGAATCCTTATCTGCCCAAATCCTGAACCGAAAAGTAAAGGCTTAATTGGTGAGAGACAGAGCTAATGTCTAAGACAGAAAGAGTGTTGGTTACAAGAGAGACAGCCTCGAGTTTTTATCATTGATTTCCCTGAAGAGGGAGACTGAACTGTGAATCCAACAGAAGTCACTTCGCGACTGTAGACACGCACATGCAAGGGTGCCAGGGGCCCCCTATAGGGACTCCTGCAAATGCCAGCCCTTTGATTTTTCATTTGTTTGTGTTGCCTGAGACCTTAAAGGAAATCATGGATGGCGGGTCGCTTTCAAGTCTTCCATTTGTATGGAAGACAGTCGCGTTTGGCCCAGAGAGTCTTTCTAAAAGAAAACGGAGCAATGGAAGCGAACACGGA
Organism: Neodon shergylaensis; assembly: GCA_025134845.1. Taxonomy (NCBI): domain Eukaryota; kingdom Metazoa; phylum Chordata; class Mammalia; order Rodentia; family Cricetidae; genus Neodon; species Neodon shergylaensis. The sequence continues at coordinate 1,515,724 of JABTXL010005888.1, read as the reverse complement.
GCTGCCAGAACCTCAGCTGCAGCATTTGGAAACAGCGCTTTCATAAATCCAGTAGGTGGCTGATGGCTTTGGGATATAGGTTTGTTTTTAAAAAATCTCCTTTTTGCTTTGTGCGTTGGCTTCCATATGGATCTTATTAAACCGAAAAAGGAAATGATACAAAAAGCAGGATTACAAATAGCCCCTTCTCTCTTTCTGGTATGAATTGGAACCCCAACTGTTTATGACTTGGATCTGGAGAGTCTCCAAATTCCTATTCATTTCTTAGACCACCACACCCTTCTCAGGAGGTACCAACAGTTGCCATGTCTGCAAGCCGCACCAGTCTGTTCTTCCTTCCGTGCTTAGCAAGCATGCTTTTGCTGTTCTTAAATACACATCTACCAAGGTACAGGATGTCTCTCTCCAGACAGGTACATAAAGATTCCATTATTTAGTGTCTCGGGAATAGGGACCTTCAAGGAACCAGACCTCGTTCTATATATAGAGTAAACTCCCAAGGGCAAGAGAACACAGAAATTTTAGATTTAGGGAAAAGACTGTTTTGATCTCACTTTTCAGACCCAGGGAACGGTCAGCTCATCCCGGGATCTTCTACGTAGACACCGGTTTTCATTCTCATGTGTGTTTCACTAAACAGGGCTGGATGATGGCTGGAAGCGGGTGCCAAGTGTCCACGTATGTCAGGCTGGCATACTTCTAAAACTTCCCTCTTTGTCAGGGTCGGAACAACTCTCACACATGGGACATCAGGTTGGGCACAGAGTCCAGTCCCGTTCCTGGGTCAGTGTTCATTCCCACAGGCTAACATACACCTTAGGTAAGATACTCTGTGAGCCCCCAGAAAAGTGAGAATTAGGGTTGCATCAGGTGTCTCACTATCAAAAGGTTCTTTCAACAAAGGTAAAAAATATCATCCATGTTACTCCCATCCATCAAGAAATTTCTGGAACTACATTTTGTGAAATATATATGGAAATGACACAAAATTATGAATGAATAAGTGCCCAATGTTAAAAAAGAAAATAGGCATTTAGCAGCAAGCAAGTTCAATCTGATGGTTTTATAAAGCATTGCTGTACTGACCGCATCCTCATGCCCCAAGTCAGGAGCCAGATAAGCTGATGTCTACCAACCAACCAACGAACCTACTAGACAGCTAAGTTGGGAGAAAGTGAAAGAGGACAGGAAGTTTTCTCTGAAGTAGGATGCACGAGATAACCGTTTCTTTAGCTGCTGATCAGTTCTAGAACACAGACCCTTTTGTGGAGTATTCAAGGCCAAACAGTGATGTAAGAACTTAGGTACTGGTTACCCTAAATTTCACAGCCCTGAGCTCACAGAAGATGGGAAACCTAGCGACGTCCGCATATCACCACAGCGGAGATTTCAGCCAACCTCCGCATGGCCCTGCCAGAAGCTACCATTCTCTAGGAGACAGGCATGGCTAAATTCCGCCAAGGCTTCAAGTGTTAAAGTGGCATCAACTCCCATTAGTGACGCTAGTCAGTAACAGAGGAGAGGTGTCCAGGCAAGTCGCCAGACAGATTGCAAGAGCTGTCTGTCCTGTGACTGAGGGGTTCTTCACAGCATAGATTATGAACTTCATTTGCTACAGTTTAGCAGCGAAAATAAGACATCCCTAAGTCTAGAACATTCCAGCACCTTGCCACAATCAGCTGGGTAATTTGGGGCTTCTAGACCAAATCCCACGTTTTTCCTCAATTATAAAAATATTCTGTTTCTGTTATTTAAAAGCCATTGGTCACAGGTCATATGAAGAACACTGTCTTTAAATTTTGTTTTAAGTTGGGCATGATGTTTTTACTCTGTACCCCTCTCTGGTAGCTGAGGCAGGAGGACCATGTGTTTTATGTCAGACAGGGCACCATAGCGAGACCCTGTCTTTAAACTCTCATCCTAGCATCTTTTTTAGTGTACGGTTATTAAACACTGCTGACCTTGAGGTCAACCATTATTGCCCATGTGTTTAGGAAACAGATCCAGGGGTTGTTGTTGTTCGGGTAGGCTTTGGATGTCCAGTCCTAACCAGCCTGTGTGTGGCAGGCTGGTAGGCCTCGGGAAGCCCTGTTTTCTTACTTTGTGGGGGAATGAGAGATGGGGTTGAAGAGTCTCGGGTGACATCAAGCTGTGCTCTGTGGTGACTGAAGAATGACAACCTTTGATGCTGTCTTCCCTCAAGGTCCAAATCTATTTACTGCATGGCTTGAAAACGCTTGAACCAGGTCACAAGCTGGCAGTAAATCACCTTTTAGCTTAGAAATAATTTGTGATAAATGTGATATTAAGAAGGATCTTCTTATACAAGCCCTCAGAGTCTCTCAACAGTTTCAACCACTCATATTCAAATAGGGGATAGTATGTATATATAGTGACGGAGAAAGAAAGGCAGACAGAGGCAGGCAGACAGAAATACACAGAGACACAGAGAGTCAGAGAGAGACAGAGGCACAGGGATGCACAGAAAGAGACAGAGAGAGGGAAAGAGACAGGGACACACACACAGAGTCAGAGAGAGATGCAGAGAGAGGGAGAGAGAGAGCACAGAGACACAGAGAGTCAGAGCGAGACAGAGGCACAGGCATGCACAGAAAGAGGCAGAGGGAGGGAAAGAGACAGGGACACACACACACAGAGAGTCAGAGAGAGACAGAAGTACAGGAATGCACAGAAAGAGACAGAGGGAGAGAGACAGGGACACACACACAGACACAGAGAAAGTCAGAGAGAGACACAGAAAGAGGGAGAGAGACAGGGACACACACACACAGATACAGAGAGAGTCAGAGAGAGATGCAGAGAGAGGGAGAGAGACATCACAGAGACACATATACACACAGACCCAGACACAGACACGCACACACACGAGTCCTCTGCCTCCAATCAGCAATTACGTGCAACTGGAATAGAAGCCTGACTCACATCCTTAGCGCATTATGAAAACGAGACAAGGTTCAGCCGCAGCCTTTTGTAAGCCCGATTTCTGGCTCCTCTAAGACTGGAAACCTTTCCTCTCCTGAGCTTCATGTCACAGGACACACAGAGGAGCTCTCCAGGATGGGTGCTGTGAAAATGTCAGACAAAGGGCTGTGCACTCAGGACCTCCGTGGTCGGGCCCCTACTCTCAGGACTTCTCTTTCATGACACGCCTCTGTTTCTAACCACACGTGGTAACCTGGTGTAGTCCTCAGTCCTAGGACACAAGACCCCGGTGCCGTCTTATCAGATGGCAGCCTGCCACAAAGCTTGCTTGCCACTCCCTTCTCTTTATATCTTTGTTTGGATTGTGGCCAGACTAATGCTTGCTCTCACACTCTGGCTTCCTCGCTCTCTCTGAATCCCGACTCCTCTTCCATCTGCAGCTGCCTTCCAGATCTCCATCGCTGAACACGCCAACTATCTTGAACCGGAACTCAAATAGCCCTGGCTTTCTCCTTCTGTCTCACACAACAGCTGCTAATGTTTACAGCCTGAGCATCCTGTTGTTTCTTTCTCTCAAACTGCGATATAATTGTCCTACAGTCTCTTTCTAGGTCCATTCTTTTTTTCTTTTTTTTTTTTTTAAGTTTTTCGAGACAGGGTTTCTCTGTAGCTTTGGAGCCTGTCCTGGCACTAGCTCTTGTAGACCAGGCTGGCCTAGAACTCACAGAGATCCGCCTGCCTCTGCCTCCCGAGTGCTGGGATTAAAGGCGTGCGCCACCACCGCCCGGCTTCTGGGTCCATTCTTAAAGAGATTATGAACTTTAGAGGGAACCTCAGATTCTCTAGGAAGCAGAGAAGGACGGAATGCTAAATCCAAAATCACTAATTTCATATTGGATAATGGTCTGCAAACTGAGATCACTCCGAGCCAACTTGGCTGTCATGAATGCTGGAGTGCTTGTGTCTCTTGCAAAGGTAGTCAGTCCCGAACAGCTTCAGGGGAATGGCAACAACGATGCTAAAAATGCTGACACTCATACTTCAGAGGAAATTCCTTCTATCTTCAATAATTAAGTCAAAGATGACTCAGATGCTCAACAGTTTCCTGGGGATGATGACATTGCTGTTGTCACTGTTTCTAGGACAAACCCACGGCTGTTGAGAACACCTCTTCCCAGATGACAGAGAGAGGCATCTGAAGGCGATGGCGTTCACTATGCGGTGTGGAGTCTCATCTGCTCCCGTTCCAGAACTGGACTGAATAACGGAAGGATTCCTGCAGCAGGGAACATTTGCTTGGATTTCCGCTCCACTCAGCAACGCTTCTCTGGGTCACTCACCGCTGAGATCACACTTGGAAATAGTCGAGGACACAGGTACTAAAATGTTCTCAAGATTACCCTACTAATGTTTCAAATTTTGTTTATTTTTATAACTCCTTCCTCTGTCAATTTTGCCTAATACTTTTATGTGAGATAACATGCATGTAATGTTGATATTTTAATACCCAATAACACTTCATATAGTAGAATAATTTACATCTAATATTGACACATTTTTGTTTTTTTCAATATACCCTGTACTGTTTTATATGTATTAAAGTTTCAGTTTTTTTGTTGTTGTTTTGTTTTCTGTTTTGTTTTGCTCTTTGAGACAGGGTTTCTCTGAGAAGCAGTCCTGGTTATCTTGGAACTCACTCTGTAAACCAGGCTGGCCTCAAACTCACAGAGATTTGCCTGCCTCTGCCTCACAAGCTCTGGGATTAAAGGTGTGTGCCACCACCACCGCCTGGCTTTAAAGTTTCAGTTTATTAAAAATAAGCAATACTTTCGGCCTTTTCAAAATAGAAATGAAAACAGCTGCTTTGTCTTCCACCATCGGAAGCCATCATGGTGTTATGATCTAAGATGGCCTCATTCGAGGTCAAGAGTGGACCCCTGGACATCCCAGGCTCTAGGTCTAAGAACTTCCCTCCTTCATACTTCAGAGAAATTACAAATCAATGAATAATTTTCATTGTTTTAACCAACTGCATTTTATGCTGAGTGAAAAAAAAGTTCACATTTTTGTTCCTTTTTTTTTCTATTTTCTCTTTTGCTCAGCATACAATAACTATTTATATAAAAATGCCCTTAGGTAACCCAGTACCGCATTCACAATGCAAATTTTAAAAATAATACACTGACAAAGAAAAGAATTTGAAGAGAAAGGCGAATATTTTAATGCGTTTAGATACAATCTGCATTTGTTTCATTGCAAACGTTTTGCTTAGGATGTTTGCTTGTTTTTTAATATGTTGTTGGCTTTCTTTAATGACATCTTATTTCCTCAGGATTTCACATTGTCCTAGTTCAAAGCTTGATGCCAGACTGTCCTCTGTCAAGGGAACTCACAAGTATCTTTTGTTTTGTTTTTAGTTTGTTTAAAGCGTTCTATTGCTTCCTTGCTCAGTACTTTGGACTTTTGACCTGAGTTTATTTTGTTTTTACTCTCTCAGAATTTTAAGGTGACTTTCCAATTTCTTCTTCATTTTTCATATTCTTCCTAGCTGAGGGGCTCATCAATATTTTTTAGTTTCTTGGATCAGTTTTTTATGGATTTCACCTTTTAACAGGGTTATTATCTCTATTATTTGGTTGTCATAGCAATTTCCAAATTAATAACACCTTCTTCAATTCTGTAAAGTTTATCTCACCACATTCTTGGATGTGTGAGTGAATGTGTATGTGTTTCTCTATATTTTAAGTTGTCAACACATTGATTTCCAAACACATTTTATCCCGACCTTTATTTAATGAGGAACAAACTTTATTCATAGTGCTCATATCTATGTCCCGTTGTCCCACAGATGGATTATGCCCCCTCCCCTTATCTCACCATTTACTACATAGAAATAAAATAAGTCACATCACTTTGTTCCTTTGCTTAAAATACCTCGGTGGCTTTCCATATCATTCAAAAACAAATAAACAAATAAGCAAACAGTTCCTATCAGGGTTTACAAATCTTAGCTATACCTGGCTTTCTATTTGACCCACCAACCAGCTCCCAAATTGTGACACAGGGACTTAATATTAGTTGTGAATTCTTGGCCTTATCTTATGCTTGTTTTTTGATAGCTCTTACAACTTAACCTTTCTTTCTTCTGTATTGCTTACTTTCACTGCTTCTGACTGGCAGCTGCCTGGCTTCTGGCCCTGGGTGTGTCCCTCTCTTTCTCCCTCCTTCTCTTCTCCTTTCTCTTGCCTGGATTTCTTCTCCTGCTTATTCTCTCTGCTTGCCAGCCCCGCCCATCCTTTCTTCTGCCTAGCTATTGGCCATTCAGCTTCTTATTAGACCTATCAGGTGCCTTGGGCAGGCAAGGGGAAACAGATGCAACACATCCTTACATAATTAAACACACATCCTTGCATTGTTGAACAAATGCGGCATAAACAAATGTAACACAGCTTTACACAGTTAAAATAATATTCCATAGCGTAAACAGAACACATCTTTACATAGTTAAAATAATATTCCACAACAGTTACCTCATCAGGACCCCCAAATTAGTGCTATTAACTGCTCTCCACATCACAGGCTACATTCTGCTCCAAGCACTGTGCCACACCAGGACATCCACATGTGTTCCTCTCACACTTTGAACGTTATTCTCTAGATATGCATGAGCTGTTTCTTCTGTGCATTTAGACCTCCAAAGATTCTCTCCTGACCTCTGTGCATGATTCTAACCTTGCTCTTCACCCTCTTACTATATTCCCTACCCCATTTCTCTCTACATCTGGGTGACACAGCAGATCTTATTGATTGGATGGTTGACACCATGACTGTATGTGAGCTCCAGAAAATGGGGGGGGGGGGCATAATTTATTGTAGTTTTTCTTTAATTCCTAGTGCCTAAAATAGTGCCTGGCATGTGATCGGAATTGATATACATTCATCGTTTCTGAGACTGTTGAATCAATACATAGGCAAATGATCCGCAGTCAGAGTTTTACCATAATGTCTTCTGGATCCTGGGCAGGGTTCTAATCCAGCTAGTAAACAGCTCTCTGTGTGTCTGAGAAGAGTTTTAAGGATTGGTTTGACCACATGTTCTTAGCTGGCCTTGAGTCAATCGTGACAGTTCGTTACTTCTTGAGCTGGGATCCTCTCTCCTTCAATCAAATCCCATCCTGTTACAGCTTAGACCCAACTCCCAAAAGGCCAGTGCATGAAAGGCTTGGTCCCTAGGCTGTACAGTCACTGAGAAGTAGTGGAACCCTAATTGAAGAGACCTAAAGAAAGCAGTTAGGCCTTTGAAGGGAATGTTGCGGTTCAACCCTTTCCTCTTTCTGGACTCCACTTGAGTAACTTTCTTTGTCATGTGTTCACAGCCATGTTCTACAATAGCATAGGCACAGAGTCACCAAGGAATTGAAACTATAAACCCAAATACACCCTTCATAGTTTGTCATAGTGACAGAAAGCCTAAAGGCAGACAACTGCTTCTTTCTTCTCAGTATGCTTTACTATTTCCAGGCTCCTGAAGATGCTTTTCAAAATAGCTTTTGGGTAAGTTTTCAGGGAATACTGGGCAAAACACAGTGGCCTCTGTTTCCTTTCTACCACTTTCAATGGAAGCCTCCTCTATACTTCTTAAATTTGATCTGTTGATTCTGACTGCTTCATATTTGCTTACATGGCTTTTTAAAAAAATACTGATCTAAAAAAATATTGTTAAAGGATTGTTGGGTAGACACCATTTCCTTCATAAATATATTTTTCCTTTTTCTCTGAGCTTTTAGGATGAAACAAAGCCTATGATTAATGGATGGATGAATAGATAAATGACTGATAGATAATTGAGAGATTAGATCGATAATTGATAAATTAGGTAGATAATTGATAGATTAGATGATTGATAGATAGATAGATAGATAGATAGATAGATAGATAGATAGATAGATAGATTAGACAGACAGACAGACAGTCAAGGGTAACCAAACAATAATGGGCAGCATTTGTTCTCGGATTGTCTGTTCTGAGGCAGGTGTTGGCAGCTGCTGCCCCGGTGCTGGGCGAGCATAGGCTTCTGCTATGAGACAGGTGTCAGGATTTTAATTTAGCTAATTGAGTATGTTTTCCACGATTGTCTTCTCTTTTCATCCTAAACATGAAAAAGACAACGGCGACAACTGGAAAAGAACCAGGACTATGTTACTAAAGGATAACAGAGTCGTTTCAGGATCGTTTACTTTGTGTTCCCTTCTGATTGCCTTGCCATTGTTTCATAGTCTTTGAAAGCTGGATTAACTGTGTCCTCTGAATGCTGGGATTTCTTCCAGGTGAGCTTCTAATTAACCTGCAATCTTTCACAGGATGTCATAACTTGAAACCCAACTGGCCAATTCAAGAAGACTTTTAATTTCAAGAGTTTTGGTTCTGCAATTATTCCCAGTTGACAGCTAGTTAAACCTGAAAATCAGTTATGTGAATTTTTATAACTTCCAAAAGTAGCTAAGGAACATATGATCCCAAAAGAAAGCCTGCATCTTGACAAACAATATTTGGGGGCAATTTGGTATCTCTTTTGGTTACTCAAGGTCAGAACTGAGATACCTTGTCCTAGAAGCACATCTGGCAGAGTTACAACACAAAGGCCGTCATTCTCAAGAATCCACTTTATGGATCCCATCTTACACCTCTAAGAATGGCCAAGATAAAAAACACTGATGACAACTTATGCTGGAGAGGTTGTGGGGTAAAGGGAACACTCTTCCATTGCTGGTTGGAATACAAGCTGGTACAGCCCCTTTGGATATCTGTATGGTGATTTCTCAGAAAATTAGGAAACAACCTTCCTCAAGACCCAGCAATACCACTTTTGGGTATATGTCCAAAAGATGCTCAATTCAGCATTGTTTGTCATAGCCAGAACCTGGAAACAATCTAAATGCCCCTCGACTGAAGAAAACATCATATTGAGAGATAACCTAGACTCAGACAGACAATTATCATATGTACTCACTCATAAGTGATTTTTAAACATAAAACAAAGAAAATCACCCTACAAATCATACTCCCAGAGAACCTAGACAACAATGAGGACCATAAGAGAAACATACATGGATCTAATCTACATGGCAAGTAGTAAAAGACAAGATCTCCTGAGTAAATTGGGAACATGGGGACCATGGGAGAGGATTTAAGAGGAGGGGAGAGGCAGGGAGGGGATCGGAGAAAAAATGTAGAGCTCAATAAAATCAATTTAAAAAAATGACAGAAAAAAATTAAAAAAAATAAAATCTCAAAAAAATAACAAACCCAAAAAACAAGAAGAATCCACTTCACAGACAGTAAGATGTTTTTCTTGAGTCACTATAGATGCAAATGAGTTCTACATTTGGAATTAAAATGACACCATTTTGGATTAAGATCAATATATAGACCCCAAAACTCTGTCGCTCTGATGACCTGGTACAGAGGTCCACCGAAGAGTCACCGTACTGTAGGGTCCCTCCCTTGTCTCTCTCCTTCATCTGTGTGAATTCTTGTTAAATTATTCCATGCATGAGCATATTACTGCCTAATGAGGACATTATCATTTTTTGTCTTTTTTATCCACAGGCTGTTCAAATCAACTGAGCTCCCAATTATTGAGTTAGGGGGAAAAGCACCCTAATTGGCAAGCACCCTTCCCTGCAGGCAGGTTGAGAACTGCCAGGCTTATAGCTACATTTTAAGAGAAAGTTACCAAAAGAATCTCAAGGTGCTAATTATGCAGCCGTATAATTTACATAGATTTGTGTCTCATTAACATATAAGTCTCCAGTTTTTAAAAACTGATCCGCTCAAAATTGGTGAGGGTAATTGCTGGAATATTTGAGGAATTTTTCCCTCCTGTGAGCAAGCCAAACATATCCTTTCTTCCTCTTCTTTTTTTAAATGTGTTTTAGTTTATTCTAACGAAGTCTGTCTCAAATAAGTGTATTATTAGGTATCATGTCCAGATAGACAGAATAAGAATTGTGGGTGAGGGGATCTGGACTTCCTTGGGGGTGCAGTCTTCAGGGTGGAGAGGGGAACCTTCAGAACGCACAGAGGCCTGCACAGGGCTTACCAACCGTGACACTCTTTCAAAGCAGCAGGGTTGTTCCAGTCAGGACTCAGGGTGGCTCTGAAATGGATTGCCTGCAGTAGTGCCATGACACTTTCACCAGAGACGGCAAGAGAGTAACTGTAATTATAAACATTTCAGCGCAGGCAACATAGTAATAAGCATTTTTTAAAAAGTTAATAAGCCCTTTGAAAACTCCAGTTATAACCAGAACCAAGGCCGAATTGCTAATTGTTCTTCTTTCTTTGGGTCAGCGTAGTAGCATCCAAAAGGAGCCAATCCTCCCAGCTGTTTTAAGGGATTAGGAAGAATGACAGCAACTTTTTTTTTTAGCTTTTGTTATTTGTCTTATGGGCATGAACGTTTTGCCCTATATGAATGTATGTGCACCACACATATATGTAATGCTAGCAGAAATCAGAAGAGGGCATCAGATCACTAGAACTGGAGTCAGGTGGTTATGAACCACCATGTCCATACTGGGAACTGAACCCTGGTCCTCTATAAGCGCAAGAACTGTTCTTCATCACCAAGCCATCTCTCAGGCCACGTTTTTAAAAAACTGGTTTTGAGTCTGTTATGCAGCATCAAAGCAAATGCCCCTGTGCTCTTGCTGGCTTAGGTGCAGCGCCATCTTCGTGGGCGGCGGGGAAGCCGTCCAGCTCTTCAGAATCCTCCCTGGAGAACCGGACTGTGAGGAGCTTCCTCCCCTGGTTTCTTTCCACCTGCCCCATTGAGCTGGCTCGGAAGTGGTCTAAGGTCCATAGCAACACCAGGGTCGGTCAAAAGCACAGAGCCAGCTTTCAACAGAGATAGTTTTCCTTGTATTTCCTAATAAATTCTCTCACGCTCTGGGGTTCACCTGGCTTAGTCCTAGGCTAGCTGGGAATTCTGAGTGCAATACCAGTGCCTGTAGCTCGGAACACCAAATTTTGCCTATTTTCATTTGGACTATGTAAACACAGACATAGGTAGATGCACGAAAGAAAGGGACTTTAAGAATTCACATTTGAACTTTTATGAAACATTTGTATTCTAGTCAATGCAACCTTGCTCCTTTATTGATTTCATATACTTGTGCTTTCCGAAGCCACTCATGGGATCTAATTAATGAGTGTGATGAATTAATCTTAAGATTAAAAATACAAATACATGAGCTGGGGGGATGGCTTGGTAGTTAAGAGCCCCTGCTCCTCCTTTGAGGACCCCAGGTTCAGTTCTCAGCGCCCACATGCCTCATAACTGCCTGTAACTTCAGTTCCAGAGGATCCCTGCCATCTCTATCTCTGGCATCCATTCTCTCTCTCTCTCTCTCTCTCTCTCTCTCTCTCTCTCTCTCTCACACACACACACACACACACACACACACACACACACACTGTACACATACAGGCAAGCAGCTATACACATCCATACATTAATTAAAATAAATAAAAATCACTTAAAAATTCAAATACAAGTAAACCATGGAGCTACTTGAAGCTCCTCTCAACAAGGTGACATGGCTAACACCTTCCACAGATGGAAATGTGTCCCCTTCTTATTCATAAAACAGGGGAGTGGAAACCATGATCAGAATATATCGTATGGAAACATATTTTCAACTAAGAAGAAAAGAAAACCAAAACGCTAGAACCAGCACGCTGGTTATGTATGCTGTTCATGCTTTTAGTATTTTGACAATGGCTTGGGACAAAACAAGGTTCTGCCATTCTTTAAGAAATTATGAGCCAGCAAGGGACATGGTGGACATGCCTGTCTTCCCAGAGTTGGAGGCAGAGTCGGGAGGATGGAAAATTGAAAACCAGATGGGGCTACACAATGGTGTCGCACACCGGTAGGATTTGCTGAAGGAGGCAGAGGCAGGAGTGCGCGGGGATGGCTATGGGGCTCAGAGCTGGGTGCCAAGCTGGGACAGTCTATGCCCAAATGAATGTGGTATAGCCGCGGCTAGCCAGAGTTGGGAGCCAGGTTTTGCGAATGAGCTCAATATGGGAAATAGCCAGGCCAGCTTAAGGATAACAATTATATTTTTAATGGTTACAATGGGAAACTCACGGCACAAGAATGGGGAGTCCAACTTCCTCTGTGTCCGGCGCAGCGAGAGCGTGCACCTGGTCCATCCCAGTTTACTTCCTGGGTTCCAGGTCGCCACGCCTTAACTAGGCGTGATTGGTTAACAGAGCTTCCCCATCAACACAACAAAAGTCCATCTTAAAAAGAACAAAGAGAAATAATGTCTGTTATATCCCAAGGACTATAATTCTAACACTTTACATTGCTTGTGCTTTTTAAGTGCAGAAGATCAAAGCCAGGGCCTTAGCCATGCTGAGCAAGTACTTCCTACGGAGATCAATATCCTTTTAATGGTCCTTGGTTTGACCTTAACGTTATTCCTAGAAATGTGACCTTTAGTGTCAGCGAAGAGAGCGTAACCCGGCTCCATCTTCCGTCTGCGAGCCAGCCGGGGAGTTGGGGTGGCTAGCGATGCTGCCCAGAGTGATGCCCAGAGCGGGTTATCTTGCCGGCACCTGACTGCTTTTCCACAGGATCACATGGGGCATCTGCAAATGGACACATTATGAATATAAATTGGAAATTTCTGCTGTGCAAAATTAACCCTACGAGTGTTAATGGAAACTCCATCTCCATTTGAATGTGCCTCCCTAGTTTAAAAGATACAAGATTACTGACCCAATATGAAGTGAACGGGAAGCCTATCTTCGTTCATTTTCACATGTGTGACATCAATGCACCAGGGACCTTCTTCATTCCAGACAACAGCCATCCAATCAACTTCTCCCATTCTCCGTAGCTCTTCCTGGCCTGTGTCCCTGTAATTTCATAAATTCCTACACAGGAGACGAAAGAGACAGAGAGTAAAAGAGGGGTTTGATTATGTGAACTTGAAAACATTGTTTCAGAGCTTTCAAATACAGTGCCTTTTTTTTTTTTAACTGCTCAGTGCGCCTGTGTGAGCCTCTAAGACATCTTCAGCAGTTCCCAACGCGTCTGATCTTATAGGGCTTAGTGTGCTGGCTGTCAGGCTCAGGGATATCCTCGTTTGTCTCAAGCGCGACACCTTCAATCTAGTAGTGTTCGTTGTCTTCTCTGCTTTATCAGAGGTAGGGCTTGCAATCCCTTTGACGAGGGGCGTGGGTTCCCAGAGGGACCCCGCCTTCCACTAGTTCCCAAGAAGTTAAGTGCAGACGGTGAAGTGGGAAGGAGGCTGTAGCTTTCTCCAGGGTTTTGTCTAGAGACGCAAGCTTCACTTAGATGCCCCCTCCCCCCCCCCCCCCCCCCCCCCCCCCGGGACGAAGGCAGGTGCCGTTGGCGAGGCAGATCCGTGGCATCTGGGCTCCCCTCCTGCTCTTGAGATTCACCTCATCTGCATTTCTCCGCACCTGTGCCTCTCAAAGCACCCACATAAAGGACGCAGCCGCGATCGTGCACATAGCCCTCTGGTTGAGGTCTGGTAAGAAGCTAATTTTCAGGAGCCCTGGCCTAACTTCTAATTATCTCAGCTGGCCTGTTAACCGCTCTCATCCACACCACACTTATTTATGAAGGTTGATCTAATGAGAAGCAGATCAGGTGGCTTAAACAACAGAAATCATTTCCACAGTTGCAGAGGCCAAAGTTCAAGATTCAGGTCTAGGGGCGGTAGGCTTCCGCCGAGACCCCATCCCGGTTTTGTAGGTGTCCTCCTTGTGTGCCTGTATGACCTGCCTTCTGTACACTCATCTCTGGTGTCACCTTGTGTCCTAACATCTTTCCAAGACGTCTGTCAAATAGGCTGAGGGCAGTATATGTCAGGTATTTTTGTAACAAAGTACCTTCTTAAAGACTTCGGGGCCGGACACAGCCCCCTGCTGAGTTAGTAGAGCTGAGGGCTTCAGTGAACAGTTTGGGGGAGGTGGTGATTCGGGTCCTAACACACACTGCCAAGCTCAGGAGTTACCCGCAAGGCTTCAGCTTCTGTTGAAGGCTCCTCTGGTCCTGCCCTGCTCGCAGCCAGGGCACTTGAGGGTAAGTCTGTTAAGAGGTCAATCTGATGTGCTCTTAGAAAACCAACTTCATCCGAGTGTGGTTTGCAAAGCTTAACGTCCCACCATCATCATCATCAGTGAATCCTGATGACTCTTTATGCAAGTCACCCCCACAGCTAGTTAGAACTTCCCTGTCACTCTCTGGTCCCTTCCCCGAGGCCCCCTCCACCCCTGGCCGATTGAAACAGCTCACCCATACTCTCTCATCTTCACCGCAGAGATTCTTTGCCTTTTCCACACTGCCATAGGCACGGACTTCCACGATGTGTACTGGTTTGTGTTTTCTTAGTCTCTGTTTATTAGTTTTATATTTTTGCTTTTATGTCTGGGGTTTAGTTTGGTTGTTGCTGCTGTAGTGGGCTTTAACTTCTGAGATTCATCCACTCTTGCGCACGGCAGCAGTTCAGTCTTCCTCAGTGCTGAGGGTTGTCGGTCTGTGTGGTCAGAGTGCAAGCTGTTCGCTAATCTCCTGTGGACATCACAGTCCACTCATAGACTCACTGCTGACTCCAGTTGGGGCTGCTAGGAACCTTGATGTTCAAGACTTTGTATGGACATATTTTCGTTTTTTTTTATTTTATTTTTTTTACATTTACTTACTTAGTAGAGTATACATTGTCTGTGTGTGAGTGTGTGCATGTACATGCATGGGCACGCGAATACACACACATCACAGCATGACTGTGGAGACCAGAGGACACTGTTTCCTCCTTCCACAATGAGGACTCCAGGAATAAACGCAGGTCACCAGCAAGCACATAGATGGATTACCCAGTAATGCATCTCACCAGTCCTATGTTTCCATCTATTGTCTGTGCACACTTGGATGCAGAGCTATGAGGTTATACAAGCACAAGTGAGATTACCCTCTTACCTTTTATTAGTGTGTGCTAATTGTACAGAGTTTCTTTATGACAATTCTATACACGCGCGTACCGCATGGGGATCGAATTCGCACCTTCTTTATGCCCCCCTTGCCCGCCCTCTACTCTTTCACAATCCTGATGATCCCTTGCTTGTCTCCATGCCCCAACCCAGACATTACAGAAGAGAGGAGATGCCAGAGTGTACTGAGTCCCCCAGTTCCTACCTTCCTGTCAGTGACATAATTTCACTCTTCTTCGCGATTGTGCCACATTGCAGTGTGTGTGCGTGCATGTGTGTGTGTGTGTGTGTGTGTGTGGACACGTTTTGCTCTTAGAGGCCTGACAGTAGCTGAGGAGGATTTGTACCACAAGCAGAGACATTGGGAGCTTCTCCAAGAGGTGAGCCTAATTCAGCCCTCTCTCTCTCTCTCTCTCTCTCTCTCTTTCTTTCTCTCCATTAACTGTCTCATGCCCACTCCATGCCTCGATTCGCTCCCTTGGCCCTTGATTTCATCTAATCTTCAAAGCATTTTGGTGTTTAAGTGTCCTTTACTACTGACAATTCTTTCACTATCATCACTTAGTCCTTCAGCCAAAACCAGTGAAAGCCAGTTAGGAGAAAGAGCAGGGCCAAAGATGCTGTTCCCTGCGGTTCTCTGTATTAAATGCTCTCATTTTTAGAGTTTTAAAAATATGTTTCTGTGTATAACGTATATGCCTATTATATGTATGTACATATTATATACATGTACACGTATTATATTCATTACATGTTTGGTATGTGTATGTGTGTTATATGCATTGACATATACATTATAGGGATGTGTATCATATGCATTTGTGATATGTATGTATGCATTATATGTATATGTGTTGTGTGTGTGGTATAATATGAATGTGCATGTGATATGTCTGCACCTGTGCATTGTGTAGTCATGCATGCAAGTACTTGTGGAGACCAACGTTGACATCAAAATGTCTTCCTCAATAGCGTCTCTATGGTATTCTTTGAGGCAGCATCCTGTACTTAGTCTGGAGCTCATTGTTTGGGCTGGACTGGTTGGCTCGTGAGCCCTGGGATCCTCCTCTCTATGACCACCCCACCACCACTGCTGCAGTTACAGACACACACTGCTGTGCCCACTGCTGCAGTTACAGGCACACACTGCTGT